>OX438769.1:5029040-5440404 GCA_949316455.1 Acleris holmiana
ATGTCGACCGTGCTGGCGCACTGGTACGCCATCCGCAGTGAGCGGGCTGTCAGCTGCGTGTCGCGCACGCTCAACGCGGTCGAGCACAACCACTGCCGGCTCGATAAGGAGGCGCTGGCCATATTCTGCGCGAGGTCACCAAGTACCACCAGTAGGTACCTGTTCCTGCAGCGCTTCACTTCGCTACCTACTTGCACATAGAAATAAAATTACTTTTTCATTTCTCATGCTCTTAAAATGCTACTTAAATCTCTGCGAATCGGGACTAAAGCTCCTTGTATCTAGGGATTAAAGTTTTTTTATTTATTTACTTTGGAAACCCCTAAACAACCAATCACGGTGTTTGTGAATGGAGGATTATCGCCATTTTCAGTGATTGTGTATGGACCATATTTTTGGGTGTCGAAATAACCTCAAAATGTCAATTGTGCAAATATTAAAAAAAAAGGATTTAATTTCGTGAAACACGATTAATTATTTCGAATATGAATCTATTTAATCATATTAAGGCCGAACTCTTTAATTATGCGTGGTCCAATTACTTTTAAAATGGTTTCCAAGTTTGAATCTGTTGGCTAAATATGCAAGCATTAAAAACATCACTTTACAAAAAAACCGCGGAACTATTTTTCCTATTTGTATTTTGAATAGATGTTCGATGAGATTTGGTATGGAGCTAGATAAATTAAATCCCGACCAAGGACATAGGGTTTTTACCCGCGATTAACGACTTCGACGCGGACGGAGTCGCAGGAAACTGCTGGTATAATTACATACATACATACATACATAACATCACGCCTTCATTCCCAGAGTGGGGTAGGCAGAGCTACAGAAATACCAACAACTCTAAAAAGACTTGTTTATAATTCTGTAACCACGTTTTGCACGATCAGGCCAAGAAGTTTACTAGTGTATTAATGACAGGTTGCAAGCCCATCGCCTAACAGTACTACAAGCCCTTATTCCCTTAGTCGCCTCTTACGACATCCACGGGAAGACATGGAGTGGCACTATTCTAACCCGGTGAACACACCGAAAAATAAAATTAACCTGGTAGAATAGAGGCCAACTTGTTTGCTTGAATCACTACAATCATTGGAATACCGTTAAATGTTCCAACCTCGACATGAAAATCAGCTGTATTTACTTTGGTTAATTTAATGAATTACACGTAACGGAAAATTATTAAAATAAACAAATGATTCTGGGTCAAATGACGCGTGGGTGATATTTTTTCATCACAGATTTCTTTAATTTGTCTTAAAGTGAAACTTTCTTCATACAGGGTTTTACGGAACCATTAATGTGCGAGTGACACTCGCACTTGTCTGTTTTACAAGCTTTTATTTAACTTGCTTAGGGCCTGTTGTTTGATCAGTTAGTAGTTAAGTAAAATAATTATTAAAAAACGTAACTAATGGTTAAAACAAAAAAAAAAAAGTCAATTCAAATGTCTATGGGTCTCAGTTTCCACTTACCATCAGGTGGCCTGAGTGCTCGTGTGCCTTCTCCTTAACATAAAAAAAAAAAAAAAAACTAAACGAAATATGTAAAAATTTTGATACTTATTCTTTTAAATAATTATTTCAGTTAACTACTGATCAAACAACTTGGTCTTAGTTCGCTATCTGCCATCTCCGTTCAAATCTAATCAAATAATCCGGATTCTGGTATTATAAGAATTGTCAATTTTTAAATTTTAGTCATTATACCCCGTGTGGCTGCCGGGTTAGAATAGTGCCACTCCATGTCTTCCAGTGGATGTCGTAAGAGGCGACTACGTCTAAAGAGGGAATAAAGGCTTGTAGTACTGTTAGGCGATGGGTTTGCTACCTGTCACTAATACACTGGGCCTCTATTCAGGTGCGTTAAAACGATATCGTGTTTGACACGTTTAAGAATCGTTTATGTCACAGTCGCCATTATTGTAAATGACATAAGAGTTATCAAAACGTTGACAATACGGAAACAGGTCAAAAACGATATCGTTATTACCATGTAGAATTCCAGCCCAGGTTAACATCTTAGCCTACATGTGCAAAATGTTGTTACAGAATCGTCAAATTAAGTCTTTTTGGAGTTGTTGGTATTTCTGTAGCTCTGCCTACCCCACTCTGGGAATGAAGGCGTGATGTTATGTGTATGTGTGCGAGTCATTATAAGACCTTTTTCACAATCGACAAGTAGATTTATCTTTCAACTAACGACAGCCCTCATTTTGTCTATTTTCGAGTGTAAGAAAGGGAAAGGGCTACATTTATTTGTCAGATATTCACTACTTGTCGATTAAAAAACACGTGGTACCTAAGTCAATCTGAGATTAGGATCTAAATATCACAGTATTATGAAATTCAGTTATTTGGAACCTACTCATTGACTTGACATTTTGAGACGGACATTTTGCCGTTGAGATGATCTGGATTCAAATAATTCTATGATTCATTGAATGAGAAAATATGGTTTAAAGATTAGTACGAAATTCAGTCGTCGTGACACCAACTCAAATGTCATATTGGTCGGTTTCATTAGTTTCATTACGTGTAAGTATCGTGTCAGGGTCATTATTTATAATTAGCAGTGATTTTAATTGGCAGTGAATTAGTATCTCAAATGTTTTAATAAAAAACTGCACAGATTGTCTTCCATTCATGATATAAAGGCTTCGACACACTGAATGCGTGTCAGGAGTAATGCAGATTAAATGCGAATCCGCGCGTGGTTGTTTGTACATAGAACGCATTGTTCTCGGCACACTAAAAAATAGCGCGGGCCCACATTTTATTTTAACTGATCACTGTTTGAAATCTTAAGTTCCCTGGGAAAATAAAGAACCTTTACTTTCACTTGCTCGTTCTCACTGAAACCATGAAACCATGAAGTAAGAGGGTTGGTACGATTTGTTTACTTGAAAGAATAAAAACAATAAACTAGTATTTCTCAGCAAATGACAAATTTGTATCAATAATAATTTAGCTATCAACCTGTACACTCGTACGTTTGCTTGACAATTTATGAGGGAACTAATGAGGTAGGTTTGGGGCGGGCTACTACTATTTAACTTGACAGTACAGGCGTCCAAATCGTAAGCGATACGATTGAAATAGAGGGAAAAACCAACTAAAATAGAACCCTTTCTAGTTTTTTGTTCTTAAATTTGCTGACAATATCAGTCAAGTTTCGTTTCTTGCTGGAACTCTTACTAGAATCATCTTAAGCTATGATATTCCATAACTACACAAACATAACAACGTAACATTTAAAGATAGACATAAAATAATAATAAACCACGATGCCTTTTATGCGTCCGCTCAAAGTTACTAGTCCCTTTAACGCACGTAACTTCAGAGACCTTAGTGTAAGTTGCTAATTCAAAAAAACGTCTCAAATGCGTTTGCGTTGCTCGTACAAATAATATGGACGAAATAGTTAATGTTACTTCGTCTCAATTTTATTGTGATGCAAAAATGATTTCTTTAAACCGAATGTTGTTTAACTTAATCGAGTTTAAAAAAATGAGTTTATTAATTATTATTTTTCAAAATGACTTACGTACCTGGGAATGTAATTTCTTTTCTCATCCCGCCATTGAGATATTCTCCGAACATGAGAGATAGATAAGAGTTATTTGTGCAAGAGAGCAAAGTTGTTTTTTGCTGCAAAACAAGAATTCTGTTGCACATACTACTTTTCACCGCAGCAGCGGGAAAATATTACCTTAAGGTAAAAAAGACCACATGGTGAACATTAAACGCCATCACCCCGCCGCCCGCATGGTGCCACACCACGACCACCTTTACACATTGTGAAAATTAATTAAAATGTTACTTTTCACTTCTTATGCTTTTAAAGTCCTTCTCTATGCTGGGTATAGACTGCATAAAATAACATTTTATTTGACAACCAAGCCCTACTACAGCCAGACAGACAGACGAGGTGACTGCTCTAAGTAAACTTGTTATTAAAAGCAAGCATTATTTACAGAAACATTAGAAAATCAACGTATGACTTGGCAGCACTCCGTTGAACCTAAGTTAAAAATCTCATGCACAACATTTAACAAAAAAAAGAAAGAAACAGTGGCGGGAAACAGGTTTTTGTCTCGTTTGGGCCTATTAATTAGTTGTTTTCTTTGCAAAATTTGTTGTGTTACGGAATTTAATTAAAATGTCGTCAAGTGAAGAGGAAATAATGCTCACACCTAATGGACTAATGGAAAAAATGCAACAATCTTTGCTGCCTTAATTCCAAGAAAAAGTTCGCCTGCTGGCTCGGATGGATAGGTACCATAAGTCTTGGATAAAATGGTTGGTTTTATGCCCTTCTTGTACAATCTCCTATAATTGTCTCACGCTCGCTCACGCTCGTAGCAAAATCGACTTTTGCTCTCTGTCTTTAAACAGCAAAACCACCCTTTTTGAGGTGCTGTGATGAAAAAAAAAATCAAACACGCGTCGCGCCACCACTTCGAGATACGAGTACCAAAAAGAAACGGTAACGTTAGCAGTTTGGATGCGCTCCTCCCACGATTACAGACTGGTAGGTTTTATTAGACTGAAAATAAAATTACATACATACATACATAACATCACGCCTTCATTCACAGAGTGGGGTAGGCAGAGCTACAGAAATACCAACTCTAAAAAGACATGTTAATAATTTTGTAACCACATTTTGCAAAAGTAGGCTGAGATGTTTACTAGTGTATTAGTGACAGGTTGCAAGCCCATTGCCTAACAATACTAGAAGCCCTTATTCCCTTAGTCGCCTCTTACGACATCCACGGGAAGACATGGAGTGGCACTATTCTAACCCGGTGAACACACCGAAAAATAAAATTAACCTGGTAGAATAGAGGCCAACTTGTTTGCTTGAATCACAGCAGTAGAAATTACCTCAGATAATCGGCAGCATTGGAGCTACTTGTGTACTTACCCAAAAGTAGAAGAAGAGTGCCAACCTCTCGTACAGTCAAGGACTTTAATGCCGTTATGCCACTATAATTATTTTACCTTTTTCTTTCATGTGGTTTGACGCTGTCATTGTGACAGGGTTCCATATTGGCATAACAATTAACGTCCTTGACTGTACCTACTTAATAACAGTCTCACAAATACAGTCACCTAATAAAATAAAGCAGCATACTTGAGCCTTGTCATGCTTGTCGTAGGCATTTGACGTTGAGCTAGAAACTTATTATGAAAAGGCTCCAAAGTGCTCAAGATTTTCGCTGTGGTAGCTGGCCTTATAAGTAGCTGCACACTTTAGTACCTTGTCGGTTTAAGACCTTCATAATATCAGTGCAGTAGTTTAAACATGACGTTAAAGTGACAAAGCACCAAGAGTGTAAAGCTACTTAAATGGCTAACCGTTGGTACTGTAATTTGAAGTAGAAAATAAATAAATCAGTACACAGTTAGCTACGGACCCGAAAAAGGGTCAAATTCAACAGCAAAGACAAGTTTCGGGAAAACAAATTGTTTGCCGCCATGTAATTAATGATTATTCTAAAATTTTATTAGACCGCCGCTTGCCACAAGATGCTACATGGTAAGAGCAGAGGAAAGACTGGTATGTTCGATATGTGCATTATTTACACCACACTAGATAGGCGACCTATTAAAAATGCATCCACATGCAGCACCGTACACACATTGGAGGGGCGTAGCTGTTATATCTTAAAAACGGTTTTTATGTCTAACCGTCGACCGGGCGAGCGATTATTAAGGCCATAGATTATTACCTACTTATTCTTTTTTAAGTTAAAATTCAAATCAAAATCAGTATTGATCGGTTCCATGAGTACCTAGAGGCCGTTATCTTAAACTGGTAAGTTTTACTGGCCAGGTGAATAATGTAACGTAACTGATTAATGACACACTTCGTACCTAAGTATCCTTTTAATGTTTAAGAATTGTTAACACGGCGCGGCTCGGCTTTGTTAAATCATTTTTAACTAGGTAAGCAACTAAGCAGGTACTTAGCGGATGCGCCCCGATGCCCTCTCACTCGCACCCTTTGAAATTTGGCGAACTTTTATGTTTTTTTTGTCTTAAGTATTTGTTTTGTTTTACAGTTTGAGACGGCACGCCGCGCGCAACGGTAACGTCCGTATTTTATTATAGTCCGCCGGTGGTGCAAAATCGAATGTTTGCAAAGTAATTCGGGAATACACTGACATGGTGCGAATTCAAATGAGTGTGGTGATAGTTAACTAAGAGCTTTAAACTACGTATCGGAAAAGATTCCCGAACCGGCCTTCACGAGCGACAATTTTAGGTGCGTAGGTACCTACCTACCAATGTGCAGCGTACATAACCAACGTTGGTGAATTTAAACGGTTAAGTTTATGCAAATCGAAAGTGTGCAATAAATAAACAATATTAGGTAGTGAGCTTAAGACGACTGATAATATCAGCATTCGATTGGTACTGTGCGAAGTGATGAGTTTGTTTGTTTTGTCACTTTTGTCGCAAATGTCAGACAATTTGAAAAGACGTGCTTTGGTGTGCCACTCAAACAGAGGAGGACACTTCGAACAACACTCAAGGTAATTTAAAACTTATAAGAAGCTTCATCGATGTGATTAGGTTGATTTTACAATCGTTTACATAACTTTAATAATTGTTTTTTTTTTTTTAAATAGGTAGACGTCGCAAATATCACTTTTTTACTTTAGAATCGTTTGTGCTATTCTATTAAGTATACTGTAATCGGTGTTTTTGACGGTCCTAAGCCCGATAAGTAGGTATGTACCTACCTGCCACTATCTTTATCTAAGTAGAAACAACGCTTGTTTAATTGAATTTACAAATGCCTGCCTGGGCCTCTATTCAGGTGCGTTAAAACGATATCGTGTTTGACACGTTTAAGAATCGTTTATGTCACAGTCGCCATTATTGTAAATGACATAAGAGTTATCAAAACGTTGACAATACGGAAACAGGTAAAAAACGATATCGTTATTACCTTGTAGAATTCCAGCCCTGGAATGTTATTATTTGAAACCAATCACTTTTCAATTCGTTATCGAACTAATAACAGGTAAACTAAACTTACCTACTGCCGAACCTTGTGCTTCGGCCGCACGCACTAAAATGTTATAAATGCTTCGACTGGACTAGGTAGGTAGGTAGGTATTTACTTCTGGGCGGCGCGGCGGTTAATAGCTCTGCAATTTATTAATTAAATAACCAATATTCAAACCGCCGATAGATTTAAACTTTGAATCTGAACTTGGTACCTAATCTTATTTTTCTCGAGGCTGTGCGTGTGCGTAGGCACCTACCTGTTGGTGTGCGCAATGCGTTTTTGTTTTCTTACTGATTTCCTTTGCTCGAGTGTTGGTTTATGAGTCTGTTCTTTCGTGTGTTATTGTACGTGTGCTAGCTAGTATTTCTGTCTTGTGATTTGTGCCAACTCGTTGGATAACCTTTGATGAACTTTAAGAGTAACCTACAATAAAAACTGTTTATTCTACGCATGAAAAATTACCTACCTAACTACCCACTTGTTTACCATTCCAGTCAAAAATAGGGCACCTACCCACCTTACTACTACCAAATAAAAAGTTAAAGAAGTTGTCGGACGGTAAGTAATCCATCATTAAAGCCTGACAAGATTCTTGGCCCTATTTCAATACTAATTTGTATTGAAATAGGGCCAAATAGAATCTTGTCAGGCTTTAAAATTAAATTAGGTAGGTAGGTAGGTAGGTCCCTACGGTATTTAACGTTATTAGATTTGAGAGAGATTGTTTGCTAATAACGCTAAACTTTAGACAAAAGGAGTTTGGATGATGGTTAGTTGCTGCCACATAAGTTTGTAAACTTATGTACCTATTAACTTTGCTTATAAGGTCATCATAACATACCTAGGTAACTGTAATGTTTAATACTCAGTAGGTAGGTGCCTTCATAACCCATAACCACGAGCATGTTAAACACTCAATGCCGATAACCTCTTATCATCAGGTACTTCAAAAAAATAAGAAGTAGATAGGTAGGCAAGTTAATTAATTTTAAAAAACCTTGTTACCATTGATGTCGTTTAATAAGTAGACACTGAAGGCAGTAGGTAATTGTTGATTATTTTAAACAGGGAGAGATTATTTCTACGTTATGTAGGGAATCACGCGCGCGGACACGTGACCGCGGGTGAATGAACCGACCGACGCCGGCGGCGATCGACGAGTGAGGCGGCCGGCGCGGCCGCGCCCGCTCCCATTGATAAACGTACTATAACTACCTATCGCGTTGCTTCTGCGTACTAGAAGTGACGGTTTCATTGCGCGCTGAGTTTTGTTTGAAAAAGTCAAAATTTAACCTTACGTTTCCGCAAAAAAATTCCAACGGATTTCAGTTCAGTATAATGGTCTGAAACCACAGTTTCAGTTTTCGTTGGACCGTCCCTTACACCCTGTATACAGGGCGTCCCAAACTTATGGGACATGAAGGGGAAGTACCTTAAAAATCGTAGATAGTGTATTTTGCTGAAAGAAGACTTTATGTTATTTTTAAAAGTTAGTAATTCTGCATTCATAGATTTTCTAAAAATTACTTGCTGTGTCTGGGAATCGAACCGACTTAAATGTCAAAAAAACATCCTACTTTTATGATGCCAATCGAAAGAATAGCTAAAAAATAATAACTCTGCTTAAGTAACATTGTATTTTAAAAGAAAGGAACAACGTAAAATTAATCATTTTAATCAAATTAATCAATTAATTATTTATTAATTATTTTATCATTTTATCTACACGTGCACTTATAATAAGGAAAACTATGCTAGTATTTTATGAAGTGGTTACTTATTTACGAATAATCAGTGCTATCTTTGGAATGATAATATCGCTACTTTTCGAACGTTGTCGATGGCAATAAATAACTTTCTTGAAATTTGACTCAACCATTTTACGTACGCTCAATAGCGTACCGAGCGCCCGGCGTCCCCGGCACGCAAATCCGAAGACGTGATTTGCCGGCTTTGGCGATTAACCCTTTGACACTTGAGTGTAACAAAAAATAATATTTCATAAACGGATTACATAATCGAAATACTGTTTACACAAACCCGTAACATTTTTGAAATACCTATCCAACGATACCCCATACTATAGAGTAGACGAGAAAAAAAAAATACATCCCCACGTTACGTGTAGGGGAGGTACACTAATTTTTTTTTTCATTTTATTGTACCATTTGCGTAACTAATATGCATATTCATGCCAAATTTCAGCTTTCTAGTACTAAGCGTCTCTGCGTTAGGCTGCGGACTGCGCTAGTTTATACTACGGAACCCTAAAAAGGGGTAAATTGTAAGTCATACATTATAATGTTATCTACGACTTACTAGCATTTCATTTCACTTGACAGTAATGGCGGTCATATCGTAAAGAAGCTAAATGCGAGGACTGGTGGCCCTATTATCTGGCGAAGGTTTCGTTATCGAAAATGTATGGGATCGACGTAAACTGCCGGACGGTCGCGTCGAGTTACATTGACGGTATTCAAAAATCGTTTACGCTAGCGGGAATTATCTTCAAGGGCCCCAGGGCCTCTATTCCGCTCGGTAATACCATATTACTTTTGACGTGTTATCGTATTATTTTAACTCGGCCGCCATCGCTATGTCAAATAAATAAGAGCTATAGTTTTACCTATTTGAATTGAGGGCTAGATGAAATAATATGGGTCGTTTTCAAAAAAATTGTACATAGTTAAGGGCTTAATGAAAACAAAATCACGATCGCGTCCTTTGTATAACGAAAGTTAGTCATACAACCTGTATGGGTAACTTTCGTCACACAAAGGAATCAATTAAGTTTTGTTTTACTTAAAGCCCTTAACTATGTACAATTTTTTTGAAAACGACCCATATATGAACCGATTTTCATAAAACATGTCTAAGAACCACCACTAGAAAACCTGCTTTCATTTAAAATAAAAACACATTCAAATCGGTTCACCCATTTAAGAGCTACGGTGCCACAGACAGACACACACACACACACACACGCACACACACTTACACGTCAAACTTATAACACCCCTCTTTTTGCGTCGGGGGTTAAAAATAGGAAAGAATAACGAAAAGGCATGTCAAAACGTCGTAAAGTCAAAGTAAAAAGTAATCAGTTACTCACTTTTGTGTCGCAGTGTCAAAATATTAGTCAATATTGCTTGATATTTCTTGCGTCGCTATTAAACGACAAGGAACAGAAGAAGAAGTGTGTAGTCGCAACATAATAATTAGGGATGTTACGGAGCTTCGCCTCCAGCTCCGCTATTTTTTATTTCACACCTCCGCCTCCGTTAATTTTTTACCAAAGTTATACCGGAGCTGAAGGTACTGCATTTGCCGCGGCAGCGCGGCGAATGCCTACGAGTTTGAATTTGGTTTTAATCAACTTTGTTTTTGTGGTGAAGTGAAAATTTCATTTAAGTTTCACGTTGATTAGTTTATCTAAAATAGACATTTAGTTGGGTACACATAATTAAAGCAAAAAGTTTGTACTGTGTTGTTTAATTAAACTTGCCCTTCAATACATCAACCTTCCACTTAAAAGGTACTCGGCTCCGGCTCCGGTAAACCTCCGGATCCGACTCCGGATCCTGCTTCGGATTCGGCTCTAACTTGGCCTCCGGCTCCGGATCTGACTCCGTTAAATAAAAAAGTTAACTCCGGTAAAGCCGCCTCCGTAACATCCCTAATACTTAATACTATACCAATGTGAATTATACCCTTTGGGAGCTAGATTTCAATTACAGAATTATTTCCATTGCTCGAACGTGAGAGCATGATTTTTGTGCTAAATATGCAATTATTTATGTAGAAAAGTACAATGCGCTTACAATTTTTTTAAGTAATTCGGTATTTTAAAGTGAGAGGGTCTAAAATGGGAATGGATTCTCAACAGCATCTTCGCCCTTTCATTTCCCACTTTTGATCTCGCTTTGTTCAGCTCGAGGACAGACTTTGTTACTTTGTGTAAATTGACCCTTAAATATTGAATTGAAATTAAAGTACAATAAAGTCTTCAACAGCAGAAATCTTCCCCTAAAATTGTAAGCTCTAGAAGCTAGTAAGTACATAGCAGGATTTGAAGCCGGCACCGCTGGCATCGGTAGGCGGGATCATTAGTAGTAAGTTAGTGGTAGTAAAGCGGTCTAGTAAGACTTAACGCGACATAATACTATTAAAATGTTAACTTGTGTGATTCATTAATGCCATTATCATAAACATGGAACGGTTTACTGATATATTATAAGTCGGGTAACCCTGACATGTTTCGGACTCATTAGGAGTCCTTCATCAGGAGAGTGTGCTATCGCGGGCGCGTTCTCCCTCATACTCGAGGACTCCTAATGAGTCCGAAATATGTCGGGCCGTTACCTGACTATAATATGTGAGTAAACCGTGCAGTATTCGTTTTTGTGTATAATATTTATCTTATAATGAACTCTATCTTTCCAAGAAAATAATATTTAAACCCTGCCTACGAAGCTAGCAGCTCCAGACTCAATTCCCGGTAAGGACAAATGTGTGTGTGATCAGCGCGAGTATTTGTTTCGGAGTCTTGGATGTTTTCTATATATTTAAGTATACAGGGTGTCCCAAACCAGTAAACTTCTTGGCCTGATTGTGCAAAATGTGGTTACAGAATTATCAACAAGTCTCTTTAGAGTTGTTGGTATTTCTGTAGCTCTGACTACCCCACTCTGGGAATGAAGGCGTTATGTTAACAGCTTCAAGCCGGAAATAGGTGATAGGGCAGCTCATAAGCTATGAGCGAATGTTTTTTTGCAGATGTTAACGTATAAGAAACATGCCTAATGAAGCTTTTTACACTAAATCCGTCATCCATCTTTTCATTAATTATGATGTCAGCGTGAAACAGGAAGAATGACCCATTATTGCGTCAACGTATAATAGTGTCGCTTAATCCTGCCCTTGAGTTTATGAATAGAGGACTTTTAGGGCAAAGGTTAGCGCAGTTCATGGACATAGCCGCTGTTACAGTAAGTTTGAGCATCACGATGGAAGTACGTAATGAGGTTTGAAAAAAAATACTTTATTGTCGACTGTACTTCTAACACTGATAATTAACTCACATCGAAAAATGAGTCAAATAAATCCAAACTAGACAAATTTATAGTGAAGTTCTATTTGGACTGCCAATCACATAACAATAAGTGTCGGTGAAACAAAGGCACTTACCTAACTCGTTATTATCTTAAAACAATTTTATCGATATTTTAAATTCGAGTCGCTCTTGCACTGAGCACCTTTTATGTGCGAGTGCTTACCATGCTTGTATGAGGCCCCTTTAATTATTTTATTTTTAGTATTTGCTGTTATAGCGGCAAAAGAGATGCAGAGTTTAACCTAATGGTAAGTGGAATCTGAGACCCATAGACATTTAAATTCTCAAGACTAATCCTAAGACCTCAAATGCGTTGCCAACCCTGAGGACTAAGATGAAATGCCTCTATACTAGTAATTTCACCGGTTGTCTTATCCCCACACTGGAAGATAACATTGACTCAGTAAAAAATATTAGGTACCTTTTACGGTTCAAAATAAACGGACGGACAGCAGAGGCTTAGTAAAAGGCCCTATTGGTACCCCTTGGGTATGGAACCTTAAAAAGCTGCATAAACGTTTTGTGGCCACTATGTATATCGTAAAGTGTAAACGTCCCTGATCATTGCACGTTATTTTCATCGCATTGTCTCCTAAAGCCCTCTTACTAAGCGTCTAACCTTTTTTCGTCAAGTTTCATCCCTCGTGGCACATTTACCTCCATAAAAACATCAAGAGGGATCAACTGACTCCGACCTGTCTTATCTATTGGGATAACGTAATACAGCGTTTATTTAAATAGACTGCTAAGTTGGAATCCTATTATCAATAAGTAATTCGCTTACGTATCACCAAAATAATTGACCTATATTAACAATGCCTCCTGGTATAGGTATTTTAGATTACTTTGTATAGTTCCATGTCTAACATTAAGTTTTATTGCTAGTTTAATTTTCATTTGTTATTTACCATTAATAAAGACTTATAATAAAAAAAGACAATATTTACTGAGTCAAATGCGAATGAAGAATGACATTGACATTGAAAATATAAAATCAAAACTAAAATAACAAAGAGATTAGTTATTACACAGTAAATAACTGGAAAAGTCGATAAAACAAAATGTTCTATACCTATGCCATTAAAAGAATAGCCATGAGAATTCCGCCCTCTGCTTATCACAACACAAGAGACATTTGTGTTGTGATTTACACAATAGACATTTATTTAGATACCTACTTATGTTGCACAGTAGTGTGAAGTCAACTAGGACTCAGCTCAGCATGTGCTGCAGCTGGAGCCACGGCGCTGGTATTCAGCTGAACCCTGGTGTTCACCTATTTGTAGCTGAACGCGGATGTGTGACGAGACAAAAATATGTTGTCACAAATATAACGTATACAATTTATTAAATTGTCTTTGAGAAAGTGTCAATATGCAAGAAAAATAAATAGTTAAGAAGATTTTCAAACTTGCACATTACTACGAGTACTCAAACAGTCTTAGTTTCCAAGTCTTTCCCGAATAGGTAAGGAGCAAATAGTTGGACCACAGTTAAGCGTAGTTAACCATACAAACAACAAAAGTGAAAAAAGTTCCGTTGTGACACGAAAATTATCCCTACAAATGTTTGGCTAATTTTTGTGTCAAAACGGAAAAGTATCATAGAAAATTTTATTGAGTGAGTTAGCGTGGCCAACTTTTTGGTCCTTATCCGAATCTTCCCGACTGTTTCCACTTTTATGCAGTCGCATAACTCCTGACATCCTTTTAGCTATTTCTCAAGATGTAGTTAATCTCGCAATCAGTCCCGGAACTCCGACCTGAATAAGCAACCGGGTTAACGCGCCATTTTACGACGGTCTAGTAATTACTAGAGCCAGAATTAGTAATTACTAGCGGGATGTAATCTGACAAGAGACGATGATTGGAAGGTGCGTCAGCTTTTTTTGAGTACCGACTTAAGACGTACGGCTAAAGACAGAAGTAGCTGCACATTGTAGTACCTTGTCACATTTATCGATGTACTAATTCAAATCACTCTCAGTTTAATACATTATTGTGACAAAGTACTAAAATGTACAGCAACTTATGGGTTCGACTGTGCGCTAATGAACTTACTTGAGTTGCGGAAGTGTTTACGTTACACAAAAAATGGTTGTTTCTTCAAGATTGTTGTGAATAAAACGTACCAATTAACTTACGAACTATTTTACTTTTTTGGCGTGGATGATTTTTTTGTACTTGGCATTAATAAATTTATATCAAAACGAATGTAAACATTCTATCTCGTCTATTAACTTTCTGTTACTATAAGCTTTGGTTTATGTAAAGAGTATCAAAGCTATTTCATTTAATTTTCGCCAATAAGAAAACCTTTCTCTTTTTTTATCCTCGTGAGGCACACCAGACTACAAACAGAAAGATTTTTGTGAGTGGGAATTTAAATCTAACAACAAGGAAATAAAGTTATAGATATGAAACAAATAAAAACTGAACTGAACTTTATGATCATTAATATACAGATTATACTAATTTGTCTTGATTTTGTAATTCCTATGGCACAGCGGGTCTCACGAGGGTATAGTGCAGCGGGGTGTAAAAAAACGAGCACACAAACCACCTGATGGTAAGTGGGATCTGTGACCCCTAGATTAAGCATTCTCAAGTTTACAATCTTAAGACTGCAATCCGAAGACTGTTAAAGCGTTGGCAATCCAGAGGACCAAGTTGGGATGTCTCTTTGCTAATAATTTCACCAATTGTCTTTTCCCCTTCCCTTTAAATATATATATGTATACTTGTACCACACCTTTCCTTTTGTAAGCTAGAAATTTAAAACGTAACTCGTATACTACTACTAAAAATGTAAATTTATCTCAATAAAATTGAACCAAAAGCATTTTCGTAAGACCGAATCCATACACAACAAATAAATGGTTATAAAATTTCGGAATTCTTCAGACCCTACGAAATATAAATGGTATTTTTATTGAACGAGGTTTTTGTTTTAACCTGTACTACGTAGTTTAAATCCTAGGCATGCTAAAACGCCTTTTTAGGGTTTCGTAGTCTAACTGGGAACCCATTTACCTATTAGTCACGCCGACAAAATAAAATAAAATGAAAATATCTTTTTTTACATAGGTACCTCCCCTTCACGTAACGTGGGGATGTATTTATTATTTCTCTACCCCATAGTGGGTGTCAGGGATCAGTTTATGAAATATTATCTAAGCTTTTGTAGTAAAGAGGACAATAGAGAGATCTCTCTCTTCAGGCGGGTGTTATGCCTGGGGACCGAAGTCCATTTGGATAAAGTTGGAACTGATATATCAGTCAACCGACTGAAGAAACTTCGTTAGCGCGGTGTAGCGCACTGTCAGATTTAGTTGCGCTGTCTGACGCTGGTGGCGCTGTCGAGTTGTTTGTTACAAGTTGTCTCTAGATGTCGCTAGGTCGCCACACATTAAAGCGCTAATTTTTCTTAGGGTCAAGTGTGATGACACTTACAGCACCACCAACCAACAGCAAAATCTACAAATACTAAAATTCCCAAAAATATCTTCAATGAAAGCGCATATATAGGATAGGCGAGGCCTATATGGGATAGGCGTATAGTATTTATACCTACTGAAAATCACCTATGATGACTTTGTATAGAATTGAGCATAATATGTGGAAAAATTCACGGTTCTATAGTAGGAGGCATATTATAACGAAGTAAAAAAAAAACCTATCACAGTTATTTAGTTAGGTATCATTGGATAGCTCTCATAAAATCATACATTTTTAGATTTGGGTAGAAACGGCTGCGGATCCCTAGACTGAGTATGGTCCGACATGCTCTTGCCCAGTTTTTACTTTTTAATTATTGCGATTAATATTCATAGCAATCGTTCCAAATCGGGATCTCGTAAATCAATTCCAACAGCGGTAAGAAACCGTTTATTATTATTACTGAGCTAAACCCAATATCAATGTCAACCAAATCCTATCTTGTACTAGCTGAAGTCTCGTCAATGAATGGGACACCATCAGTATTCGTCACGTGTTCGTTGCTGACCGAGATTGATCTTACCCTTTGGTCTGCGGGTGCGAAGGTTAGGTATAAGGTGTTTCGCCAAAACGCCTTAGGTTGACGAATTTCCAATGTAAGAATCTCAACCCTGCCAGGCACGACGTCAATCGTAATTTTTATTTTTATTTTTTCACTTACATATTATTATTTTTTGTTTAAATAGTTGTTTAAATTTTATGATAACCTATGTTGTTTTTCTTTTTGCGTTGTTTTGTATTAAGTGTCACTTTCCGTCTCTTCACCAAGCGGTTCCAACGGAAGATCAGCGCTTTCTTTACGACTAGCTAATGCTGAGTTGGGACCGTTTCGCAACAGTTTCTCTGTTCTTTTGTTTGTATGAAATGTAATTTTGTACTTATTGTTGCGAATAAATGTCTCTTTATCTTTATCTAAATGCTACTAACATTTTTTATCACTCTAAATGTATGGAACTACAGTTAACCGGTTCACTAATGTTTCACCAAAAAACGTTTCACAAACTGATTCATTTCACGAACATATCATTCGGCAAGCTGCATTTTTTTCAGAGACTGTAAATATTTTAAGATTTTTATAAAACTAACCTAACCTAACCTATTGGGTTCGACACGATGGTCCTGAAATAAAATCTGAAATATTTACAGTTTCGGAGAAAAATGCAGTTTTCCAAATGATTATTTTATGCAGTTAACCACGTGGATTATCGTAACGCGCGAGATTGTCATCCATTTTAGCTCTTATTTATATTACTGTAACTGTGACGTATTTAAAAACAATACAATACGTCAAACGCTATATAGTTTTAACCCAGTAGAATAAAAGTCTTGGTAGGTGATTCTCAATAACCCGCTCTTGAAGTCAACGAATCAATTACTAACCGGCAAGTTGAATTTATCATGTTAGAGCATAAAAAAACGTTTAAGGGCGTGCATTCTCAGTTTACCTGCTTTGCGCGTCGAGTAAGCGCGCTTGTATGACTTCCCTCACCAGATCGACTGTTTGACAAACAGCCGGTTTTAAGTCGATATTGACTTAAAGCTGTGTATACACATTTTTTTGTGAAATTGAAATTTCAATAGAGTGGACCCTGGACTTTATAGACGCGTGGGAGCTATCCCCCGCTCTTTAACCGAACAATTAGTAATTAAATTAGAAAAAAAACCAGTCAAGTGCAAGTTGGACTCGCGCACCGAGGGTTCCGTACAAACTTATAAGAATGTAAAATTGTATTGAGGGATGAACTTGACTTTCCCGTTGAATAACTGTTGTCTCCATACATCGAGATAGGTCGCGATCAGTTTACCAACTGCATAAAAGTTTGCAATCGTAGGTAAATGTTATTTTTTGTGATATAGCTAAAAATTTACGGCTTTCGCAATTTTTCATTTATCTGTGCTATAAGACGTTGCTTCGTACCAAATTTCAAGATTCTATATCGACTGGTACCCTTTAGGATTTTAATTCCTTGCGAGTTTCGAAAACTTGCGGAAATTTTCGGCATAAATGGCTGTATCTTTTGATTACGTTGGTTTAGAAGTTTAATTTTTTTACAGCTCTAAGAGACAGTAGACTTGAGTATTTGATATAAATTTCAGCTTGATCCTCCACGCGTTCTTGAGAAAAAAGGTCTTGACAGACAGACGGCCGGACGGACGGACAATAAAGTGATCCTATAAGGGTTCCGCTTTTTCCTTTCGAGGTGCGGAACCCTAAAAAGAACTCTTCAAGCTGTCAAACGTCGACCTTATTCTATTTTGATGTGTTAACGGAATTTACCACCGGTTGTTTCGCGTAACCACCTTGATTTAACCCGTATTGCTTGACATATTGCTTTTTTACGCAGTGGCGTTTATTTTCAAGCAAATAAAACGAAAGCTATATGACAAGCTACTGCAATCTTTTACTTAGATTAAAGTACGAAAGACGCAAGGAGACGTCGTCAAAGCGCTACGAAACAGGTGCTACAAAAGGTGCTACGTCGTAGACGCGTAGCATACTGATTTAGGGGACTAGTTTTATTGCGTCGTTTTGTTTTATTCCTTTCAGTGTTTATTGACCTAGAATGCCCTCTCGTGGTCTCTATTCCATTGCGTTTTTACCCCTACCACAATTGTATTGCTTACCTGGGCTAGGACTCTACACGGTAATAACGATATCGTATTTGACGTGTTTCCGTATTGTCAACGTTTTCATAACTCTTTTGTCATTTTCTTAACACGTCAAACACGATATCGTTATAAAGCAGTTGAAAAGAGGCCCAGTTGGCCGCCATTATTGACAAGATATTAAAAGCTGTCATAATGACAATACTATAACAATAGGGGATACGACAATGTAGAATGCGGCCCTGGGCCTCTGAGCTTTGACATAATTTATATCGTATTGTCAACGTGACGATAGCTCTTATTTACTTAACAGTAATGGCAGCCGAGTTAAAAACAACACGATAGCATGTCAAAGGCAATAAGATGGTTTTACCCAGTTGATTATTGTGGCAATGAGCTGAGATTTTAAACGTTAACCTCGTAAGGCCCACCACACTACAAACAAGAAGATTTTGTTAATGGGAATTTGTATCTAACAGCAAGGAGATAAAGTTCAAATTCGTATGCTCTTTAATGCCAATTTAAACTTTTAAACAAAGAAAAATGGACTTTATTCTCATTGTAATGTAGTTTAAATTAAATTATTATGATCATGTTAGGGTATTTCTTCCAGCGTTTCAACCGCTTTGACTTCGGTGTCGCATTTTTAACCATTTCCCTGTACGAGTAGGATAACCATTTTCGGTTATTTTGAAGAATGCCTGGACTCCTAGAAAATAACCGAAAATGGTTATCCTACTCGTACAGGGAAATGGTTAAAAATGTGACACCGAAGTCAAAGCGGTTGAAACGCTGGAAGAAATACCCTAACATGATCATAATAATTTAATTTAAACTACATTACAATGAGAATAAAGTCCATTTTTCTTTGTTTAAAAGTTTAAATTGGCATTAAAGAGCATACGAATTTGAACTTTATCTCCTTGCTGTTAGATACAAATTCCCATTAACAAAATCTTCTTGTTTGTAGTGTGGTGGGCCTTACGAGGTTAACGTTTAAAATCTCAGCTCATTGCCACAATATATGGGATAGGCGTATAGTATTTATACCTACTGAAAATCACCTATGATGACTTTGTATAGAATTGAGCATAATATGTGGAAAAATTCACGGTTCTATAGTAGGAGGCATATTATAACGAAGTAAAAAAAAAACCTATCACAGTTATTTAGTTAAGTATCATTGGATAGCTCTCATAAAATCATACATTTTTAGATTTGGGTAGAAACGGCTGCGGATCCCTAGACTGAGTATGGTCCGACATGCTCTTGCCCAGTTTTTACTTTTTAATTATTGCGATTAATATTCATAGCAATCGTTCCAAATCGGGATCTCGTAAATCAATTCCAACAGCGGTAAGAAACCGTTTAATATTATTATTGAGCTAAACCCAATATCAATGTCAACCAAATCCTATCTTGTACTAGCTGAAGTCTCGTCAATGAATGGGACACCATCAGTATTCGTCACGAGTTCGTTGCTGACCGAGATTGATCTTACCCTTTGGTCTGCGGGTGCGAAGGTTAGGTATAAGGTTTTTCGCCAAAACGGCTTAGGTCGACGAATTTCCAATGTAAGAATCTCAACCCTGCCAGGCACGACGTCAATCGTAATTTTTATTTTTATTTTTTCACTTACATAATTATTATTATTTGTTTAAATAGTTGTTTAAATTTTATGATAACATATGTTGTTTTTCTTTTTGCGTTGTTTTGTATTAAGTGTCACTTTCCGTCTCTTCACCAAGCGGTTCCAACGGAAGATCAGCGCTTTCTTTACGACTAGCTAATGCTGAGTTGGGACCGTTTCGCAACAGTTTCTCTGTTCTTTTGTATGTATGAAATGTAATTTTGTACTTATTGTTGCGAATAAATGTCTCTTTATCTTTATCTAAATGCTACTAACATTTTTTATCACTCTAAATGTATGGAACTACAGTTAACCGGTTCACTAATGTTTCACCAAAAAACGTTTCACAAACTGATTCATTTCACGAACATATCATTCGGCAAGCTGCATTTTTTTCAGAGACTGTAAATATTTTAAGATTTTTATAAAACTAACCTAACCTAACCTATTGGGTTCGACACGATGGTCCTGAAATAAAATCTGAAATATTTACAGTTTCGGAGAAAAATGCAGTTTTCCAAATGATTATTTTATGCAGTTAACCACGTGGATTATCGTAACGCGCGAGATTGTCATCCATTTTAGCTCTTATTTATATTACTGTAACTGTGACGTATTTAAAAACAATACAATACGTCAAACGCTATATAGTTTTAACCCAGTAGAATAAAAGTCTTGGTAGGTGATTCTCAATAACCCGCTCTTGAAGTCAACGAATCAATTACTAACCGGCAAGTTGAATTTATCATGTTAGAGCATAAAAAAACGTTTAAGGGCGTGCATTCTCAGTTTACCTGCTTTGCGCGTCGAGTAAGCGCGCTTGTATGACTTCCCTCACCAGATCGACTGTTTGACAAACAGCCGGTTTTAAGTCGATATTGACTTAAAGCTGTGTATACACATTTTTTTGTGAAATTGAAATTTCAATAGAGTGGACCCTGGACTTTATAGACGCGTGGGAGCTATCCCCCGCTCTTTAACCGAACAATTAGTAATTAAATTAGAAAAAAAACCAGTCAAGTGCAAGTTGGACTCGCGCACCGAGGGTTCCGTACAAACTTATAAGAATGTAAAATTGTATTGAGGGATGAACTTGACTTTCCCGTTGAATAACTGTTGTCTCCATACATCGAGATAGGTCGCGATCAGTTTACCAACTGCATAAAAGTTTGCAATCGTAGGTAAATGTTATTTTTTGTGATATAGCTAAAAATTTACGGTTTTCGCAATTTTTCATTTATCTGTGCTATAAGACGTTGCTTCGTACCAAATTTCAAGATTCTATATCGACTGGTACCCTTTAGGATTTTAATTCCTTGCGAGTTTCGAAAACTTGCGGAAATTTTCGGCATAAATGGCTGTATCTTTTGATTACGTTGGTTTAGAAGTATAATTTTTTTACAGCTCTAAGGGACAGTAGACTTGAGTATTTGATATAAATTTCAGCTTGATACCTCCACGCGTTCTTGACAAAAAAGGTCTTGACAGACAGACGGCCGGACGGATGGACAACAATGTGATCCTATAAGGGTTCCGCTTTTTCCTTTCGAGGTGCGGAACCCTAAAAAGAACTCTTCAAGCTGTCAAACGTCGACCTTATTCTATTTTGATGTGTTAACGGAATTTACCACCGGTTGTTTCGCGTAACCACCTTGATTTAACCCGTATTGCTTGACATATTGCTTTTTTACGCAGTGGCGTTTATTTTCAAGCAAATAAAACCAAAGCTGTATGACAAGCTACTGCAATCTTTTACTTAGATTAAAGTACGAAAGACGCAAGGAGACGTCGTCAAAGCGCTACGAAACAGGTGCTACAAAAGGTGCTACGTCGTAGACGCGTAGCATACTGATTTAGGGGACTAGTTTTATTGCGTCGTTTTGTTTTATTCCTTTCAGTGTTTATTGACCTAGAATGCCCTCTCGTGGTCTCTATTCCATTGCGTTTTTACCCCTACCACAATTGTATTGCTTACCTGAGCTAGGACTCTACACGGTAATAACGATATCGTATTTGACGTGTTTCCGTATTGTCAACGTTTTCATAACTCTTTTGTCATTTTCTTAACACGTCAAACACGATATCGTTATAAAGCAGTTGAAAAGAGGCCCAGTTGGCCGCCATTATTGACAAGATATTAAAAGCTGTCATAATGACAATACTATAACAATAGAGGATACGACAATGTAGAATGCGGCCCTGGGCAGAGGCCCATGTTTAGTTACAAATTATGTCAAAGCTCAGAGGAGCTTTGACATAATTTGTATCTTATTGTCAACGTGACGATAGCTCTTATTTACTTAACAGTAATGGCAGCCGAGTTAAAAACAACACGATAGCATGTCAAAGGCAATAAGATGGTTTTATCCAGTTGACTATTGTGGCAATGGGCTGAGTTTTCAAACGTTAACCTCATAAGGCCCACCACACTACAAACAAGAAGATTTTTGTAAATGGGATCTAACAGCAAGGAGATAAAGTTCAAATTCGTATGCTCTTTAATGCCAATTTAAACTTTTAAACAAAGAAAAATTGACTTTATTCTCATTGTAATGTAGTTTAAATTAAATTATTATGATCATGTTAAGTCTTATTAGTAGTAGAAAAAGGTCCTGAGGGGCTATTGTCTAACGCACTCGCAATCGCAACCGGCTTCAAAGTGGAGCAATTGTTTTCATATTGTATGCAGACGAGCGTTCGATTTTCAAAATGAAAACGATCGTGATTGCAAGTGCGTTAGACAATAAGCCCTCTGGTTTGTGTTGAGTGTTTTAAAGATCTTTTGAACAGTTACAATATTATTCAAAATTGGATTCAAAAATATCTGACTAAAATATTAATTAAAATACTTCAATATTGCTGGTGACTGTACAACATTAGGTATAGTAAAACCAGAGTATTAAAGTAGTCGACTGTCTCTCGCTGTCATACTCTATCTCTGGTCGTTGTTCGTTTATATCTTATGTACGATTTCTGGTTAGGGCAGTTATAGTACATATCAAAAGCATTTTTTTTTTCTATGAACGTTAAGGTGTTTCGTTGCTATCATTCCGGGTGTTTAAGAATATTAAAATTACATTTATTTAAATACAGCATTACATCTTAGTCCTCAGGGTTGGCAAGGCATTTGCGGTCTTAGGATTGCAATCTTTATATTGTAGTTTAGAGAATGCCTGTATGCTCGCTTGCCTCTAACAGAATTTAAAAAAAAGTTATTAGATTAATAGTTATAATTTAGGACTCGCGTTTATTGAAAATATAGTATTTTAAATTTTGGTTTTTCGCAGGCATTGAGCATTTTCATCGCACTTCAAACGGCACATAATACTATATTTTTTATGCATGGTAATTAAATCATGTTACAAAGTTTATTTCAAGTAGCAAATTTTCTATGGCAATCTAGTCGTTTAAGGGTCATACACAGATTTAGGTTACCGTCTTTCCTGTGGACACACCGAAAGTGAACGTTTTTAAGGCCTTATTTTCTGGCTATGCCCATACCCGCAAAAACGCCGTCATGGCTGCTTTAGACCTATCATATAAAAACATAACTTATATGCACACAAGCTATTTAACTATTAACCACAGGAGAGACAACTTTAGTTTTTAAGAGTGTGTATGACCTTTTATATCTATTCGCTTGTTGCCCCCTACAACATTTTCTGTAACAGTTAAGTGAATATATATTGTTTGCCAACATTAATGTTTTCTCCATTAATATATTCGGCTTTCTCGATATTAATATAAGGCCCCGTCAATATTGGAATACCCGCGTTTTATTAAGGAGCAGCTGGCGGGTATACACGCGGTACACTCGGCGGCATTTACTGAACAGAGTGCTCAAGTAAACACGTTTGTTGTTCAGTGAAGCGAGCGTTCCCTGGAAATATTATTATACAACACTAGGATCAAAAATATCGGTAACGGTTTTGTACAAAGTTAAGGTTGCAGGGGGGTGACTCTCAACACAGCGCTGCGTCGATCTTAAAGGTGAAGTTTTGTCTGGCAAGTTTAAGAAGTCCCGTCGGAGCGTACAAAACACATTTTAGCGCGTTCCTTCTCAATTAGGCAGCAGGCAGGTGAGTGAGTTCAGTGTCGTATAAAGCTGCCTGATTGAGAAGGCACGCGCTAAAATGTGTTTTGTACGCTCCGACGGGACTTCTTAAACTTGCCAGATAAAACTTCACCTTTAAGATCGACGCAGCGCAGTGTTGAGAGAATCACACCCCAGGCAAAGGTCACGCGGAGGCCGTAACACGTAAAAATATATAATCCTAAGACCTCAAATGCGTCGTCTTACCCTGAGGACTAAGATGGAATGCCTCTATGCTAGTAATTTCACCGGTTGTCTTATCCCCACACCGGAACACAACAATGCGAACACTGTTGGCGGGTGGTTAATGGATAAGATGGTGGTAGCGATCCGGACGGACCCTGCACAGGGTCCTACCACCATACCCTACCCTACCCTGTCTCTTTTAATAAACGTACATTATTATTATCATTTGATTTATTTAATAATATTTTTAGCGTCGTCCGATAATATACTATTGGAGTCACTGTACTACATATTTACTCGCCCCTTAAGGGTTAAGGATATCTTTTCAGTGTTATTTTACAACTTTATTGATCTTTATTGTTTAAAATTTAATAATTATTTTAAAACTAGATATACTTATATTAACTGCCTATTAGTTAAAGGATTTTTAAAACCCATTCAGATGATTCTGAATTACCCCCAACATACAAACAATCAATCAGACACAAAATTTAACCTCATTATTTTATTAAGTATAGAGTAAAGATGTCAATAAACACCGGGGTTAATATAAATATAAATGTAGAACCCAATTTTCAATTTAAAGTTAAAAAAAAGCACATGAAAACAGTTTGAAATTCCATTCAATAGGACCTGACTGAGTATCAGGATTCTCTGCTCGTCACGGTTAAAGCCTAACTTAATCCATCTCGCTACGGTAATATTGCCCGACAGGCCGGGAGTGTACCCTGTACCTAAATATTTGAAACATACGGAACATATTTCGGCCATTTTCAAAGTTCAACCATCTGTCGAACTAAAACCCCTTGTTGCTTCGGCTCATTTAAACTAGCTCACCAGTGCTAAGTAATGTATAACTGGGTATTAAAAATCTCAGAGAATTACTTATATCGACTGATTCACTGCGGTATAGTCTTCACAAAAAACTAAACAGTACAGGGCCTGTATTCTACAAGGTAATAACGATATCGTTTTTGACCTGTTTCCGTATTGTCAACGTTTTGATAACTCTTATGTCATTTACAATAATGGCGACTGTGACATAAACGATTCTTAAACGTGTCAAACACGATATCGTTTTAACGCACCTGAATAGAGGCCCTGTAGTAGGTTTTTAAAGACTCACAGTGCAACGGCGAAGAGCAGCAACTAACGTACAGAAATATACGAAGCATGCCACGAGTGACCGTAGCAGAATACAAAGAAAAATAAACATAGAAAGACAAAACTTTAAATTCTTACACGGTATCCCTATAAGCGATATCTTCCACACAACCTTGGATAGAAGAGACGCAGCAACATAAACATTAAAATAAAATAGGTGGTGCAAACAAGGATATTTAGAAAAATAAAATAAATACATACACATACATACATAACATCACGCCCCCACTCCCAGAGTGGGGTAGGCAGAGCTACAGAAATACCAACAACTCTAAGAAGACTTGTTTATAATTCTGTAACCACATTTTGCACAATCAGGCCAAGAAGTTTACAGAAGTTTAAAGGTTGCAAGCCCGTCGCCTAACAGTACTACAAGCCCTTATTCCCTTAGTCGCCTCTTACGACATCCACGGGAAGACATGGAATGGCACTATTCTAACCCGGCAACCACACGGGATTAATAAAATAAAATAAGTATAAAATAAAAAATAGCTGCAAAGACAAAAATGATGTATATATACAAAAATAAAATACATATATACAACATATTAAGATATGTACAGGAGAACTAAGAAAGTCAGCCACAAGATAAAACAGCACCAGTCTTAGGAAATACAAAAATCAAATACTTAAGGAAAATAAAACTGCGGAAGTGGTAACAAAATGTTTTTCTGTGCATTCGTTGCCACCACCAGTCACTCCCGTGCAAAACCGTGGCGTTGAAACCCCGATGGACTGTTTCTCTAATTGTCAGTAATATTTATTTGTTCACATTGATAATACAATTTGTGTACAGTCAAGTGCTTATTTTCTTGTCTCTCGGCAAACTTCGTTTCTCTATAAAACACGAGTGACAAATATACTGTCAGACGAGTGCGAGTGAGACAGCGACATCTAGCCGAGGGGCTATATAAGACTGCCCTGCTAACATAAAAGGCAGTATCTCAAACAAAACTTTTGTAGCAAATGTAACCTTATTACGAACGGCTTAGGATTGAATCTGCTTTGGGCATTGAGTCAGAGATACTGCATTTTGGCTTAGGAGGGCAGAAGAAAATAGACACACTGTACCAACTTAGGGTCGACGGTTGTTTACTAATCTTCAGGGGCACTAAAATCAAGGAAATCGGCCACCACACCCAAATATTTAACGTCTATTTGAATTAATTAATACGTTACAACCACTTGTATGTACAACTAGACACTGCTGGTCGAAGTTTCAGTGGTAATAGCAAATTTTGCTGCAGCCATTCTATGAATCCTCTCAAGGATTAGATTTTCGAACTTCAGCAGTGAATTTGGGATACACCTGTTTTTAACAATATTTGAATAATCGAGGAAAAGGCTTCTTGATTGGAACCCTGCAGTTTTTTAAATTATAAGAGTTTTTATGTCACAAACATAATTTATCTTTAATTTACATCTGGAAGGTACCGATAACGCGCGCCGAAAGAGATGTACTAAAACTTAAAGCGTCCCTTTCTAGGATAGGTGACCATAATTTTAAATTGCATTTTTTGTACAAATTAGTTTTACAAGCCAGTAAAACGAGCAATTTTTTGGTTATTTCTAAGCGCGAACACTGCTCCAACAATTTTGATGGAAGAAGAATTTTGTAATAGCGTTTTACTGAGAAGAATAGAGAAGGCTCACGTATTTATTAAATAAAAATGTCTAGTTTGGTCTACCAGTTAGCATCATATTAAATTGTTCAGGTCATCCACAGTGCTCGAATATACTGAAGCACACGTAACGGCAAATACTTGATTACATTCAAGGCGCCGCTCGTAGATTTACAACCATGGTGTAGGTTAGCATTCCAAGTAACCAAAAGTACGCTGACTGAACAATGTCATCACCATACTTTAACATTTTCACGTAATTTTAGTACTTTTTATTTAACCAACGCCAAATAAAGGCAAAGTAAAGAGTACTTACTTTAATTATCGTGAAGTCAATTTCAAATGAGTATAGTAGTAAGGGGTTAGAAGGCGCTTGGATCTCTTGTTTGTGTTGTAAAAGTAATGTTTTCCAACATTTTTAAGGCTTTTTCGTCTGAGCTCGCGATCCAAGAGGCACAAAGGGCTCCCATCACCCCGTTTCATTTGCACATTCTACTTCGTTCTGTTTGTACCTATTTATTTGACGGTTGAGACGTAAAGGGTTGTTTTAAAGTAAAACTTGCAGTTTCACTGTTAATTTTTAGCTGGATATGGTGCTTTGACTAGTTGTTTCCCGCGACTCCGTAAAAATAAAAAGGAGACTATATCTTATTTCATACTATAAACTATCTGTGTGTTAAATTTCATCGAGATCCGTTCAACCATCCTAGCGTGATAGAGTAACAAACATCCACCGAAACTTTCGCATATATTAGACTAGATTTTGCGCGCGACTCGACGGGTAAAATATGGTATCCTACTAATGTAACTAATATTAAAAAAGCGGCCAAGTGCGAGTCGGACTCGCCCATGAAGGGTTCCGTAGCAGCAAGTAACATAATATAAAAGTTCGTTGTAGCTTTGATCAATGTTTTTATGACGTATTAAAAAAAACTACTTACTAGATCTCGTTCAAACCAAATTTTCGGTGGAAGTTTGCATGGTAATGTACATCATATATTTTTTTTAGTTCTATCATTCTCTTATTTTAGAAGTTACAGGGGGGGGACACACACATTTCAACACTTTGGAAGTGTCTCTCGCGCAAACTGTTCAGTTTAGAAAAAAATGATGTTAGTAACCTCAATATCATTTTTGAAGACCTATCCATAGATACCCCTTACGTATTGATGGTTTACAGGGTTTGATGAAAAAAAAATTTGAGTTTCAGTTCTAAGTATGGGGAACCCCCAAAATTTATGTTTTTTTTCTATTTTTGTGTGAAAATCTTAATGCGGTTCACAGAATACATCTACTTACCAAGTTTCAACAGTGTAGTTCTTATACTTTAGGAAAAAAGTGACTATGACATACGGACGGACAGACAGACAGACATGACGAATCTATAAGGGTTCCGTTTTTTGCCATTTGGCTACGGAACCCTAAAAATGTGAAAGGTTGAATGGTTGTTTGCTACTCAATAACGCCAGAAAGGCTGAACAGGGGGGGGTTATTATGGCACAGCTATGCGGTTCGGTTTACGCTGAGAGAAAAGGGCAGAACTATTTTATTGCCATAGCTCTGTCCTTTTCGCTCCCCGTAAAATCAACTGCATAGCTATGTCATAATAACCTCCAGAGCCACAAGAAATTTGGCACAAAGATAGATTATAGTCTGGAATAGGACCAAGGCCAAGTTTTATGCTGAAAAATTGGACAGTTCCCGAGGCAATAGCGATAAATGACTACAAAGCGGACCTTGTAGTCATTTGTATGCGGTTGAAACGCCAAAGAATCGTACAGTGCTGCAGGTTAAACTCATTAAGGTTAAAGGGTAAGATGGTGATTAGTAGGTACTGTAACAATCCGGACGGACCCAGAAAATGGTCCTACCACCGCTAAAAAATGCTGCATGTAAAATACAACGAAGCTGCAATTTGGCTCCTCAACGAGAAGCCGACGATTATATTTCAGAGAGTCATTTACTAGACGCAGGTGTACAGGTCGTCTGGACCAGAATGGCCGGCACATAAAACCTTTTCTGTGCTCGACGAAAATAAATGCAAATCACTTACTTTCACTCCTTTCCTATTATTTTCCAGTGCGTTTTATGGGCCATTTCTTTTATGACGTCACATAATTTCAGCAACAGTTTTCCATTTTATGTTGAGTTATTTGAATTGTGAAGAGGCTGTGGTGTTCATGAAAAATAATTGGATTTTTGGGGATTTCCGAGTGTCGTTATGCCTTTGTTTTTGGAAAATGCCCTCTCCATTCCTCGACGCCCTTTGTCATAGGGTTAACTACCTCGAGAGAATCGTAAACGAGCTTGACCACGTGACGCCCACCATGATGTAAGTGGGAATTTGAACTGTACACCAAGGAAATAAAGTTAATTTTCCTATGCTTTTTTAACTTCGAAACAAATAAAAACTAACTTTATAGACACATGTCATGAATAAAGCTGAAACTAAATTATCTTGTTTATACCTGGGCCTCACAAGGTTAAAGTTTAAAACACACTATCATATTAATACCAGTATTTTAGAACTTAAATTATTTTAATAAGATATTTAAGAGGGTATTTTCGTTATTTTAGTGCTGTATGACAGAATCTTCAAGATGGTGCATTTATTGCAATTTATTTTGCCCTTTAACTTAATTGAGGCAGTTTCACTTGCATATAGATTTGGTTAAAAAATCTTTTGAATATTCATACAAATTATTTTTAGCGTCATGATTTTTACGTAAATAAAATCTCTGTCGTTAATATTATTTACTTACAACAATAACTACTTGTACCTAACAGTATGTTTCGTTACATTTAATTGGACCTTAAAGCAAAGGGACCAAAGACTTGCTGCTGTAGAAAAAAAAACGATTTTAATTAAAAGTCTGGACCACATCCTCTCTACAAAGGTTTAAATGAGGACTAGAGAGGCTACTCTCGTCTATCCCAAATTGTTCAAGTGTATTTGTCCTCTACCTACTTGATAGATCGCTCTGAAGGTGAACTAAATTCCTTATTGATGGCTAAGTCAAACAATGGTTAGTAACTTATCGGTTTTGGAGATTTTCTAGTGTACTCGTTTTATCTCGTGCTCCAGTACTATGAATTTTTTTTCTACAATTCACGGAAATATTAAGATTTTTGGTCTGGTTTAGGGTCAGATAACATCACTTTTATAAAAATATTTTGGGCCTATTAATACTAATCACTTACGTAATTAAGAAAAAACTATTTTATTTCCTCGTAATAGTTGAGAAAAGCACTATGTGTGCCCCGGCAGAAAGTGTGATTTATAGACTCTAATACTTCAGTGATAAGCTTTCTTTTTAAATAATATAATTATGATTAAAAACCGGCCAAGTGCGAATCGAAGTCGCACACCAAATGTTCTGTACTATTCTTTTATAAATTCTCTTTGTTGCCGTAGAAGCAAATCAAATACACATTTTAACTTTACTGTACGTATTTCGGTTCATGTGGCCCGCTGATATGCATACACATGGACGGATTATATTTTTGTGTCACTTTCTGACTCCGCTTTCAAAGATTTAAATTTAAAACAGTTTATTTATTTAGCGGCGTAGATATCTTAAACCTATTAAAAACATTTAATTATTGATATATTACTGTTGTGGAGGACGGCCGATATGCCTACGCGCTTTTATAAAAAGGCCGGATTAAATAAAACTACGGTCGACGATTCGATGTTAATTGCAATAAGTTGTTTCCTTTTGTAGTTTAAGTAGAATAAACAAATCTTTCGCACATTATGTATATCTATACTAATATTATAAATGTGAAAGTAACTCTATGTGTTTGTTATGCTTTCACGGATAAACCGCTGAACTGATTAAGATGAAATTTGGTAAGAAGATAGTTTTAGTCCTGGGGAAGAAGATAGGGTACTTTTTATCCCGAAAAAAATTTGACGGTTCCTGAGAGAATATCGAATAAATGACTTCTACGTTGGGGCTGCGGGAAACAGCTATTTTCCATGAGTATTAGTTAGAATAAAAGTTTATTAAAATTAACTTACGTATAGAGAAACAGATTCTCAGAGCCTCTATTATACTGGGTAAACCCATATTGCCTTTGATGTATTGTTAAAGTTATGATAACTCTTATTATCTTGACATTAATGGCGGCCGAGTTGAAAACAATACTTACTTATTGCAAAGGCAATAATAATGGTTTTCCCGAGTAGAATAAAGGCTCAGAGTTATGTGCAGGGAGTCGCGTACAGGGTGCTTTATAAATTTAAGATAGGTAAACGCAAACGTATACGAGTGAGTGAGATTGATCGGTACACAACTGAGTCTTTGAAACGACTGGGAAATGGTGAACGATTATGTATGGCGTTCTAAGTACTGCGTGAAATAAACAACCAGACTTTTGTTATTTTTATTAGAGTCGTTTTTATTGATATTTCACTTTAATTTGGAATTTATTTCGTTTAGTTATTTGTATTCAGTTTAAAAAAAAAACTATTCGGTGAATTGTTTATTGAATAGTTATTTTTATCAAATATCACCGGCAAAGTAGTGAGTAGTCTCTTTGCTAAAATTAAAAAAAACCCCAATAATACTAAGTTTTTCATTAAGTGTTTCAAATTCAAAATATGTATTGCGTATTACTGAGGTCTTATAAATATAATTTAAGAGATCCCCATATCCTACCACACAGAGACGTACCATATAGTCTTAGGTCTAATTCTAGCCTTCAATTAACCATAGGTATTAGTTTTGTTACATATCTAGTTTTTATTTCTATTGGATGCATTATCCAGGAGAGGACAGTGAAACTTAATAATGTAAAGTATAGGTGTTAGAATAGGTAGTGCTCATGTAGGTACCTAAACTGCATGCATGGTAATTCATTAAACTAAACAACCAATCTCACTTACGCACGAAAGAACATGCGCCAAGCTTATTAAATAATCATCTTGTATGCTTCATCGCAAAAAATGTCTTGAAGCCGGACGAGGCTCTGCTGAGCTGTCGTATTACACTTTAAATCTTAGAAAATCATACCACGAATTTTTTTCTGAGTTAAAACAATTGACGATTGCCAGTCTGATGAAACAAACTGCATTCCATAGCTAAAGAGTTCCATTTTTAAAATAACTCCGTAATTACTTTTCATCTATACAACGTGTTACAAAATAATCCGTAAAAATGAAATTACAAAAGTAGTGCCAACCCTTATTAAATAACGTCAGTTCAGTATCTTAGGTATACAGTATACTAGGGTTGACACTACTTTCATAATTTCTTTTTTACGCATAATTTTGTAACACGTTGTATATATTTTTAATTATTTTAGCCCGTGTGGTTGCCGGGTTAGAATAGTGCCACTCCATGTCTTCCCGTGGATGTCGTAAGAAGCGACTAAGGGATTTAAAAGCTTGTAGTACTGTTAGGCAATGGGCTTGCAACCTGTCACTAATACACTGGTAAACATTTTAGCCTATTTGTGCGAAATGTGGTTACATAATTATCAACATGTCTTTTTAGAGCTGTTGGTATTTCTGTAGCTCTGCCTACCCCACTCAGGGAATAAAGGCATAATGTTATGTATGTACTTTCAATATGTGTTATGTAAGTGGCCAGTTCCGGAAAAGTTTTTACGTGAGCGGTTTTCAAAATAAGTGTACATCGTTAAGGACAAAAATTAAGACACTTTCACTTTTCCATTAACGTATCTAAATGTATGGTTAATTTTCGTGACGATATGGAAAAGTTAATTTTATTAATTCTAGTCCTTAACAATGTACACTTTTTGAAAAACGCCCACCTATGTATTCATATATGGTTATTAGTTTTTACGTATTCTGCCCCCTGGTAATTAATTAAATAACGCATTATACACGAGTTGAGCAATTACTTATCTTTGTTTAAAGACTACTTCAAAGCGAAAGAGCCAGACTTCATGAAAAAAGCCTTAGCATTAAAATTTATAACTTATTAGATACTCACTGTTGCCCGTGACTCCCTTCACCTAGAACGTCTTATCATCTGGGACAAAAGTACCATATACACACGACTAAAAGAACATGACAACCGTTTGACGCCTAGCTTATGCCGAGCTCAGTACCTACCATAGACTATCTTTAAGAGATTTTTGATTTGGTAGGCTAATTTACGACCATGGTGACGTCATGATGGTCGCCAATTGGTTGACCAGTTGGCTGACCAGTTGGTTGACCAGTTGGTTGACCAGTTGGTTGACCAGTTGGTGACTAGGTGTGTACGGCTAGGTTTAGCAAGAACTAGATACGTGTTCTTTCCCGAGGTTCAAGCCATCTCTATACTAAATCCCTCCATTTTCATTTTTCTTTCTTCTCCATTTTTGTTTTTTTTTTTTTTAATCTGTTCATCGCAGTTAATTTCGCATGTTACATTTTTTTTGTCTCGTTTCTAAGAGACAGCCAACAAAGAACCTGTTTAAAGCGACACCCAATTCGATATGCGGCCCTTTCTCTGATACACGTTGGTGTGGAAGTAAATCAATTTCTTTCATCTCCGACGCGCCGTAACATCCGTCGGCTGAGTCAAGGCGTGACCTTTGTATGTTTGAGACGTAAAAGGATGATAATGATGCGATAACGCTTATGAAATATATGACAGTGAAGTGGGAGTAGTCTTTTTGCGAAAGTATTTTTTTTAAGAATCTGTTTAGGATAGGATAAAGTATAAAATAAAACCGGGCAAGAGCATGTCGGACCATGTTCAGTGTAGGATTCCGAAGCCGTTTAGTACTACAAACATAAAAATCAACAAATAATAACTAATTTTCTATTTCAAGTCAATTGGTGCTGTCTCAGATGATTTTATTACGTAGGTATAAACACTTTAATCGCCTGTATCTCAAGAACCAATGATGTCTACTTACTCGTGATAGTTTTCCTTTTAAATTCGTTATATGCGCTTTCATTTAAGGTTTTTTCAGATTTTTAGTATTTGTAGTTTTGGCTGTAGACACCAAAACAATTGTGTGTTTGTGTTTTGTGTGTGTTTGGGCGGACACTTGAGTCGAACAAAAATTAGCGCTTTAAAGCTTAATATTTCATAAACGGATTACTTAATCGAAAAATTGTTATCACAAACCCGTAATATTTTTAAAAGAACTATCCAACGACACCCTACACTATAGGGTAGACGAGAAAAAAATAATACATCCCCACGTTACGTGTAGGGGAGGTACCGGTTTTATTTTTTTATTTCAGTGTTTTATTATATAAATTTCTTGGCGTGACTAATATGCATATTCATGCCAAATTACAGCTTTCTAGTACTAAGAGCCCCTGCGCTAGGCTGCGGATGTACGGACATGGCGAAACTATAAGGGTTCCTAGTTTAACTACGGAACACCAAAAATTGGTCAAGTGCGAGTCAGTCTCGACTCCACTTCAAATTGAATCAGCGCGACCCCAACTCACACTTGCCAATTATTTTCTTGTTTTTCTTCAGTTTATATTATAATCATACCTACTAACATTGACGCTTGTATGTTTTGCCGTTTTTACGATATAAAAAATAACAATACGTTGAATAAAAATGTTTATTGTGTCAATAACAGGAGCTCCATTTATGACTTGTCGGTCGCAGTCACGATGCACTGGCTATCTCTTACAAAATTTAACAACTGAATTAACGAATTATATTTAAGTATAAGGAATATTTTTTTGCGTTACTTGTAGTATCTTCTGAAACCAGATTGACACGTTATCTTGAGTCCTTTTTATCCGCTTGGATAATAAAAATAAGCCTGAATATTCTTGAGACCTAAATAATATGGGTAAAGAGGCTGTCCAAGAATTGAGGCAACGCCGCAGGCCGAAAAGGTTCTTTAAGATAAAAATTTATCACGCCCTTTACCCTAACATACAGGCTGATGTAAATGAAATAGGTCTGAGGAACCTAAATCTATTAAACACAAAAAGTTTTATTTGAGGAAGCAATTCTTTTACTGTATATTTATAATATTATATACTATTTATTTATTTTAGGAAATATACATCCCGATATTTTTCCTCTTACCTTCCATAATTATGTTATTAATATTCATGAGGATTCAATACTCACTGCAGCCAAAGTTTTTTTTTAATATTTAAATGTCAAAAAACTGCATAAAATTTCAATACGAGTAGGAATATCGACTCTATCAATATGTCTGTGTAAAGCTCCTGAGAGAGATAGAATTGGATATATTAGGGTGAATCAACTTTTAAGGTACTCCCCAATTTTCGACATGTCTCACTATGTCACCTTAATTTGGTAGAATGCAATTTTTTTTTTGATGTGGTCAATATATTGAATAAATCAGACAATTAAACTTACTTTCTAGCTGACAATTTTAAAAATTCTTCTATGATTTACGGACGACGTTATCCCCGGGTTTTGTATGAAAAACGTGCATTTTCCACTGCGTTACCATGTTTTTACAAAATTATAGAATTGGTTTATGATTATGAATAGTGAAATCCGAAAATCTGATTATCTAATTTTAACATGTGTAAACCATTATCAATCTCACATATTCTAGTAAGTTTTTATTAGCGTAGTAGAAAAGGAGGACTTTAAAAGTTGATTCACCCATTAACATGTTTTATGCATCCAGACTGCAGCCAGTGTTCAATACTGGTCAAGTTGAACTTATATTACAAAAACTCCTACAAACTGCTTCCATCAATTTAGCAGGATTCGATCACACTTTAATAATGACTCACCCTGTATTTCGTATCCAACCACTACATAATAATATATATGAGTTTTTCGTAGAAATGATAGTAAATTGTATGTTACGGTAAAGCCTTATATTTTTTGTTTTCTTGCAAAGTTCTTGTTTCCTTATCTTGTAAATAGACTATTTGTATTATCACGGACCCTCTCAATGGCTAGAAGTTTTGTAAAAGGTTCGCTCTCTGTAGAATTTTAGTATTTGACTGCATAAATTACTACCGTAAAGATAAATAAGCAACGGGATAACGTTTGGGTAAACAAACAAATGTAGGCCAAAAAATCTTTACTTCTTTATTGTTCAATGTTTCTTAGTACAAAATATGTCAGTCATTTTTTACAAGGATAGTTCATTTATTTAATTAATTTCTTCACTTCAACAGCCACAAAGCTACTATTAAATTTTGCTTGTACAATCACATAGAAAAAAAAACCCAATCGAATCCAATTCTAAAACAATTTATGCATATTTTTTTCCGTTATTGAGGAATACGGAAAAAATTATACAATCATAGTTAAAAGTGTACCTATAGTATCGTAACAAAAGTAAAACCTATACACTTTCCATAAACTTTGTTTTGTACTCCTGTCTACTCGTTGCCACATTTAGCTTTTTTATTTTTATCAATCATCTAAATGTTGAAAGACATCCCTCTTCACCTTCCTATTCTGTAAATATTATATGAAAATTTCTGTGTATTGTACGATAAAGTGTTTACATACAAACACATAAAATCACGCCTAGATTCCCTTAGTGGGGTAGGCAGAGCTACAGAAATACCAACAACCCCAAAAAGACTTGTATGAATTCTATAACCACATTTTGCACAATCAAGCCAAGAAGTTTACTAGTGTATTAGTGACAGGTTGCAAGCCCATTGCCTAACAGTACTACAAGCCTTTATTCCCTTAGTCGCCTTTTACGACATCCACGGGAAGACATGGAGTGGCACTATTCTAACCCGGCAACCACACGGACGAACAAAATACATACATACGAAGAAAATTCCGCAAGTGTTTAAAATATATACGAATCCCCAAAACTACAGAAGACAAAAAAGATTGCAACCATCCGTCTCATCAAACGTGAAGAATCTTCAAGATACCTCAGAAAAATGGTCCAAATGAGACGCATCACGAAGTTGGGGACGAAACTATTTGCCGGGATAGACGTCATCTATCAATTGCCGGGGACGGGATTCCGCGATTTTGTACGGTGTTGATAAAATACTCCATCGAGTCACTTCGACGCTTCCTTTTGCAAACAATTTATAGTTTACGCTGCAGAGTATTGGGGTTTCGGAAAGCATTTATATTTTCATTTTAAAGGCTCTCAAATAGTGCTTTTACATTTGAGGAGCACCCTGTGATTTGAGGCTATAATTGTGTACCTAAAATAAAAGTTTTACTTGCAGTCTACTCTGGCATTTCTTGCGGCGCTTGTTCTAAATATAAATTAATTTTATACTAGTACCGACACGTAAAAGATTCCTCATGTGGTAAATTTACTTATTAAATATTTTGAATGAATAGAACGGTCATAAAATTAAAACGAAGAAAAAAGCGGAAGGATTAATCATACATTCTTATAATTTTCAAAATCTCCGCTGTTCTGGAAATCTCACAAAATGATTGGTAAAAAAAATATTGTCGACTGATTGATCAGTAAAAAAGCATTACCACCCCAGTCTATTTGTAATACAATACACAAACTTAGACGTACATAGCTAGAGGCACTACAAAAACTGCTACACTTAATAAATTATTCAACAACATATGTCAATCTCCTTAACATCCCATAAACCGGATAACGAGATTTGTGGGTATTTTCCCGCGTCTCACGCGTTAGGCTAGGCGATTAGTTGACGAGACGTGTAAAAAAATCACCCTGTGTACAGATATAACGCCTGTGGGTCATGTTACTAAATATAGACTGTTTGTCGATATTCCGATAAAAATTGAGAACGAGCGAAATAATTGCGTGTAAGTTTGTGCACTATAAGAACTTTAGTGGAAGAAAAATCAAAAAGCGACGAAGGTGCGCCAAGGTTTGATTAAAGTGCAAAGATTATTAATTGAATGAGGCGCTGAACGACGCGTTAAAAGCTTATTCAACAAAGTTGCTCTCCCAAAGAAAAACAAAGCATAAAAGAACTAAATTAATACACTCATATTGCTTTTTGGTTTCAGTAGCCTACAGAGGGTTGCCAAATTGGATGTATGACAATTGCGACACAATAACCTTAAAATCTTTATAGGCCAATTATATTAAAACGGGTCTTGAGTGTTGTATGTTTTTTTATTGATAATCAATAAAAAAACATACAACACTCCAAAGTACACGTCTAAACGTGTCAAGACCCGTTTTAATATAATTTAAATGTACCTAACACAAAGTACCACAAATGTAGCCAAGTTGTTTACTACCACTAACTAGCAATTGTATGCAATTAGAACACCAAAGCGTGTCGTTGGCACTTAATAAGTTAAACCCAATATCCGCAGAAACTAGGTGAAGCCTGCTCAAAAATACCAGCTGAAATTTGATGCGAACTTTTTCACCGCGAAAACACTCATTAGGGGGTTTTTGCGATCATCTGCCACCCTTGGTACTAACTCTTCCATCTTTCTCGCAAACATGCCTACTTTTTATCGCTCAATTTTAATATTCGGCACATAGAGGGCCGTATCATAGTCGTCTTTATCGATGTAGATAAACGTGGATGACACATCTGTCACTCTCGCACTGACATACGGGTCAGAAAGTGACAGATTTGTTATCCACGTTTATCAACATCGATAAAGGCGACCATGCTACGGGCCCAGGTCAACTGTTACATTGGATTCACGAGTGTAGCTAACTTTGTAAGTTAGCGTTCAAATTCCTGGTAAGGGCAAATATTTGTGTGATGAGCGCGAATATTTGTACCTGAATCTTGGATGTTTTCTATGTATTTAAGTATGTATTTCTCTATGTAAGTATGTTTATCGTTGTCTAGTACCCATAGTACAAGCCTTAGAGCTTCGTTTGGGACTAATAATTTAATAATATACAAATGAGTTAAGTGATCTATAATTGACATGTAGAAAAATAAATACCTACTTGATACGTAAAACGTAAATGAAACTATTTGTTCTGTATTTTATGTTAATACATACATCTTATTAAATGGTAGGTATTGTTACCACATTAAAATTTCACCAATAAAACAGAAAACAGAATTCCTCCTCTCTAACTTGAAGCACACCAGCATCCTTCTTGCTTTAACTCCCATTCAGAGAAAATCTAAGTCATCTTCGTTTTCATACGTAATGTGACATTTGTAAAAATACTTTTGCTTTGTAATCATAATTTTGTTTTTTATGTCGCACGTTTGGTTAATTATTCCAACTTACCTGTTAAAAAGAAAATTGAATATCGATAGATATTTTTTTCTGATTTTCACAATTTACACAAACATACATACATAACATCACCCCTTCATTCCCTGAGTGGGATAGGCAGAGCTTCAGAAATACCCACAACTCTCTATGTGGTTACATAATTATCAACTAATCTCTTTAGATTAGTTGATAATTATGTAACCACATTTTTCAAGAGTAGGATAAGATGTTAACCAGTGCGTATGTTTACACAAACAATCAATATTACTACTATTCATTTCTCAGAGGCATTTAATAAATAATGATTTTGTCGAAATACTAATAATCGGTATCATACTCTATGTAGCGTGACGTCATTTTTGCGTACACACCTATAGTGTGATGCGCGCTCTCCAAACTCGGTGAAGAAACTCGACGTCAGCAAACATAACAGCGGAAATCCCCAGATTACAATCAACCTGTATGTTATTATCGTGAGGTCCACCATGCTACAAACAGATTTTTGTGAGTGGGAATGTGAGTCTACAAACAAAGAAATAAAGTTAGTTATCTTTACACTTAAATGCCATTTTCAAATTAAAAACATGAAAATGAACTTTCTGCTCTTTAAAATATAGTTTCAACTAAATTGACTTGATTATGTACCACCTTTGGCACACAGAGTCTCACGAGGTTTTTTTTTTTACCTTCATACATAAAGAACCTTAACATGTACTTACTTAATAAGTTCACTCATTCACTCGTTCTTACTAGTTTTTATGAAATTATCAAATATCAAATAAAAATCATTATATGTAGTCACTTAGACTATTTATCTTTGTTAAAGTTGTAAATAAAGTATCGTTAAAAGTGAAGAAAAAATCTTTTAAATGATGTCTAGACGTGTTAGCTTAGTAAACGCTGACAAGATCTTTATTGAATCTCTGATTTGATCTATAGACGTCCCAAAACAATAAACATTATCTTTAAATTCAGAAGTAATTTTAAAATACTTCGACGCCCAGACTTTTATTGTCGTCGATTCGATTTACTGTTGGGGTGATGGAACCAGTAATGGACAAGGTCCAATGATGGACACTTGCTTCTTATTTCACAGAGGATAAGGTTGTTCATTTGTTTTCCAACAATCAAGCTATCACCGTATGATCATTAAATTAAGAGTTAATAAGTATTCAACACTGGTGCCATCACCCTAGTAAACATTTAAAAAAAACCGGCCAAGTGCGAATGGGACTCGCGCATGAAGGGTTCCGTACCATTATCTTTAGAACATTATACACTATATTATAAACTTTTTTTTAGTCACTTGTCCAAGTGTCTGTCTGTTACCACGGTGTTTGTCTGTAACCAAATCTTGCGAAAATGGCAAAGATAACGTTTGTTATTTAATTATTTTAAAAGTGATTATACAACTAAATATTCTGTAAATATTTCAAGCGACTACCTGTTGCCTTTATAAATATTGAGCATAAAACCGTTAAAACACACGTATGTATGTATGTATGTAAACACTTTATTGTACAAAAGAAAAACCAAAACAATACAATACATAAAAATAAAAAGATGTACAAAAGCGAACTTATCCTTTAAGGGATCTCTTCCAGCTAACCCTTGAGAGATTGAGAGAAAAGAAAGGTTGTGCATCGAGTAAACAGGTGTACAAATTTATTTAGAGCACCCAAAAAACAAAAAACTAACCAAAAAGACTACAAAAACAAAAAAAATAATATAGAAATAAAACAAAACTAATACAATCAAATACTTACATAAATAGATAGAAAGATATGTAGTTATACATAAATAAACATACTTAAACTTACATAAACTAAATATATGTATATATCAACATTTGGATAATTGATACAATACACACGTTTGCTGTATGGGAGACCCACTTAAATATTTATAGTTGTGATCATTGGAGCTGGCCGTCTTATCTCGTAGACCCATCAGTCAAACAAAGCCATTGTGTTTATTGTTATGTTCACGCTCCACAAGTGCTTTGAATTGAACGCGGCTAACTGCAGCCGATATTTTTATCTCATAGTGCCTTATGTTCGAAGGAATAAGGTTCAAATTAAAACGAAGGACACATTGGTTATAACAACTTTATGTTTAAAACAACAGTTCAGACACATGATGAAGTAACGAATGACTACAAGGTTTGATACTTACTACTTCTTACTACTTCTCTGTAGATTTGTTGTCAGCAATTTATAGTTGTCACATGATTTCTTACTATTTTGTATTAGTCTGTAAGTCTTCCTAAAATAATTAAATAAAATACTTTTACATACAGACACGTACTTAGGCCATAAGTTCCAATAAAGTGCTAGGTTATGATAAACTCTGTATCACCAAAATCCAATGAGTAGTAAACGAATGCTAGGTCGTGAAATTCCATCCAATGTCGAAACAAAAAAAAAATATTAGGTACGATTGTCGCAAATAACATCACATAAGCGACTGACTTCTTCCCGCCACTGATGAGAATTGGGTAAACAACCCCTCCACAATGGTGACTCAATACGCAAAAGTGAAAGTTTATATATTATTCTGTTTTTAGTTTTTGTTGTTATAGCGGCAACAGAAATACATATTTTTAGTCCGTGAAAATGACAGACAGACGAACAGTGGAGTCTTAGTAATAGAGTCCAGTTTTTACCGATTGGATACGGAACCATAAAAATGTATTTTTGATGTGCGTGAAAAAAAGTTTCTCCGTTAACGCAAATTCTTGGTTTCTTTTTTCCTGCTTCTTGTTGATGAGGTCTTAAATCTGAGTGCTCATTTACCCTTATACTTATCCCTCTTTCAACGCAGACTTAACTAATATCAGGCGAAGGTTTTTAAAAATCTTTTTCTCATATTACACGTAAAAAGTTATTACAGCGAACAAATCTTCCAGGCGGCAGGTCTTAGGCAATTTTACGAGTACTTGGATTTTTCTCAGCTGCCAAAGGAATATTGGAAATTGATGTTCTTCATAAAAATGACAATTTTGCGAGATCCATTCGGTTAAGTTTTTTTCTTACTCAATAACTCATAGCTGTCAAAAAATAATTTTACAGATTTGTCTGATTTTTATTGTTCCTGATTTTCTTTTGTTGTTAAGAGATGACTCTGCGATTTTGTTCAACTATAAGTTTACTTAAAATTCCTAAAATACTTATTTCGGATGTAAAAATACTTTTTCTTATTTAATTATTTTTTAACTTAATAGCACTATTCAAAAAAATGGCGGACTTAATGTGTTAAGGCATTCTCTACCAGTCAACCACTGGGCCAAACATAATAGGTGCAGGTGAACATTTCAGCAAGAGCCTATTTTATAAATATAAAATATTTAAGAAGTACTTAGTCTTAATTTATTTGACGATATTCAAATTTGTACCTTAAGTCTTAGGTATTGTATTGTATACTTGATCCCTTGAATTCTTTATAAATAAATAAATAGCTTAATAATAAAATGGATTACAAATGTTTTTATTAGGTCAGTCAGAGGACGGCCTGTCTAATAATTAAATGGACAGCCGATGAGCAATTTTCAAGACCAATTAGGCTGGACATTAATATAATTATGCCCGAGCACGTTTACGCATAATCTCATGTTTCTATTTAAGGAAAATAAATCAAAGTGACAAAATTAATCCAAAAAGGTTGTTTATTACACTCAAATGCAGCAGACGGCTATTTTAAATTACTGGAAAGATTAATGGCATGCCATCAGCAGGCTTAGAAAAAGGCTTGAAATCTTATCTTATAAAATATTGGTCGTTGCGTCGTTAATTAATCAAAAGTGCAATAAAAACGGTTTATTAACGAAAAAAATCGGGCAAAAACATGTCGGATCATGCTCAGTGTAGGGTCCCGAAGCCGTTAAGTACTACAAACATAAAAATCAACAAGAAATAACTAATTTTCTATATAAAGTCAAATGGTGCCGTTTAAGACGATTTTAATAGGTATAAACACTTTCGCTTGTATCCTAAGAACTAATGATGTCTATATACTTATTCGTGATAGTTTTCCTTTTAAATTCGTTATATGCGCTTTCATTGAGGATTTTTTTCAGATGTTTAGTTTTTGTAGTTTTGGCTGTAGGGGACACTTGACTCTAACAAAAATTAGCGCTTTAAAGCTTAATATTTCATAAAAGGATTTTTTAATCGAAAAACTGTTGTCACAAACCCGTAATATTTTTAAAAAACCTATCCAATGACCCCCCACACTGGGGTAGAAGAGAAAAAAAATACATCCCCACTTTACGTGTAGCGGAAGAACACAAAAAAACTTAACACTTTGTTGACGTGACTAATATGTTTATTCATGCAAAATTACAGCTTTCTAGCACTAAGAGTCTCTGAGCTAGGCTGCGGACGGACGGACGGACATGGCGAAACTATAAGGGTTCCTAGTTTGACTAAGGAACCCTAAAAATGAGTTAAACAGGAGCCGAATTAGTATGACTGCTCTCCTATAGTTAAAACGTAAGTAGAAGTAGTAAGAAGTTGCCCGTGACTTTGAAAGAGTGATTTTCATTTCATTATCCGCAGTTTTTTTCTGATTTTAGGTACTGTTTTACTTTAATTTTGTAGAAAACTCAAAGCCAAAGGTTTATAGAATATACTTTTTGCTTGAAAACATTAAAGTATTAGGGTGCCATATGCATGAACAAAAAATAAACCAAAATTTATGCAGCCTGATGGGAAAACGTCGGTGAAAATATAATTGTAAAATTTGTCAAGCATACTTTGTATAACGCATATTTCAGAATTTATGAAAAAAATGCCAGTCAAATAATAAACTTCACAATTTTCGGCAGTCAAATGAATGAAATATGCACAGACGGGTTTTGTAATAAGCAGAATATTTGAGCTGATACATTTATTTTTATTCCCTTTGATTTTGTAAATCTCTAGACAAAGACACTTAATATAATTATTTAAATGCTCTTGGCTTTTATTAAGGAAAAAGATAAGCTAAAGCTCATTATAATTGCATCATTATAATTCTTTAATATATTAAAAAAAATACATGTAAGCTGACAATTTAAATTTAATCTAGTTGTGTATAAACCCTATCGTCATTTTATTTATACATTTGTGTTTTTTTAATGTAAAGAAAATGTATTAATAACATAGTTGTATTGATTATATTTTTGTTACTGACCAAATGAATCACCGTTATATGAAATAAACGATTTGAATTTTAATTAAATTTACAATGTTACAATAGAACAGTCGAAGCTAATTTATAAAAACTTTTTAAAGAAAGGTCACTGAATTGGAATAATAGCATTAACTAGTATAATCCCTATCCATACGATCTCTATTGGTCCCGAAACCGATGCCTGCGATTGAAGGCCTGGGTACCATCAGCAGAAACCTACCTATCTTAAACTTGGACGTACTCAAAGAGAATCTCATTAATCCAAAGGAAAATTTCACAATTTTAAACCACATTGATAGCAATAGAACTCAAACTTAACTGGATTTTCATTGTACATTTGATCTTTTTCTAGAAAGTATATCCACTTAAACATTGAGGAAATCTTACTATTAACTTACCCAACGTCATAACTCGAGCAAACTAGATAATGCATTATCAACCAAAAACACCGTATATAAAGGTTGATTTAAAAAATCCTTTTTATTTTGAACGTTCATGAAATCCGATTTTAGGACTTTCAAGATACGTAATGTTCCGCTGAGCTGTTAAAAGTATAAAAGGTTTTGTTGGTCTGGGAATTGCGTAGGCTTACAGGTTACTTGCATTGGGAAAAGAAAAGTGATATAGGTAGACATAAGTTAAGTGCTCTGTGGTTGATTTCTTAAGGTTTTGTCTATGAAACAAGTAATGATTAAGTGGTCTCGAAAGTATGGATTTATTTATATATATTGTAGTATGAGTATCATTACCATAGTAATATTAAATACATATTCTAAATCGTTGTACAAGGGGCTTTCTAATGCTGTAACTTAGACACTGAGCTTTGGGACACCCTGTGTGTTTTAAGAAACAGTATAGCTACTTACTTATTCAAATATGTACATAATAGAAAAAGGAAAAAAAACAAGTGTGTTATGTAAAATGTTTGATACGAGTACTTTATAGGCATTGAATCAGATATGTCATTTAATATGAAAACGCTGCTGTTAAAACATAATTAAGATAATAAAATATATACTAAAATAAATCAATTACTTGGCAGTTTGCGATATTGTACGGTAAAACTAAAGCTTCAAAATGATTTAGAATTTTTGACGACGCGTTCGCCTTGCTGGTACCCTACCTACAAAACTAGCAGTCCCGGGTTCGATTACCAGTATGCGCAAAAACTTATGTGATAAGCGCGAGTTTTTTTTTTCTGAGTCTCAGATATTTACTATGTATTTATTTATTTAATTACTTGTATAAGTATTATATGGGTATCTAGTACCCTTAGTACAAATATAGAGCTTAGTTTGGGATAGGGTCTTTTTGTGTAAGACAGTCCCCAGAGATTTATTTATTTATTTTATTTTAATAAATTAACGTACACCCACATCCATACCCAGACCTAGACCCAGTACTTGTGTAAGATTAAATTAGACTGTGAAGGAAATAAAAAAAGGACACCTCTTTTAATACCTTAGCAATAAACGTTTAATTCAACACAGCCTCATAAATATCCGTGAATAAACATTGAAATATGATCTCTGATAGAAACTGTAATAAATCAGACAGCTTTTGATTATTTAAGCATTACTAACCCATTTATAATTTGTTCAACCATTAGTAAATTAGCTATCATCGAAATGAATACATACTGTATAAACATATCATATTATATACCTATTGTTGGACGATGATTCAGAATTTTGTTCGTATTACGTCCAGCATATTATTGACATCCGCGCTATCCAATACTTTTACCAAACCACCCTTTACAATCTCACTCACGCAGTAAAAATACGAGAATTCGTATTTAAAAATAGTTATTGGCTTCAGAGGAAAAACACTTTATTTATGATCTGAATTCAATATTTCGCTGCTATCTCTCCCGGTGTTGCTGCAACGAAGGCGACGTATCCCGCAATTCCATTCCCCTGGCGCTTTAAACCACTATACCTGCAAAAATCATTACAGGACGCGGCGAGACATAAAGCAATTTACTTCCAGTAATAAACTAGTTTGTTTTAACAAGAATACCAGCTCTGCTATAGCTACTATAGGACACCCTGTATGCGTAGTGCTTGGTTTTGGAGGTAAAGTAATGTTTGTTTGCATTTGTGCTCTTTTGAAGGTCATCAAGTTAAGGCACGTTAATTCATGTACAGGTTGTTATTGAAGAAATATAGATAAAACCGGCCGAGTGCATGTCGGACCACGCACAGTGAAGGGTTCCGTAGCTGGGATGAACGTTCATGGTTGAAACTCTTTTTTTTTTTATTAAAATCTCAAAAACTACACAGCGTATCGTGTTCAAAACAATTTTGGTTGGAAGTATTTCGTATGTTCCACTACTGTAATTCTTATTAGAATGTTCTATTTAACAGTTCAATAGCTACCCACCCGGACACAATTTTGACGACTTTAGAAGCGTATATCTCGCCAACTGTTCACTTACGTAAAAAAGTCACTTAAAAACGTCGGTATCATTTTGGAAGCCCTATCTAAAAATACCCCACACGCTGATGTAACTCAGAAAAATTGTTTTCGTCCCCTAGTTACATGTATGGAGTGCCACCCCTAAATATATATTTTTTTTCAATTTTACTACATCATTGTATAGCGGTTCATAGAATACATCTATCCTCCAAACTTCATTTATATAGTGCCAATAGGCTCTGAGTAAAATGGCTGTGACATACAGACGGACAGACGGACGGATGGATGGACGGACGAACAGACGGACAGACGGACAGACGGACAGACGGACATGACGAAATTATAAGGGCTCTATTTTTTGCCATTCGGCTCCGGAACCCTAAAAATACAACAGAGGTACAAAATTATTTGTTCTTTAAGACGTTTATAAGTTCAATAATTACTAACATTTTATTAGTCACCTATTTCAAAAGTAGTTAGTATTTTTGTAGCTCTGTCTACCCCACTCTAGGAATGAAGGCGTGATTTTATGTATGTATGTAGTCACCTACTCTGCGGAACACTTTTGAGTTTCTTGACTAAAACTCGCAATGAATTCTTATATGTATATCTAAGAACTAACTGACTCACTATATTTTTAATCGACTTTTAAAATGTTGTTGCATTTTTACTAATAAGTTCTGTATTAGGTATTCTAATCTGATGGTGGAGTTGGAAGGTTTAGGTGCCATAGACCTAGAATTTTGACACATTAGGATGCTTTTGATACGCAGCCGATAGCTAATAACTTTACTTTGTTGCTGACATTTAGACAGTAGAAACTGTTATTGATTTTAATAGATTTCATTATTTCCACTCCTATTTGTTGGTTGCGTTGGAGTAGAACAAAGTAGTAAGTAGTCTACTAGCATTACTTTGTAAGGCAATTATATGCAAGTAACTTTATGGCTGGGAAATATGGAGCAACTACCCATATCGACGGCAACCCCAAGTCTGTATACAGGCTGAACAATCGAAATGAGTGGGTATGGGGAATTCAAAAACTGCAAAAGCAAAGGTAATGTGTTTTTAGAAACTAAGACCTTGATTTTAGAAAGGTTTGGAACGGCACGTAAAGATTAGAGGAAAAAAATATAGGACCAAGTAGTTTTTCCCGGTTCTCTTCCTTTTCTCCGACAAATCCTTAAGAAATGGATCGCTTCGCAACCTATTTCATTGCCATCCCGCTTTTTTTGCTGTAACTACATATATTTCAGGATTTTTATAAAACTAACCTAACCTAACCTATGGATGGTCCTTTTTTATGGCATTTAGAAGGCAAACGAACACACCTGATGGTAAGTGGTAAAACACTGCGGTTTGGCAGTAGGTTAATGGATAAAATGGTGGTAGCGATCCGGAAGGACTGCACAAGGTCCTACCACCCGCAAAAAATCCTTCCTTTAATAAATCCAGAATTATTTACAGTTTTGGAAAAAAACATGGGTTGTCAAATGATATTTACTGTTGTGAAATGAATCACTTGCGAAACGTCGGTTATGAAATGATAGATCCCGAATGAATTACATTAGAGCTCTGCACCGAAAAATAGAGAAACCCGATATTTCGCAAGATAAACAAAGGACGACGACAGCTGACGACACGTTGTCCTAGTTGGGAGTGACCCTGCCTTCGAAGCCAGCGGTCCTGGGTTCAAATCCCGGTAAGGGCAAATCTTTTTGTAATGAGCGCGAATATTCGTCCCCGAGTCTTGGATGTTTTCAGTTTATTTATTTGTTTTTTTTTTTTGTAAATAAATTAGAGGATATTTTGCTGTTTAATTCTAGTTTAGTTCCCGGTTGCTTGCTTTTTTTTTCTTAGCTATAATTTATTTTCATGCTTAAATAATGTATTCATCTGATGGTTCCAACGGAAGACCAGCGCTGACGAATGCCAGCATTACGCTGAGTTGGGACCATTACGTGACTTGTGCATATTTCTCTGTTCTTTGTTACAAATAAATGTTTTTACTTCTTCCTATTTCTCTAGTAACCATGTTTTTAATTTTTTTAATGGTAGTCTATCATTTCATCGAAACAACTTTCATCAAATGTATCATTTCATGGAATTTCATTTCATCAAACGCTATTTTCTGCTGAAACCATAATGTTTTCACGGTTTCTGAAACATCTAACCTAACCTAATTTACGATACCCTAAAAACATTATGGTTTCAGCAGAAAATAGCGTTCGATAAAATGATACATTCGATGAAGTGATGAGTTACCCATGTAATGCAGGTTTTCTTTAACCAACATCGATAGTTTCCGAATTCCCTATACCTACTGACCCAATTTAACTCATCCTGTATCTGTAGCTTAGCTTGAAATTACATAACTTTTCCGAAGCCAGGGCCCAGGTGGATAATCAAAGCCGCGCCACTCCTGCGCGTCAAAGAGGTTTTACGAGAACATGATTTAAATATTAAACAACACACATCTTTCACGTGAATATCTTGTGCCAGTGAGAAAATTATGCAATCTAGGGGTATTAAAGACGTTTTTGTGTGAATTACTAACAATTGTATTATTTTCGTGCGCCAAAAGGAATTTTCAGATTTTTCCCTTTTTTATAATTCAAAACTTAACATTACAATCTTCATTTTTAATAATGTTTGTAAATGGCACCGGCAATGTTACAAAAACATTATGCAACTGAAATTATTATGGAGATTTATTTTAAATCAGTAGGTAAGGTTTTCTACAGTAAATATTAAGATATGAAAGGAAAATAACAATACTAATAATAAACAATAATAATAATAAAAACGTTACCAACGGGTGCCGCCGGCAGCGGGGAGGGCCCAAGCTACCGGTGGTTAGGGCTGCAGAGAGAGGAACCTTCTCACAATACGTTCCATGTCAAGGAGTAATTATTATTATTACAATGCATGTAATAATATTAATTTAAAATATTCTTTAACTAAGTTTATTTTAATCGCCGACTTCCAAATCAGGTGAGATATTTTATTAAATGCTCATATAAAAAAAATACCTTAGAATTTCAAAGAAATTGCATTTTATTTTTTTCTCATTATTTCACTTTATTGTGGTGCCACGCGCTGTATTTACCCAATACTTGAATGACTTTAATGATTCATCTTTCCCTTAATTTTTATTACGGGCTTAGCTTTAGTGACGTGTATCAAACAATAATGTAACGTAATGAGTGACCATGGATTACAAGAAAGCGAGGATATTCTTTTGACTTTTTTTTAAATCTTTTTTTTAGCTCAGGGTCATGAATTATAGTAACCTTTTTTGTGGAAGTGGCTGACCAAAAAAGCTGCCTGTAGGTATAGATCATAGTATTTAAAATGCAAACAAGATCACAGACCCGATGGTAAGTGGGTTCTAACCATGTACAATAGAAAACATGCATGAAAATCAGAATTAAGTTTCATTGATACAATTTAGGATATTTAAAAAAAAAAAACATATAAAACGCAATACACTAAATTTTATAAAGCATTATTTGTTTTTTTGACAGCAGCCGTATAACCGCTTGAAGGGATAAACAATCAAAACTTGTTAAAATTTTAAAACTTCGTTTAATGTTATTTCGGCACCCTCGTTTTATTTACGTATTTTTTTAATTCAAATATGTCATGCTTAAACCTTGACTATAGTAATTTCTGAAATAAAAGCAAATTTCTTTATTACGACCGGTCCATTTTAAACATGGAACAACAGCTGTCAGAATCTGAACTATGACTTTTTAAAGCTTCATATCCAGGGAGCGAAACTTTGGTGCCGATAACAGGCGTATGACGTCAAGCTACATACAAAGTGTTTTTACATAGATTTTATATCATCACTAACAACAACTTATTGGCCAGTTTAGTACTGACACTAGAGATAAGACGACCAGTACTTAACATAATTTTCTGTCAATGTCATATTAAAAAGAAGATTGTTGGAGAGAGTAACAAGCTTACTTGTATTTTATTATTTGTAAATTGGGTGGTTTTTTTTAATTTGGGTTTTGCAGTAGTTTTGTAGAATTAATCATTTTTTAAAGTCTTTAACATCAGAAGATATTGATTTAGATGAAGAAAGGTGGACTTTGAACAATATTTGCTCCAGGTGCGGTTATAGAGATTCGACAGTTTATAGTGTCCTGAATGTTTACGTTTGAATTTTAAGCGTTCTGCATTCTTCGAAATCCAACAAATTTTCATTTAATGATTTTTATTTACTCGTGGACAGAATATTTTTCGTTACAATTACATTACCCAATAAAATATTTTGTCTTTGTATTTTTTTAAATATTTACATTATCAATCATTATAGCATTATTAAGAATCAGTGGGAGTTGCAATATTGTTTTTTTTTATATAAAAGCATCCTATATGTGAATTTGCGTCATAATGTCGTCATCGGCACCAAAGTTTCGCTCCCTGTTCATATCTTATGAAAAAATAACACGTCAATTTTGCGTATACAGTTATTTTTCTCTTTCATAGCACTTTCCAGAGAGCGTCAGAAAAAAAATATGCAGGGTTCCCTATTCATACTTTTTTAATATTATGAGTACACTTCAACTTACAAAACCTTAAAAACTATGTAAAACAAAGAAAAAAATAGCATATAAGAAAATAAATAATAAATAAATATCTCAGGACAATGTCACACAAATTGACCTAGTCCCAAACTAAGCTCTAGGCTTGTACTATGGGCTTGGACAACGATAAACATACTTAGATAGAGAAATAAATACTTAAATACATAGAAAACATCCAAGACTCAGGAACAAATACTCGTGCTCATCACACAAATATCTGCCTTTACCGGGATTTGAGCCCGGGACTTCTGACTTCGGAGGCAGGGTCACTCCCAACTAGGCCAACGTGTCGTCAAACTGTGAAACTAAATTTACCCCTATTTGGTCGTTCCAATAACTACATCTAACCAGTATTCCTTTAAAGAGCTCACAGTTAATTACGTACCTAAGAGCCTGTTTCCCAATAGACGAGTAAATTTATCTGTCAAATAACGATGAAGAGAGGGATTCTTTGTCTATTTTCAAGTGTAAGAAAGGGAAAGGGGTAAATTTGTGTGGCAGATATGCTTTATCCGACGATTGTGAAACAAGCGGTGAAACTTTTCAACGACTAATGAAATATCCAAACCGCTTCCTTTCATCACCATCTAAGTCGTAATTACCTAGCATTCTTCTGGGATAAAGACATTTTATAAAATTTTCGTTTATCTCTTGAGCTTTTGAGGACTTCATAAAGTAGGTACTAAGCTTAATAATCCCACTGGTTCTTATTTTATCGTAAGCCAATTAATTCTGGCGTAATAGTCGTAATTTTACTTCATTACTACCTTTTTCTTTTTTAGGGTTCCGTAGTCCATACACAGCCTATATTTCATTAATATTAAGCTTTAAAGCGCTAACTTTTGTTAGACTCAAGTGTCGCCCCAAACAGTCAAAACTACAAATAGTAAAAATCTAAAAAAAAACTTAGATGAAAGCGCATATAACGAATTTTAAATGATAACTATCTCGACTAAGAAGACATCATTGGTATTTGAGATACAGGCAACAAAAGTGTTTATACCTACTAAAATCATCTGAGACGGCACCAATTGACTTGTTGATTTTTATGTTTGTAGTACTTAACGGCTTCGGAACCCTACACTGAGCAAGGACCGACATGCTCTTGCCCGGTTTTTTTATTTTCTTATTACTACCACTTTTCTGTTGTCTCTATTCCTTCTTTTAGTCCCGTCAGGGCGTGCATTCTCAATTAGGCAGCTTTATACGACATATATACCTCAACTCACTTCTCACCTCACACCGTAGACGCCATTATATTGCGATGTCATCGGGTTTTAATTATCCATACTAATATTATAAATGTGAAAGTAACTCTGTCTGTCTTTTTGTTTGATGAAATTTGATATACGATAACTGAGATCCCGGGGAAGGTTATACATTATTTTTTATCCCGGAAATTAGGACAGTCCCCGATTAAATAGCGATAAACGATTTCAACGCACGTCCCTAATTTTAAGTTGTAAAATTAGATCATACTCATCACTTACATACCTACATACATATTAACATCACGCCTTCATTCCCAGACATACATATTAACATCACGCATTCCTTCCCACAACCCCTCTGTGGGAACGAAGGCAAAGCTTCAGAAATAACAACCCTAAAAAGACTTGTTGTTAATTTTATAAGTACATTTTGCACAATCAGGCTCAGATGTTTTCCAATAGTGACAGGTTGCAAGCCCATCACCTAACAGTACTACAAGCCTTTATTCCCTTACGGCCGAACCCTATATTCAAACCACGGATAGATAAGGCTTACTTCGGGTTGAAATTTGACATTTGCTCATACAAAATGTGTCAAATTTTAATCCGAAGTAAGGCTATCTGTCCGCAGCTAGAATATTGGGTTCGGTCGTTAGTCGCCTCTTACGACATCCACGGGAAGACATGGAGTGGCACTATTCTAACCCGGAAACCACACGGGTGACCTCTTCCCCCTAATCTTCTCCTCATCTCTTATTATAATTATAATTGTGAAAGTGAGTTTATTTGTTCGTTTATTTTTTCATGGTTCAATGCTTAAAGCAGTTTAATTCTGGTCCTGATTGCTTTAAACCCGCGGGGACGAACATACGGTTTCTACTTTATTTTCGCGGGAATGTCTCTCTTCCCGAAAAACTAACGACTTCTGCGCAGAGTTAGTCGCAAGCAAAACCTAGTCTATATAATCTGTATAATAAAAATGAATCGCTGAATTTGTTGCTATAGTCTGGCAAACGAAAGCTGTCCGAGAGAAAGAGCGGCAATTTCAAGAAACCTGCAGCTTTTAACACTGACTCTAAGTCAGACAGTGTAAACAGCTGCAGGTTTTTTTGAAATTGCCGCTGGTTCTCTGGGACAGCTTTCGTTTGCCAGAGTCTAAGCGCAAATCTCGAGAGCAGCTGAACCGATTTTGCTAATTCTTTCTTTGTTGTGTTTGTTATCGTCAGGAAAAGGTTCTCATGAAAGAAAATAATGTAAAATCCACCGCGGTGGACCGGGAAAGTCAAAACTTGCAGCGAGGAGGAGCCACTGGTGGGTAGCTAGTATTGAATAAAACCACTATCCCTATTCAATATTCATTAACGCAGCGGTTAATTGAATTTTCACTGAAACCCAATAATTGACTTAATACTCGACGACACTGACGTTAAGAGTCTTAACGCATGCGCAATAATAACCGTTTGGGTCCCGTATATATAAATTTGTAGAGAAAGCGAATCGTAAATATACAACAAAATTTTCTGTACCTTCATGGTTATATTATAATAGTTATTTTTCGAGCATGCATGCGAGACAAGGTAACGATTCGATACGAAGATAATTATGGGCCTCTATTCAACTGCTTTATAACGATATCGTGTTTGACGTGTTTTAGAATCGTTTAGGTCACAGTCGCCATTATTGTAAATGACATAAGAGTTATGAAAACGTTGACAATACGGAAACGGGTCAAATACGATATCGTTATTACCGTGTAGAATCCCAGCCAAGGTGTGTATAGGTGTTCATGTTTTTTTTCTAATTTGAAAGTTGTATACAAGATGGAAGCTCATTAATCTCATTATGTCATAAAAATACCGAACAAATGGCGCCTCACTAAAACTGTAACACAAAATATAACTTTAACCATCCACGAGCAAGACATTTTGTTTTTAAATTTAATGAACATCATATTTTTATTACATTACATTTTGGACTTGTGTTGCGTTAGAAGTTACTATGGATGATGAAAACCACACATTGTTACTAGAATTACACAATATTAATAATCAGTGTTTCCCTTTCCATCGCATAATTTCAATTCATTCGCACACAACCCAGCCTACAAAATAGTCATCCATAAACAAGTAGAAAGTCCTTTCGTCAATCAGTGTAAGATTGCCCCAAGTTTTATACAGGATGACTTTTTAGTCCAGTTCCAAATTTTTCCTATTCAATAGATGCGCGTTTCTTAGAAAGTTTGTACATAGTTAAGGACTAAAATTAAGAGTTAACTTTTCCCTTTTCTCAAACAAAACTCCTGTAGAAAGTGCAACCATATCACTGACGGGTAAAGGTCGAATCTGTTTCATTTATTGAATTTGAGATACAGCTATTTTTCGTAACTCAGCGGCAAAGTTAACGTTTCTTAATTTTAGTCCTTAACTTAATAAAAACTTTCTAAGAATCACTTACTTTTTATATAATAATACAAATGAGCAATTACTCCTATCGCAATCAGAATCCAATGTAATTAACGATTATCTTCACAACATGGCCTTTAATTACGAATACAAAGGCTGGTCACCGAAGGGACCGCGGTCAGCTGATCGAGGTCTTTCTAGTACACGGGCATTTGTCAATATGATGGAAACATTTGATCTTTTAATTAAAAAGGGCATTTGGGAGATCCGGGTAATAGGACGACTTGATTTTTAAGCCTGTGAGTACTTTACATTTTGTGCTGCACTAATCCGTCAAAGGTGTTAAAGTGACAAGGTATTAAATTGTGCCGCTAATGCCGACCGTACCTACCAACGACAGATGCTACAAATATTAAAATAAACTAACTTTTGCATTTAGCAAGTCAATCAATATGTGTGTTTGGAGAAAAAAATACTGAAAATTCGCGAGGTACAAAATTTTCTGCAGAGGCCTATTGCATCATAATTATGACGCATTCACAGGATGTTGTTTCCTTATCCCCGCATTAATGGCCTTTTCCAAAAAGACCGAATGAAGTTGGATCACCATACTTCACCTAAGGGGCTTAACTGACTTATTTTTCGTTTTGTGTCTGTAATGTATGAGATATTGAGGGTAGTTGTACATCGCTCCACTGTATTGTGTCAGCTACCCATCCTCTCTTCTAATTAAATGCTATTAGCGATTGGACGTGTTTTTGTGGTCTCCCAAGTTAGAAAGTTCTGTGGTTACTGAACAATCTCGGATTCTTCAGTAACCACAGAACTTTCTAACTTGGGAGACCACAAAAACACGTCCAATCGCTAATAGCATTTAATTAGAAGAGAGGATGGGTAGCTGACACAATACAGTGGAGCGATGTACAACTACCCTCAATATCTCATACATTACAGACACAAAACGAAAAATAAGTCAGTTAAGCCCCTTAGGTGAAGTATGGATGGACGGATGGTGCCATCTTTCTTCATGACGGGCACAATAGGAGTAGCCCAGTCGGAGGAGTTTACCGGGGTGATCACAGCGTCGCGCACTAGCTGGTCCAGCGCGCGCTCCACCGGCTCGCGCAGCGCATACGCCAGCGGGCGCGCGCGCAGGAACACAGGCACGGCGCCCTCGCGTAGCCGGAACCCCACTGTCCCTCCGGTGAACTTCCCTAGGCCGTCGTCAAATACTTCACAATAGCTGGAACTAAAATTTGCCAGATTAAACTTTTGTGTTAAACCGTTTACATTGTTACAATTCACTAAAGGCAATTGTATCTCTAACTCTTTTAACCATTGTCTGCCTACCAAACTAGTTTTCCCTTTTTCTACTATATATAAATCCAATTCTTTACATATATCTTTATATTTAACTAAAGGGTTTATTTTACCTACAGGTTTGACAATTTCACCCGTATAGTAGCGCAAACTCAAATCACTTTTCTGTAACTTACAATCCTTAAAAAGTTGTTTATAACAGTCGTAACTAATGCAGGCGATCGCGCTGCCTGTATCTATTTCCATCTGTATTTTTACGCTATTAACTTGTAGTTGAACCATGTATGGTCCAAATCTTTTTAACATTTTGACATCCAACGAAAAATTGTTTACCTCCTCACTGTCGCCGCTGCTCTCGCTGTTAGAGTACACCACCTGTCTTTCCAACATCGCGTGGAACGATGAACCTTCCGCCACCATATTCATATTCATATTAGGGCACATCTTCTTTAAATGGCCCTCTTTATTACATACTTTGCACACATAAACCTTGAACCTACACGAAGCCGTTGCATGTTGTCCGCCACACGCTGAACATAATGCAGCTTGTCGTTCCCGGTAGTTAAAGTCCCTTCTAAAAATCGCTCGCTTATCACCGTCCGCTCCGCTTATGCCCCTTGTACCGCGGCCGCCCAGTGCGTCCTGTGGCGCTCGCGCGCCGGTCGCGGGCGCCGCTGACCGCCGTGTGTCCCTCTTCGCAGTAAAAAACTTATGCACTGAAGTCCCCGATGGTACCCCGTCACCCCTCACGGTCCGGTCCTGTACCAACGCCGCATGACCTTCTGCTGCCTCCATCGACACTGCTATACTAAATGCTCTCTCGAATGCTATTTCATCTTCCGTGAATAAACGTTGTCGAATGCTTTCATTCCTGATACCGCATACAAACTGGTCTCTTATATTCTCGGTCAAGCTGGTAGCCGTAAAACTACAGTCTTTCGCTAGCTTTTTTAACGCTGCCACATATTCCGCAATTGTTTCGTCGTTCTTTTGTGTTCTTTGGCGAAATTTGTATCGTTCAGCCAACACACTTGGTTTTGGCTGTAAATGATTTTTCATCACCGCCACGAGTTCACTATATGATTTCTTTGATGGTTTATCGGGCGTACACAAATTCACCATTAATTCGTATGCCTCACTGCCGACGACCGTTATTAACGTAGCCACTTGCACTGCTGCTTTTACATCGTTAGCCACAAAATACTGGTCTAGCCGATCGACGTACAAGTCCCAATTGTCCTTGGTCATATCAAAGGACCCAATCTTGCCGACGGCCATCTCTAATTACTTAACGTACTCTAAATATCACTACAACGTTCCATGTAATGTCCACACGCGCGTAATGATCGTACTCGTCGCCACTGAAGAATCCGAGATTGTTCAGTAACCACAGAACTTTCTAACTTGGGAGACCACAAAAACACGTCCAATCGCTAATAGCATTTAATTAGAAGAGAGGATGGGTAGCTGACACAATACAGTGGAGCGATGTACAACTACCCTCAATATCTCATACATTACAGTGTCAAATTTGTTATTTTGGATGGGCGTTTCCTCATTTATTCCAAGGTTAAATCTAACGATGTGAATCCCAAACCTCAAGCGGCAGCGGGTGAGCACATTGCTTGTAGAACTGATGGCCATTAGGGCGGTACTAGAGTGGCGACCGCGAAGTGTTGGTAGGCCGAACATCTGGTGAAGATTGCGGAAAACCGATTAATGCAATCTGAACTAAACCAACCAACGAGAGATCTTTAAAAAGGCTTAAAGGTTATGAAGGTTTTTGGGCTAATAGAAAATACTAGTTATCTCCAAGGAAAAGATTTTCTTTACAAATAACTGTTAAAAATAACAGTTATCTGTGAGGAAAATGAAATCTTTAGAGATAACTAGTTATCTCCAAGGAATAGATTTTCTTTACGGATAACTGTTGAAAAGACCAGTTATCTGTGATAAAAACAAAATCCTAGGAGATAACTAGTTATTTTCAAGGAATAGATTTTCTTTACAGATAACTGTTGAAAAGACCAGTTATCTGTGATAAAAACAAAATCCTAGGAGATAACTAGTTATTTTCAAGGAATAGATTTTCTTTACAGATAACTGTTGAAAAGACCAGTTATCTGTGATAAAAACAAAATCCTAGGAGATAACTAGTTATTTTCAAGGAATAGATTTTCTTTACAGATAACTGTTGAAAAGACCAGTTATCTGTGATAAAAACAAAATCCTAGGAGATAACTAGTTATTTTCAAGGAATAGATTTTCCTCACAGATAACTGACCTTTTTAACAGTTATCTGCGAGGAAAATAAAATCTTCGGAGATAACTAGTTATCTCCAAAGAATAGATTTTCTTGACATATAATTGTTAATAATAATTTTAATATATTTGATACTAATCAGATTTGAGCTTTGACATTTAATACTGTTATTCCTGTTATGTGAGTGACATTTATATTACTTGTATCAGTACATAGTATAAAACAAAGTCGCTTTTTCTGTCCCTATATCCCTATGTATGCTTAAATCTTTAAAACTACGCAACGGATTTGGATGCAGTTTTTTTTAATAGATAGAGTGATTGAAGAGGAAGGTTTATATGTATAATACTTTAATCCGGAGCGAAGCGAGGGCGGGTCGCTAGTTTCTTTATAAATTTGTACACTTTCCGGATATTAACAGTAAGACTATATATATTTCAATATCTTTTGTAATGATGACATGACATGTAAAAACAAATAAATGATTGATTGATTAATTCTAATTCAATTTTGAACTTAGCACACTGACAATTAACCAAACATGTACCAAAAGCTAAATTTACAACTGTACCTTATGATTGATTTATTTATTTTGGATTCAAGCCTTCCAGCGCGATGGCCCTACGGTCAAGTCAAGATGGATAACAGTTAAAATTGAATAAACAAACCTTTCATTTAGGCCACTTAAACTATAACGATTGAAACAAAAATCAATCAAAAATAATAAATTAAGCACGGTAACTCTATCGCCTCGCCATAGGCTTACATTAGGCACGAACACTTCTTGAATAACTTACACTCGAGCTGATATTATGAGCAGTAAAACAGCCATCCCTCGTTTTGATTGATGTAATTCACAACATAATAAGAATAAAACCAAGCGAAGTTGACGATAAATGTATGCAGTCACATTTACGTCTCTAAGGCTTACCCAAATCCGGATCCCGGATAAAACTGTGGTGTTATTCCGAACAGCTAGCAAAGTATACACGACGTTAATCATCAGAGCTTGGCAGAGGTGAGCCATTTTTACGTCATTAATGTCAAGTGTAGATATTAATATAGATACACCTTAAAAATAAATATTGAAGGAAAATAAAACTTTACTAATTATAATTAAACTCAAATGACAATGCATTATGTTAAAAACGAATAGGTAAGTTTATTATTTATTCTATTTTTTTTTCGTTTTTGTGAAAAATAACTAGACGTTCTATATTTTCAACTTTCAACGCATTTTGTCTTGAGTTTAATATCAGGTTTGATATCATATCATATCACTCGATTCATTTTCAGAGTAGTACCTTATGATAGTTTCGCCATGTCCATGCGGTACCTCAGAGACTCTAGGCACAAACAATGCTGTTATTTCGCATAGTTCTATATTGAAATTATGCTACAAAGTTCAAAAGTAAAATAATGATATTTTCTCGGGTACCTCCCACACCAGTAAAGCAAATGACATCGAACAAGGTATCATTGGATAGCTCATGAAAAATAAAAATATACTTACATATGGTGGAATAGACGAATTAAAGCCCCGAGCCTTTGTCAAAATCTTGCCCCGTGGCAGCATGTTAGGCCCAGGTGTGGCGCTCAGTCTATACCTACTGTATTTGGAAATAAACTATTTGTGTTTGTAATTGAATTTGTTTAGGAAATGTTGAACTCCAAAAGTTTAAAAAAACACTACGGGAAATAAAAATCTGAACCGTATCTTAAATGAAAGCACATAATATTATAACAAACTGAAAATAAAACTATGTATCATGACTAAGACACGAGTAAGACAGCGGCACCAAGTGGTAGCATCGATATCATCACCAACATGCAATCTTAGTTATTATTCTCGTAATTAAGGAAATACAAAAGCTATCCTAATAATAGTAAAGACGTGCTCTATAAATAGCTGGCGCTGTAATAAGCAACAATGCGCTGTTATTCGGCCCCTCGGGTCGCAAAGTAATAACAGACCAACGCCTCAAGATTACTTAACTTTAAGGAAAACCGTTATATTACCAAATACTTGTCTTCATAAGGATGTGTAATTTCGTTAGTTTCGCTTCAACGCTTAAATACGAGGGTCAAACTGAAAGTTTCGGAAATAGAAAAAAATATGCAGTTAAATTGAATAAAAGTATTCGTCTTTGAAGGTGCTTCATTACTAAAAGCAACAATCGTCCGGTCTTCACATTGTTTTTGTGATAATCCACTTTTAAAGTCTCGTAAATTTTCAAGGAACAATTCCATTTTCAGCAGCTACTCGACGACTTCAAAAAACAATTGAAACCGAACCATCGCTTTTTTTTGTATGTGGCCAGTGTGTTAAAATAATGAAACTTTAGAGATTATAAAAAGGTATGATATGTGTCAAAAATATGTTTCTAATTATTAGATTCCCGGAACTTTCAGTGCAGCCCTCGTAAAACTTGCTCTGAATAAGATTATTTTTATGTTTTTTTTTTAGGTCTGATTAAAAAGTATTGATGACGGGATCGGATATAAATAAAGTTCAAAATACATAATGTTCATAATATATGATAAAAGGTATGGTTTTATTTCTGAAACCATAAACATAACAGGATTTTTTAAAAGGTTTTATAACAATCCTGAAAACCTTTCGGTTTCACAAATAAAATCATTATACATACATTACGAGCATTATGTATTATGACCCATTACGTGTTTTGAACTTTATATATTATGATACGTACTCATTGATGTCAGTGTCTAAATAATCAGATGTAGAGTTTCTGTTATCACTTATCAATACACGAAACTTAGTTTTAAAATAAACAAATAAAACAGACTGCGATTTTTTTACATAAGTAGTTGTGTAATACCTCTTAAAGGTCAATTTATAACAACATTTTTTGTATAATTTTCAACGAATTGACGGTGCAGAAGTGTATTTTTCACAATTACTTATCCGTTATCTTATAGCCGTGTGGTTGCCGGGTTAGAATAGTGCTACTCCATGTTTTCCCGTGGATGTCGTAAGAGGCGACTAAGGGAATGAGGGCTTCTAGGACTTAGACGATGGGCTTGCAACCGGTCACTTATACACTAGTAAACATCTTAGCCTGTTTGTGCAAAATGTGGTTGCACAATTACCAACAAGTCTTTTTAGAGTAGTAGTTAAGCGTAGTGATAATCTTGTTTCGATCATGTTGCATAATCTTGTGTAGCAAAATTAAGTAAATGGCAAGTGAGCATAGCGAGCAAGTATAATGTGTCGGAGTAGTGGGGCGATTTTTCTATCGAAACCATAACTGCTAACGATTGTCGAATGCAACTTGGGTGGTATTCTCTTAAAACACAGCGCTGGGTGAAGCGGTCTGTCGAACGAGTACACCGCAACAAAATGCTATTCCAAAATTGACTCTTCTAAATTAGGCCGTTGTTAGAGTCGGAAAGATCTTGCTCTTTGCTTGCTAGCTTGTTGAATAAGTATATAGTGTAAATGTAATCTTCATTGCTCAATAATTTTATGCGATAATATTTTTTATATTATTTAAATTACCTATAAATGTTATTAATCCACGACAAAAAAGGGTGTTCTACGTATGTCTATAGCATCGTAGCTTCCAAACGAATGGACCATTTAGAAGCGTATTTTTTTAAAGAAATTTAGTTTTATTCGCGATAGTTCTTAGCTAGCTTTTAATTTGGTTGGGCTTTTTAAGAGAAATCAGGTTTCAAAGAAGGAATCACCATTATACATCGTGTTACAAAATAATCCGTAAAAAAGAAATTACAAAAGTAGTGTCAACCCTTATTAAATAACGTCAGTTCAGCATCTTAGGTAAATCGTATACTAGGGTTGACACTATTTTCGTAATTTCTTTTTTACGGATTATTTTGTGACACGTTGTATAGCTTACTATAGGGTCGAGGATTATCTAACAGACTTTTGTCCCAGACTGATGCTTGGCCCAACATACCTAACGTACTAGATTAGTACCTATCTACTCTAGGAGACACGGTTTCTGTAGGAGAACGTATTGAAACTTTATTTAATTTTTTATTTGATGTTTTTTTGTTTTGTTTGGTGTAATCTTGCATCGTCATGGGTAGGTATAAATATTAATTATTTTATTTATTTGCTCTTGTATTAATTAGAAGTTTTGACACTTTTTCCTGCTTAACTACGCATGATATATTTAAATTTTATTTCCTTATTTATTGTTTTACTAGCGATCCGCCAGCGGCTCCGCCCGCTGCAATTTTTTTTTCATATTACTTAGGGGGATGAAAAATAGATGTTGGCCGATTCTCAGACCTACCCGATACGCTCACAAAATTTCATGAGAATCGGTCAAGCCGTTTCGGAGGAGTATGGGAACGAAAACTGTGACACGAGAATTTTATATATAAGATATAATGCTAGGTTAAGTTCTATCATTATCGTAAGCAATATTTATTTAAAAAATGACTGAATGTTGAGTATCTTGAGGCGCTTCTCCTCAGCAGTGGTCTCCTTTTGGGAAACGCTGGTAGAATTTTGACGTGTAACTGTATTTTTATCTTTTTATCTTTTATAAGGCGTTAATTTTGGCTAACGAACATTATGCGTATTTTGAAGTGAATGTATGCAAACGTTGACTATGTCATAAGAGTTCATACTAATAATCATGTATGATTCAAGTGAATACGCAATATAAAATTATTACAAGAAAAGCATGCCAAAGAAATGGAAGCCCAAAATTTATTGGCACATAATATTTATTGTAGTATAAATCATATTAATAATTCCTTTTGTAACACGGATTCCCAATAAACCGTGATCTATTTTATTTGGCTAAGTGTGTATAAACATTCAATATTACCCAGTATAATAGGAACAAAGAAACTAAAACTGTCATAGATGTTGTAATAAAATCTGAGTTATGTGTTTGATCTGTATCTGTATGAATCACATAAAAATTGAATGGATGGCCGGATTCGACGGCAATATTTTATTAGATACAGACCGTAAGTTTATACAATAGAATTAGGGTACTAACGTAAGCTTAGGTCACTGAAGGTTGCACGCGAATATAGCATCTCGCTAGCTCTTCTCATGCAACAACTTTAATTCAAAGTAAAACATCAATGTAAAATAAACCTTACCTCATTGCATTACACTGATTTCTTAATTGTTGTCATTGTTTCTATATACCTTTATCTATTTTCTTATTAAAGGAATGCCATGCATGTATAAATTAAATCACGCCTGTTTCCCAAATGGGGTAGGCAGAGACCGCATCTTTCCACCTGCTTCGATCCTGACAAATCTCTCTCACTTTCACATTCATACATCGAGTCATGCATGCACGTCGGTTTAGGGTACTTAAAATTCGGCCCTTTTCCGCAGTATTTCTACAGATTCCATATATTAGGTACATATTTAATTTTAATAGTGGCAAACATTAAAAAACAAGCAGTAGCAGGCTTTCATCTTGCTATGAGTCTAAGCTTTAAAAGTTGTATATGTTTTACCAAGAGCAATTTGTAGATGTCAATGTTATGAATCCTTGGGGATGCGTTCATGAAATTTAAAATATAAACATATAATAGGGGTTTGTCACTATTAATTCACATTATTTTATTATTGAACTATTATTTTCACGTAACTAGTTAATGAAGTAGTTAATGTCCCCATGGCTAACTGCGGGTGAGCTCAAATTCAGTGGGCTGAGCACGCTGCCACGGGACAATTTTTGACATAGGGTCGGGACTTTAATTCGTGTATTCCATATTGCAACGTAAGTATAAAGAACTAAGGTTTAAAATAAAAGTGTGTTTTGTGTGATTTGAGTCCTTTTATTAATAATTTCATAATAATATTTTGACATTAGTACCCGTTTGACGTCATTATTACACTAAGTGCCGTGGCAGCGTGCTCGGCCCACTGCTCTGGCTGTGTTCACGCTTCTCATTACGATAACCTATGAAACCAAGAATTTAAGGGTGAGGACCAAAAAGTTAAGCGTATTTAACCATACAAACAAAGAAGGCGAAAAAGTTCCGTTGAGCGATGAAAAGTGTCCTTAAAATTGTATAGCAATTTTTTTATTACGGAAATAAATTACAGAAAATTTTATTACGAGACTTAGCTTGCCCACCTTTTTGGACGTGACCCATAAATCAATTTGTAATTAAATAAATGAATTTGATTTCAATTGATGAGCATCTAGTTGCTATGGTACCTTAGAAGCAGGGATCGTAACCGGTATTCTGAATAATTGTATTTCGCTATTTATATCGCTAAAGCTCTGATTAGCGGTATAACGAATACCGGTATTCAAGTATATTATCGGTTTAGCCAATTGAGAAAAATACCTCTTTTTGATACTTTACCCCTAAAAACCATAACCAGTAAACCTGTCAGTGTCAACATACTCGTTTATTTGTTTCTGTAAATATTTTTGGTGTTATTACAAAAAAACTCAGACACGCCTTAGACAAGTCTGAAGTTACAATTTATTACAGTCCAATTGACATCTTACTTACCAGGTGCAATAAATAGCGGTATTGAATACAGGCATTGAATACTGTAAATTGTGTATACATAGCGATAAAAACAAAAGCGGAATGACAATAATACCTCTAATTCGAATATAGGTATTACTTTTTTAGCGGTAACAACGGTCATTTTATATACAGGTATTGAATAAAACCGGTTTTACAATCCCTGCTTAGAAGTACCTATGCGCTCGCGTTAAGTTGCATTCACCTCAAAACCGCCTTAAGGTCGCGTACATATAGCGATCACCGTTTTATAGGTCCGTTATTTAATGGCGTTTGTAGTTGTATGAGCTAGTTCACACACAATACAGTATGTATGTAAACACTTTATTGTACTAAAAACAGAACACAAACAAAACAACAACACAAAACAAAAATAAAACAGAAATTCCGTATCCGGTAAAAAATCGGACTGGTTTACAGGTCCGTTTAAACGTAACTTAACGGAACTAGTATTCGACACTTTTAGCTGACATGCACCAACAGAAGCTTTTAATTCAAAGATCATGGGGTTATAAATTGATTGTTGCAAAACAAATGAATAACTCTTGTCTTCTTTCAACATGAGTCAGTGTCAAACATTGGTCCTTTGTCGAGTACTGGTGCCGTTACGTTATGTAGTTGTATGAGCTAGTTCACACACAAGACTTTATTCCGGAATACCTCCAGTAGCGACAGATCCGTTTAAATCGGTCCTGTAACTGCTGTGTGAATATTACCTCCAGTAACGACGGATCCGTTAAAAAGGATTCTGTGAAAACGGACATTCTATGTGTACGCGCCCTAAGTAAACGTCTGCGGTAGGAGTGAAGCTTGCATTCATTACCGTCAATGCCGAACTCGCAGACAAGACTCAATCACATCTCTACTAACTACAGCGCAACACTATTTACGTTTCGTGATGAGGTTGACTTGATTGCTCCTTATAATTTCATGAGACTAACGACTGAAGTTTACTTGATGGAAAAGAACAAGTAATTTATACCGAGAGCCCACATAATTATGTTCCTTTTTAGAGTTCCAAAGTCAAACTGGGCATCCTTATAGTTTCGCCTTAGTCTGTCTGTCTGTGTGGCTGTATATCACACTCACTTTTTCTCAGAAACTGTTAAAGTTACAAAACTGTAATTTGGTACACGTATAAATAGGTATATATACCGTGCACTAAGATCACTGGCAAAATAAGTAAAAAAAAAAAAAAAATTACAACATGGAGTAATATATCGTTGGATGACTATTAAAAACTATGATGTGTATCTCATTATCCATTTTTAAATTTGGAAGATCGTTAACAATATTTAACTCTAAAAGTGCCTATTTTGCGTTAATTACCTACATGTTCATACCACGTGCCAAAACTACAAATACTTAAAAATCTAACAAAACAATTCTACCTACTAAAAACATCTAAGACAACACCAAATAAATAAATAATAAATAAATATCACCGGACAATGTCACACAAATTGACCTAGTCCCAAACCATTGATCTAGTAGTAGTTGGTAGTGACCCTGCCTACGAAGCTAGTGGTCCCGGGTTTAGTATGTGTATTGAGCGCGAGTATTATTTGTTCCTGGGTCTTGGATGTTTTCTACATATGTATTTAAGTATATATTTCTCTATATAGGTAAGTTTATCGTTGTCTAGTACCCACAGTACAAGTCTAGAGTTTAGTTTGGGACTAGGTCAATTTGTGTGAGATTGTCCCCTGGTATTTATTTATGTATGAGGTTCTATTAAACTAAACTTTGATAAACCCTCAAATCGTTTTATCAACATGGAGGAAAAGACGAAATAATGTTTTATAGCTCAAGGCATTTATTACTATATAGCTATCTCATCTTAGCTTAGAGTTGGCTAAATTTCGGATAAACTTCGATCTTAGGGTATCTTTAGTAATATTACCCCTCTTTTACAGCACATGGCTGCCTCCACTCCTTCCAGAAAGCGGTTGATGGCGTGCAATAGTAGTAGTCAAAGATTTTCATTCTTACTCCGGCGAAAGCATCACGTTCACATAGTTTGTGTTGCAATGTCTCCACCTCTACGTCGCACATTCTACAACAACTAAGACCAAGGAAAGGCAATGTTAAAATGGCTTATTTCTTTACTGCTATTCGGAAATTTTGTAATTTGACTGAGAGCCTTTTTATGGCGATATTAGGTGAACGTTTTCTGTTTGTTGGGTGTACTTTCAGATCAACAGATACGCATTATTTATTGCTTTCAAAGGTCATAAACAAGGGAGACGTCATCACCAAGTCAGCTAGTAATTTTTAAGTAAACCTTTTAGATTATCACAGATTTCAAACAAGTTTAAATATATTTTTTAATTTTTTTTAATTTCGACTTCTAGGCAGGCTAAGGATGAGTAGTTTGATGAGTTATTTTATGTTTAAAATTCTAAATATCACGTTTCTTATATTATTACTTTGACGATGCATTAGCCTAGTTGGTAGTGACCCTGCCAATTTAGTACTATAGAGACCTAAGTCGAAATTCAAAATATTTGGATTAGGTCTCTATAATTCTAAAGATGCGATTTGCGTGGTGAGCATGAGTATATTTTGTTCCTGGGTTGTGGATGTTTTCCATGTATTTTATAGCATATATTTCTCTTTATAAGTAAATTTACTGTTGTCTAGTTCCCATAGTACAAGACTAGAGCTTAGTTTGGGACTAGGTCAATTTATGTGACATTAAATAAAAAACAGACTTGCATTCATTTCATTTATCTAAGAAAAATACTACTGAACACTAGACTTGTCATTTTAATATTTGTTCTTTTTAATAACAACTAATGACTTATTTTATATTGTATTTCAATTTACCCTATGGCGACTACAAAGGCAAAATGTTACTTTAAGCAAACTTAACCAGGTAATAGGAACAACTACTCTAACTTCTAAACGTTTGTAATATCAGGAAGTTGTGATATTCAATATAATAAAAATATGCTGGATGCCTCGTCTACTGCACTCGGCACCATTTGAATAATGCATTCAGTCCCGTGCAATGTACGCTACTACGAGTAATATGAGGAACGGTTCATATTGAAAATGCTACCGGAAAACGGGTTATAAAAGCCGGTCGTGTGCGAGTTGGACTCGCTCAGGAAGGGTTCCATACCATGCCAAAAAAAACGCGCTTTTGTGTGGGGACACTTTAACTTCTTTATTAATTTAGTTTTAGTGGCTATTGTAAAAAAATTAAGTGTTTAATTTTACAGTTCATTAGATGCAGCCCGGTGTCCCCTTGTTTAACATAAACTTATTTCATAGAAATCATAGAATCACTTCGCAGATTTTTCATTCCACAGAAAGCTATTTTCTGTTGAAACTACGTAGGTTAGGTTAGGTTAGACCTGTGACCACCAAAAAATAATCTGAAAACAGTAAGGTCACAGCAAAAGTTAGCTTTATATGAAACTAGCGACCCGCCCTCGCTTCGCTCCGGATTAAAGTATTATACATATAAACATTCCTCTTTAATCACTCTAACAAAAAAAAAAACGCATCAAAATCCGTTGCGTAATTTTAAAGATATAGGGACAGAAAAAGCGACTTTGTTTTATACTATGTAGTGATTAAAATTCTGCGAATTGATACATTGTATGAAATGAGTTTCTGTAAAACAATGTACAACCATACAGCCCAGTGATAGACAGACAAATATATAGACATACAGACAGTGGAGGTATAGTAGCAGGGTCCCGTTAGCATCCGTGGGTATGGAACGTTTCCCATTTATTCAAACTAGCAGACAATAAAATTGTTTTAGTGTTGGTAAAATAAGTGCAGTCAATATGTTGTTATGATGTTGTTGTATAGTATTATCATGTGTAAACATAGATGTAAGGTTCGTTACCTTTAACAACTCAATTAAAGAAAAACCGTCCAAGTGCGAGTAGGACTCCCGCATGAAAGGCTCCGTACAATTTTCTACACAATATTAGACACTATATAAGTCTTCCCAACCCATTATTAATATCGAGAAAAATACGGCAAAAAACACGTTTCTTGTATGGGAGCCCCCCTTAAATATTAGTATTATTTCAATTTAATTATTTATTCTTAAAATGAATAAACAGCTTAATTATTCTGTGAATATTTCAAGCGTCTTTATTTTGCTGTTATAGTGTTATTAATATCGAGCAATAAACGGGCAAACAAATCAAGTTTGTTGTATGAGATGCCCCTTTAAATGTTTATTTTATTCTGTTTTTAGTATTTGGTGTTAAGTGGCAACAAAAATACATCATCTGTGATTTTTTTAATGTTATGTTATCACGGTTCTAAGATACAGCCTGGTGATAGACAGAGAGACAGACTGCGGGGTCTTAGTAACAGGGTCCCGTTTTTACCATTTGGGTACGGATCCCAAAAAGCATGTCGGACCATGCTCAATGAACGGTACCGTCGCTGTGGGGCGTTTAGAGAGCTATCCTAACATATCTCACATGATGTTGTAAAAAATAAATTAGCTTTACATGTACGGGAGTTACAGACAGAAGGACATGGTGAAACTAGAAAGGTTCTTAAGAGCTTATTTTATCTCCCTAAATTAGTCATTAACAAGAGGGACGCAGCAATACGCTGGAATTAGATGGAGATATATCCATTCATATATTATGTAATGTATAGCGGCATCCATCTTGTTACTGACTAATTTAGGAAGGCGTAATAAGCTCTATAGTTTAACTAGAGAACCCTAAAGAACGTTATCTTCAAGGTACAAGGTGTGCGTAAAAAGTACACTAGTAAATATAATAGAATCGATCAAAACAATTTTATCCAAATCGGTAACACCCTTTGTATTTAATGATTATTTTATAAGCTAGCTGTTCGAAGTTTTATTTTATCAATTCAATTTGTTTAGTTTCGCATACGCAGTATTCAGCAAACTGAATTAGGTACTTAAAAAGTTTATTTCTTGAAAAAGGGCCCATGAATTTATTAGACATATTCGAAGACATTTCGAGGTCTTATGCGATATTGCGCATTATCGACTAAAGGTTGAAATACTTGTTTTAACAGACATTACCTTACCTTGTGTAATGTTTATTAATATATTTTTATTTATAATTTATAGTTTACGTTTCATAGTTCATAATAGCTATGAAATTTAATTAAAAAATGAAAGGAATGTGATTCATTCATTTATTCATCGGTGACAAGCAAATGTCAAATACGAGTAACCGGCGCGTTGGTACGACAGTACTGTAGGTGCATGGAAGACACTGTAGTTGAAACTGATAAATGAGATAGTATTAGAAACGTATATCGAAGTTGAATGGAGCAATAGGTATCTACGTATACTTGAAGGAATAAACATGTGGAGCTAGAAAGAGTTTAACTTGCTAACTATTAATATAAACAAATCTACCTACTTTTAGCCATCGGATTTTATGGAAACATTGCATGCTCAGCTATCTTGATGACAATACAATAATAATTATGGCACTATCAAGCTGGTACCACCGTTGAATTCAAAAATATGTTCATCTACTTAACGTCATGTTTAAACTGTCATATAAAATTGTCACAGCAATTAAAGTGACAAGGTACTAAAGTGTAAACATATCTATGACTTCGACTGAACGATGGAGACTGAAGATGGTCTATCCATGGCTTATCCGACAAGTTTGGGTTCATTTAACTCATCTTTTAATAACGACTATCCATAGTTTAAAAGTACAGTAACTGCCGTCTAGAAAATGATTCGAATGTTGATAATAATAATAATATTTTCCTAATATATTTTCTTCGTAAAAAAATCTTCACGGGAAAAACGAGAAGACATGCGAATGGAATTTCTGCTACTAACAAATAATTATTCTGGGAAATTGATGAAATAAATCCGTTGACCTACTAATTTGTTTCTCCTATTAGTCTTATAGGACTGCCAGGCAAGGCTGTTTCTAGCACGTCAATTACTTTTTGTCGATTTTTGGAATTCGCCTCCTTAGCATCCTAAGCCGGCATCTTGACTAGGCCCTTCGCGAGTCCTCTCTTGGTGCTCCCATCAGGTAACCCGCTGGCTCGATTGTCTCCTTTTTGTTCTGAGTGTATCCTTCTCAGAACCAACCTTATATTGTTGCTGTTTGGCTCATCGGTTGACTGGTAGAGAACGTCTTACGGCATTTAGTCCACCATTTGTATCTACTTTGTGTATTGTGCAAGTTTATATACATAATAATAAATAAATAATGGGTCTACATAAACTTCTCAATTTCATGTTTCTACGCATAACAATTTAGGATGTCCGTTATAATAACGATAGTTTTATTATAGTAGTTTATGCAACAGTTGTATAAGAGAGGTCAAAAAAGACGAGTGGTGTGGTTACGATGTGAGCCGCAGGCGAACATCGTAAAGCAAGACGCCACGAGTATTTTTTGACTTAGTTATACACCGTTGCATACAATACTTTTTCTACGACTAGGTTTCAAATAAAATGCAAAATTAAATTAACAAAATTTGATTACGTTAGAATACGAACGAACGAAGCACAGAACAACAAACGAGCGGGACACATTCAAAAACGACAAAATATGTGTCTATGGTTAACTTTGTTTTTAAATTGAGGTGCACTTGCCAGGTTTTATATTAAAAAAAAAAGTTGCAAATTCGATTTAACTTGTGAAATAGGGACTAAAAAACACCTAATGATTTGAGAAATGAGTTCTTTTACCTGATTGGTCGATTTTAATATAGCTGCATTCTGGTTGGTTGATACCATGTTTTTAAAGTGTTAAATTAGTAAAAGAGTTTACATACTAAAAAGAACCTAACGTTCCGATTGACAGTCAATGTGTATTGTGATTGGTGGATTAATTTGGTGAAGTATTTTGATTGGTCAAATTAACCTAGGTGTAAACTTTGGCAGCTAGGCATGTCATTTTGGCTCAAAAAAGCACAAGTGCTGTTAAGGGGAATAGACTAGATAGACTTTTCTACGGAATGTTCTGCGGACATATTATCTATATTCTTATATTAGTGTTCGTGACTATATAAATGACAGATAAAAGTACAGGAGTAGGAAAAGTTTACTAACCTTTTCTCTAAAATTTATTTATCGTTTTTCCTCATTATTTCTTAAACATAACATAAAATAACATCACGCCTTCATTCCCAGAGTGGGGTAGGCAGTGCTACAGAAATATCAACAACTTTAAAAATACTTGTTTATAATTCTGTAACCACATTTTGCAAGATCAGGCCAAGAAGTTTACTAGTATATTAGTGACAGGTTGCAAGCCCATCGCCTAACAATACTAAAAGCCCTTATTCCCTTGGTCGCCTCTTACGACATCCACGGAAAGACATGGAGAGGCACTATTCTATAACCCGGCAACCAATTTCTTAAAATTTAATTTTAATGCAGAACCTGGATAGACAGACAAACCTTTAAACATTTACGGCCGCACTCAGGCAGATAATGACTATTAAGTCGTTGCTTAGTAACCATTTTTCTAAACAAATTAATTGCCTCTAAATTATCTCTGAGCACAGCGGGTAACTCTTTCACATTTATTATTATTTCGTACGCGTAGAATTAGTTTCCCGCTCCTATTTCAACCCTTTAAGGGGTGGATTTCCAAAAATCCCTTCTCAGTGCACCCCTAGGATATCCAAGGAATATTCCCTCCTAATTTCAAGTCCCTAGGTCCAGCGGGTATTAAATGGGTAAATAGTGTCGTCAACATACACCCAAGTAGAGCTCAGTCGCCAAGGTACCTACATTTAAAAGAAGAAACTAATCGGCTGATCGATCAACGCACAGCCGAAACCACAGGGAGGTTATCATGACATAACAATGCAGTGGTGCTAGACAAGTTGCATTCGACAATCGTTAGCGATTATGTTTCGCTTGAAAATTATATGGAATTGACGTAAGTGTCACGTTCCTATCTCGGTGGCTTACGTCAATTCTATACATTTATTAATCGAAACATAATCGCTAACGATTGTCGAATGCAACTTGTCTAGCACCACAGTTCTGTTTACGCTCAGAGAAAAGAACAGGGGGGTTATCATGAGCTTGCTTTGCAGTTCATTTTACGGTCAGCGTAAAGGACAGAGCTATGGCGGTTATATAGCTCTGTCTTTTTCTTTGAGCGTAAACAGAACTGCATTGTTATGTCATGATAACCCCCCTCCCCCCCCCAATGAGCAAAAAGTTGGCCACGCTTACTCACGCAAATAAATTTTCTATGAAACTTTTCCGTAGTGCGACGTAAATTAGTCATACAATTGTAAGGATACTTTTCGTCGCACAACGGAACTTTTTTCGCCTTTGTTGTTTGTATGGTTAACTGCGCCTAACTATGGTCCAACTTTTTGATCCTCACCCAAATCTCAATTTGATAGTGTCGTCTACATATGTCAAATACCTCGTCTATCGCTATTCCCTCGGAAACAGTTAACTTTTCCGGAATAAAAAGCATTGTATGTTCTGTCCCGGGACCTTAGTTATCTCCTTACCAAATTTCATCAACATCGGTTCAGTAGATGCAGGAGATTACCCCCCACAACCTCACGAATTCACAAACTTTACCTCTTTGTTGTATAGACTAGATTGTTGTATTATATATATATATAGACAATTTAAGTAAATTAGTAAAAACAAGAAAAAACAAAGACATCAGGAGAAGAGCAAACTCCTAAGAGCACTGCTGTATTTACCAGTTGATAAAGAGAATATATTATTAGAAAAAAAGATCAAATATAGGTGGCGCTAGTGTAGCAACCGATGTCGGCCAAACAGCCACTGAGTTCTCTAGCGAATGTTCTCACGAAGACCGAAGAAAGGAGTGATTGATGTGGATGGCCAGGCCGTAACACTTTTGCTCGAGACGTGCCTCGGTGCGGTTGTCAGTAGTTCTAAGTGTCGAATATTGTAGATCGGTGACATCTTGTATTGTTCGCGATTTATTTATGTTCAATTTGTAAATTCTCATTAAAATAATAACTAATTTATGCTTGAACGTTTATTTTAATCCAAATCTTTTAGTTTACCTAACATCAAAAGTGGGACAGCTTACGTAGTCTTATCGTTCGGTTTTCCGTTGTTTTTCTACATTTGAAATTCGTTATCGATTTAGTTCGTACCTTACAAGTGTTTCAAAAAATAAAATGAAATAAAATGAAACGTTATAATTTTTCTTAGTACGGGTGGTAGCATTATTAACGGTAAAAATAAAAAGAATTCTTTGTTTTTACCTCCGTAGCGTGATTGTATTGGCGTGTACTCTTTTGTTCGGATTTAGTGAAGTACACAAGCGTTTTATTTAACTAGTAGAACATGTACATAATTAGTAGCGTGTAAATAATGTCAGTTCGTTACGTAATAAGTTTTCTTTTGTTTTTGTTCTTTCGTGTGTTCTTTGTTGGAAAGAAAAACTAAACTATGTCTGATCGTGATCGGAGATCGCGTAGTAGAAGTCGACACCGTGATAAGCGTCGTGGTCGCGAACGTAGTCGTAACTCAACGTCGCGCCGTAGTCTTAGGCAACAAATGCAAGGCATTTTAGACAGGCTTGCAACGATTGAATGACAACCGCATCCGATGGCATCCGTGTCGCAGCCAGACATCATCAGCCATCACCAAGAAGATGTTGGGGCGCGGTCAAAGCCGAGCACGCCGCCGGGTACGCCGCCACGTGCTTGTGGCCGGTCAGCCACGCATGCACATGAGCAGCCTACAAGGATAGCGTCACCACGAGCTCAATCTGCGGCTGGTTCTGCTTCCTCGGAACAGGTTTCAACGGACGCATTGGTAAATGCGTTGCGTGCCATCAATAATTCTGTGAGATCTAACCAACCTTATTATATTTCGAATTTTGATCCCAATCTGCATTATATTGAAGTTTGGTGTGTCGAGGTGGACAAAGCTAAATCGATAAATAGTTGGACTGATAATGATTGCTTATCGCGAATCGGGAATTGTTTAAAAGGGGACGCTCCAGTTTGGTTAAATGAGTGGGTCACGAATGATCGTAGTTGGTCAAATTTTAAAAGGGAGTTTAAGCCTTTGTGCCCAAAGAAACCTGACGCAGCTAACATTTTATTTGATGTTATGAAAAATACCTCAGATAATTACCCTACTTACGCGGATTACGTGCGTCGTTCCTTACTTCGTTTGCGAATCGTTTCTGGTTTAAGTGAGGAATTGATGTCTGCTATTATTATTGCAAGGGTTAGCTGGAAGAGATCCCTTAAAGGGATAAGTTCGCCTTTGTACATTATTTTCTGGTATCTGTTTTATTTTGTACAATAAAGTGTTTACATACATACATACATACATAATTCGTGGTATCACTGACCCACAAATTCGAGCGGCTGCTACCAATGCCAAATTATTACCCAAAGATTTAGTTCAATTCTTTTCGATTTATGTGAAGTCTTCGTCGTCTAGAAGTACTTCCACCGTTACATCAGCTGCTTCATCTTCGGCACAAAATCAACGAAATGTCAGTAAATTCAAACGGCCTGTAGATTCTAATCGCAAACGTCGTTATGAGAGTGGCAGATGTTTTTCGTGTGGATTACCCGGTCATTTACAGGCTTCATGCACAAAGAAACCCAGAACTGAGAATACCAGCGCTCCTAATGCTACTACTACTCCGGTACCTAAGACAGATACCTGTTCTTTTTGCAAGAAGCCTGGGCACAAAATGGAAACATGTTTCGCTAGGATTAGATCAGAAACACGAAACCAAGCCAATGTAAATTTTTTTCGTGAAGTTGAGGGTAGTCGTAATAGTGACATTGTAGTCGCCATAATTCAGGGTGTGCCGGTTGACGTTTTAATTGATAGTGAGTCGACCATATCCCTTATTTCATCCGCGATAATTAAACATTTTGATTGTCCACGGAAGCCTGCTTTTCGTGTTTTGAAGGGAATAGGTGATCAGGAGGTCGAGTCTACTTATTTTGTTACATTGCCAATCGAGTTTGATGGTGTAACTCTCGAAGTGGATTTGTTTGTCGTTGACGCTTTAAATATGAACACGCCAGTCATAGTAGGCACTGATGTACTTAATCGTGAAGGTGTCACCTACATACGTACGCGCGAACGACGATGTATTACAAGTGATAGCTGCGAACTTAATCATGAAACGGTACTGGCGGTCGAATCGAATGACGAATTACCAATAAGTACTGAACTAACCGGAGACAATTTAGATAAGTTACTGGAAATTATTAAAAAGTTTTCATCGCACTTGATAACTGGTACTTTTATTTCCACCGTCAATACCGGAAGTATGTCTATAAAGCGAAACCATTGATGAGGGTCTCGCTATCTTACATGATGTATTGTCGACCCTTACTATTGCAGGGTTTTCAATTAACTTAAGAAAATGCTCGTTTTTGTCCAGAAAGGTTGAGTATCTCGGTCGTACTATTAGCCAGGGTCAAGAACAACCGAGTAAACGGAAGGTTAAAGCACTTGCTGAATCCCCGGTGCCTAAAAATGTCAAACAAGCGGGGTATTTCAGAAAATACATTGCTGACTCTGGGATGCGCGGTCCTTACCGTGTGATCAAAGCTTTACCCCTTGGGCGGTATGAGCTACGGCTGGTCGCCGGCTCCTATGGCAAGACTACTCAGGCTGCGGCCGAGTACATGGTGCCTTGGAAGGGCGAGTGGACTCCGGATACATGTACTGCCTTTTTTGAGGGTGAGCTGTGGAAGCTTTTTTTTTTTATTTTTCTTCGTCTTGGTACTGTTGTTGCTTAGCGAGCAGACCTCGCACATTAGTCAAGTTCGAGCAGACCTCGCACATAAGTCAAGTTCGAGCAGACCTCGCACATTAGTCAAGTTCGAGCAGACCTCGCACATTAGTCAAGTTCGAGCAGACCTCGCACATTAGTCAAGTTCGAGCAGACCTCGCACATTAGTCAAGTTCGAGCAGACCTCGCACATAAGTCAAGTTCGAGCAGACTTCGCACATTAGTCCAGTTCGAGCAGACCTCGTGTATTTCTAGACTTTATGATTATTTTATCACGTGAGCAGACCTCACACCTCTAGCGAGCGGACCTCGCACTTGAGCAGACCTCACACCTCACGTGAGCAGACCTCACACCCCTAGCGAGCAGACCTGGCACGTGAGCAGACCTGGCACGTGAGCAGACCTCACACCTCTAGCGAGCGGACCTCGCACTTGAGCAGACCTCACACCTCACGTGAGCAGACCTCACACCCCTAGCGAGCAGACCTGGCACGTGAGCAGACCTGGCACGTGAGCAGACCTCACACCCCTAGCGAGCAGACCTCGCACCTGAGCAGACCTCACAATGGCTGCGAGCAGACCTCGCTGTGAGCAGACCTTACAAAATAATGCTGATCATTTTGTTTCCTTGTCTTAACTACTAGGCAACTACTTCGAATCAGGATGCTTCCGGGTCCAGTCAACAGTAACGGGTGTGGCTGATGCAACACAAGCAGAGCAAAGCGCATCCGAATCCAGTTCAGCGAATCAAGACAAATCTCAGTCCAGTCCAGCCAATCAAGACAAATCTCAGTCCAGTCCAGAAGATCAAGAGGTTGTGATGGTCATAGAAGTAATCGACAATGAGGGCCAACCACGGATCAATGAAGGACCAGAAGACGAGGACGTCTTCTCGTCAGGAGAGGCCGTATTAGAAAAAAAGATCAAATATAGGTGGCGCTAGTGTAGCAACCGATGTCGGCCAAACAGCCACTGAGTTCTCTAGCGAATGTTCTCACGAAGACCGAAGAAAGGAGTGATTGATGTGGATGGCCAGGCCGTAACACTTTTGCTCGAGACGTGCCTCGGTGCGGTTGTCAGTAGTTCTAAGTGTCGAATATTGTAGATCGGTGACATCTTGCATTGTTCGCGATTTATTTATGTTCAATTTGTAAATTCTCATTAAAATAATAACTAATTTATGCTTGAACGTTTATTTTAATCCAAATCTTTTAGTTTACCTAACAATATCTAAATCTATGAAATTTATATTGGATGGAATAAGTTTAATTTTGTTAGCGAATTGGCATTGCCCGTGAATTGGCCTGCGTGCGTTAAATGGAGTTATTTATTGCACCTGAGAGACCTGTCATAATTTTTCGGGGAAAATATATGACAGGTCTCTCGGATATGGCCTTTTAAGTATATGGAACACCCACATGAAGATCTGTTTATCTGTTGACACGTGATTGATATTAATTACATTTTATCAAATAATGAACAATGTAATAATTTAAAATCACTTTAAAAAATGTATACTTAAGTTAAAGGTAAGTTTACCTATTAGGTACATAAAATCTGTGTGCATTAAACCTGGAAAAGATGTAAACCAATTATTACTGTTTGACATAACCTCAAATATCTGTCATAAACTTAAATATTAAAATAATGATTTTGTGTATAAATCATTGCAAAGACCTCACTTGATCTTATAAGTTCGTGATTATGGTGAATTGGTAAATTTGGTTTGGTTTACATCTTTTTCAACTTCAATTGACACAGACTTTTGTTTTAATTTCTACGTCACTATGGACAATGTCAACGTAAGGTTTTTACCATCTTGACAATGACACGTGACAGGTGACAATACGGTATACATTGCAAAGTTAACACACAGATACATCACTGGGTTTCACATAAGCCGCGCGATGTACTATAAAATGTCACCTGTCAACAGTCATTAGTGTAATAGGGGGCAGGTTGACAACATTACTATAACATAGTCCATAGTGGCTTAGGAATCAAATTGGTCGGCTAAACACCGCCAAGCAGCAGTGTTCACATTGTTGCCTTACGGTGTAGCGATACGAGTACCGGTGTAATTATTAGCACAGAGGTAATCCATCTTAGTTCTCAGTCTTGAGATTATAGTCTTCAAAGTTGGCATATCTATGGATCTCAGATCCCACGTATCAGGTAGGCTGGTACTCGATTGCCTTTTCGATGAAATGAAATAACAATCAAAAAGTTTTCAGATGAAAGACAACTTTAAATTCACCCTAAAGTGTCACCATAAAATCAAAAAAGCTTCAAACGTATCTAATAACGTGAATCAAATGTTCATTAAAAGATGGACAAAAAATACTAGGTATTTAAATTGAAAAAGTAGTGTCTTTGATCATAAATCGTTTGTACTTGACTTTCTGACAGTTTTTTTGAACCTCTCTAGACCCATAATAAATATAATTGAGACTAGGAGCGATTAATTATCTACCGTCAAACAAAGCCTTAGGAGAAAGGCTGTTAAATAATAAAAAGCAAAACAGGGAAAAGGCCTGTCAGGTTAAGTAATAAAAGCAAAGGAAAAAGAAGTACGTAATGTTTTTACCGCTGGAAAAATTCAATGATCAGTAAGGATCCTTTTACGACCCACTCTCGGCCGGTCTGCGTCAGTCTCGATTACTCCGATAGGTACTACGTAATGTTTCTATTCAGTAAAATTTAACCTTTTGAACGCCTTACGTCGAAGACAAATGCGTCGAAGACAAATTATGCAAAATTTTACTTAATCCATAAGAAATAACGTCTCTTTTAAACTGTACCTGTGACCTATATAATGGTCGGTGGCGTTGTAGGCATGACAGCTCATGACCACTTTAGGGGTCGTTGGCGTTCAAAAGGTTAAACTATGCAGCCCTTTAGGTAGGTATATATTTACATTGGGTAGCTGAAGTTCGAATTAGTTATTAATATGCCTACGCTAATATCTTTTGAACCGTAAAAAATAGTTAGATGTTTTTTTTTCAGAATGTGTGTTAACGTCAGGTGGGGCAAGTGCTTCTTCGGGGTAAGTGTGTCAAACTCAAACCACAGTTGCAAGTTAGCTTATCTGTACTAATATTATAAAGTGGAAAGATTTGTACGTATGTGTGTATGTATCAAATAAACTCAAAAACTACTGGGCCGATTTCAAAAAATATTTCACCGTTTGAATGCTACATTATTCCAGATTAACATAGGCTACGTTTTATGTATGTATGTAAACACTTTATTGTACAAAAGAAAAACCAAAACAATACAATGAATAAAATAAAAAGATGTACAAAGGCGAATTTATCCCTTTAAGGGATCTCTTCCAGCTAACCCTGGAGAGATTGAGAAAAGTGAAAGGTTGTGCATCGAGTTTTATTTTCGCGGGCAACAGCTAGTTTGCTTATAAAAATATGCACGAGCTGGCTATAGTATATATATGGTTTGTCGGACTTGCTCCGATGGTGCACTTGCCTCACCTGACCTTGTAACGCAGGATTTTCTAACATTTTTTTAAAGAAATTAATTATATATTAAACGTGATCGAGGGCCCTGTTTTATAAAGTGGTGGTAGGACCCTGTGCAGGGTCCGTCCGGATCGCTACCACCATCTTATCCATTAACCACCCGCCAAGCACCAGTGTTCGCATTGTTGTGTTCCGGTGTGGGGATAAGACAACCGGTGAAATTACTAGCGTAGAGGCATTCCATCTTAGTCCTCAGGGTTGGCAACGCATTTGAGGTGTTAGGATTATAGTCTTGAGAATTCAAATGTCTATAGGTCTCAGATTCCATTTACCATCAGGTGGCCTGAGTGCTCGTGTGCCTCTCCTTAACATAATAAAAAAAGGCTACAAATTACAAGCGGAAGTCTCTTTCTAACTCCTTTTGCTAGAAAGAGAGTTCCGCTCGTAATTTGTAACTTGTGGCTTTATAAAACGGGGCCCTGGTCCAGGTCATTAGAAGGACACAAGAAAGGTTTTTTTTACAGTGTTTTAACCCTTACATTGGCAGAGTATCTAATAACACACATTTTTTGTACATGCTATAATGTTCACTTTTTAATATTTTATTTTTGTAACATTAATTTTATGTTGATTTAAAAAAAAAGGGTTTGAATTCACGACTCTTTTTATTTTTGCCAATATAAGAGTTAATTATTTTTGTATCATAAAAACGGCAATACATTCGGCGCTGATTCGATTCAAAATCGAATTCAAACCGGAATATAATAATACCTAATGTCTTTGACATTGTGTATTTTTAACGAATAAACATTTAAACGATGTCATTAATTACTTTCAATTAGGCTTAATTTGATTGTGTCTTAAACGAGTAGTCTCACGATTTATTATCTTACTAACAACATTAAACGGTGCCTGAAACGATGGTGCTCACATGTTTATCTTCAACTAGCTTCTGCCTGTGACTTCGTCGATCCACATACATTTCAACTATCTTTATTCCGTTTTTTTTTCTTTAATGAAAATACCCATACCCATCCTACTAATATTACAAACGCGAAAGTTTGTAAGTTTGGATGTTTGTTACTCTTTCACGCAAAACTACTAGACGGATTTAGGTGAAATTTTGAGTGTATTAGTATTTCTTGGATTAACACATAGGCTACCTTTCATATCGCTATTCGCGTACGAAGTCGCGGGAGGAAGCTAGTATTACATAAACGAGTAACAAACTAACACACACAAACGTTCACGTTTACAGTATAAGTAGGATTCCTTCATAAAGAGCCTTTAAGCAAATTGGTGATCCTATCGCTACCTTCCCTTTCCATCATCAAAATTATTTCGCATTGATAACTGAATGGAAGTTAAAATTTGTTTTAAAATAAACACAACTGAAACAAATACAAAGTAAAGTTAAATAAAAGCTTAGTGAAAGTTATATTTAACTACAACAATCGAAATTCCTTTTTGAGACTTATTTAAGACGAACCACGAGGCATATCAAGTGATTCACACCGCTTTAAATAGAATAACGCTTTGTGAATAACAAAAATGCCTCGGGCGCCATTGTTCCAAGGTACTCTCCTTATTGCTTAATACTTTTCTTTTACAAAAGTTTGTAAAATATCACAATTGCTAGCCCTACTTACCTCTTTTGTCGTAAATTGCCCAGTGAGGTAAGGTGCAGGCTGAAAATCAGCGCTGCGATTACAATCGTGGCACAGGCTGAGCCTGAGCCTTTTGCCACCTCCATGTTTGTGTCTCTGTTGTGTTCCTTTATTTTGTTTGTATGATTGGAATGTCTGATTGTGAGATGAGTGAATGTGAAATGTCTGTATGGTGTAATTTAGTTTATTTTAATTAATTTTTGTTTGTGTATTGTAATGTACCTTTACGTTTATGTTTTATGTTACGTGGCAATAAATGATTTTGTTTGTTTGTTTGTTGTTTGTTTACAAAGGCTACTGGTTAGAGGTGAGACGTATTTACTGGAATAGGTTTTTGGAACAGGGGGGCGATTTTTGAACCTCACCGTTGAAAAATGACTAACTTTGAAATCAATTAGTGCAGCGATTTAACCTACGAGTGGGCTCACCTTTTGGATTTGATATCATTACGCCTTTATCATATCAAATTCAAAAGCTGGGCCCGCTCGTAGATTAGATCGCTGCACAAATTGATTTTAAAGTTAGTCATTTTTATCATGTAGGTATGTACTCGTACGTACGCGTTCCCACACGGCCGCATTTAAGCATACCAGTATTTAGGAGTACGGCGACTTCCACCGTCCAATCGGGCGCGCAACTCGCTTTAGGCGCCGAGGCAGATCTCGATCAAGTGTTGGTGAGGCTTTATAAAACTTGTGGGTCATACTCAGATTTAGGTTACCGTCTTTCCTGTGGACATACCGAAAGTTAATGTTTTTTAGGCTTAATTTTCTGGCTGAGGTCTAAGCACATTCCCGCAAAAACGCGGTCAGGACAGCTTTAGCATATAAAAACATAACTTATATGCACACAAGCTTTTAACTATTGACCACAGGAGAGACAAAATTACCAGCATAGTCCTCAGGGTCGGCAACGCATTTGAGATCTTAGGATTATAGTCTTGAGATTTCAAATGTCTATGGGTCTCAGATTCCACTTACCATCAGGTGGCCTGTGTGCCCGTGTGCCTTCTTCTTAACATAAAAAAGACAACTTTTGTTTTTATGTGTGTGTATGACCCTTGTACTCCCAAGACAGACCCATACTAAAATGGCTCGTTTTACTCATTGAATAACGTACTCGTAAATACTCGTGGCGCTGCTAGTCTTTGGCACTAGTATTTTTGTGGACGCGTACTTGGAAGACTCAGTACGCGTTTTGCCTAGTACAGTCAAGTTCAAAAGTATGTATACACTTTAGTACATACCTTGTCACTTTAATCGCTTGGATAATTTCATATGGCAGTTTAAACATGACGTTAAATAGACAAGGTACTAAAGTGTATACATACTTTTGAACTTGACTGTACGCCTCTAACTCTGGTTTAATAGTGCGATTACCGCAGTGGTAAGTAGGTACATTTTTAATCGGTTTTAACCGTTATAAAAGAAATAAAAGTCATCATCCATTTTGTAGACAGTTTTACCAACCATGCTACAAATTTATCAGGGGCCCTAGACCCCACAAAAAACAAATGTCATAAAGGTTAACTTCCCATGTGTCACCAAAAGTAGTGATATCTAACAAAGTTCTAAGCTAGATTATTTACAGCTCTATTCAACTGCGTTATAACGATATCGTGTTTGACGTGTTTTAGAATCGTTTACGTCACAGTCGCCATTATTGTAAATAACATAAGAGTTACGAAAGCGTTGACAATACGGAAACACGTCAAATACGATATCGTTTTTACCGTGTAGAATCTCGGCCCAGGGCTGATGCGGTAAAAACGATATTGCCTTTGACGTGTTTCCGTATTGTCAACGTTTTGATAACACGTACTTACTTAACAGTAATGGCGGCTGAGTTCTTTTTTTTTGCAGGCCACGGCGATATTCCACATTGATTTCGCCAATGTCAAGTGAGTAGAGTAAAACAGTAAACAGAATAAATCAAAATCAAAAGCCGGACATCTTTCAATCGGCCATCTCCCCTCCCCGAAGGATACCGGAAGACCCAGTGCGGTGGCTGAGTTAAAAACAATACTAAAACACGTCAAAGGCAATATCGTTTTAAACCAGTAGAATAGAGGCCCTAATCGATTTATCGCCACTTATTATACCTATTTTCAGCCGTAATTTATCAGTTTTCCTAAATACGAGTAGCTTACAGATTATATGTCATAACATTATCATTGAACTGTGGAGCTAGACAAGTTGCATTCGAAATTCGTTAGCGATTATGTTCCGATAGACAAAAGTACCGCAACCAAATGTAGTCACGTGTTACTATATCGGTGGCTTACGTCATTTCCATAACATATTTCAGTCGGAACATCGCTAACGATTGTCGAATGCAACTTGTCTTGCCCTACTGTGGAAAACTGTCAAATTAGGGATCGAAATACATTTAGTAGCAATGTGCGAGTGGAATAAGCGGTTTTTGAAAATAAATAATGACATAATCTTAATTTGTACACAAGACTGTGAGGTTAAAGACCTAAGTAATTTGTAAAAAAACAGATTCTTAGCAGAGCTGCGCTGAGGAAAAAGTTGTCAGGGTGGAAAATAGGGCCTGAATAGGTTCCGGAAAACTGTAGTGACGCTCGGCTTTTTCTTCAAACATGTCTCGCCTACTTGCGGCTTCATAGCACCTTGGGACTTTATTCATATGGAGTCCAGAACAAACATTACGATACATTTTAAATAGCTTTTTATATTACTAACTTAATTGATAGGACTTACTTATAACTAGACCTCGTTATCTCGGGGCAGTGAAATGTATGTGGCCAATTGGAACAATTTTATATTAATTTCAAGTTTGAAATCTGAGCAGCATAAATGGCACATTTGAAAAACGATAATAAGTACTTAGCCTTTACAAAACACGTAATGCTATTGGTGCAATGGGGAATCTGATAACAAACATACATATACACTTCGACGATATCATAAATTTTGTTAGGAACGGATTAAAATGTCTCATGTTGCTGAGCCCTTGCAGGGCGTCACATGCATACCTAAGCTTTAGCCTATAGTTCCATCTGATGTTAATGAAATGTGATACGCAATAAATGATTTTGAATTTTGAATTTTGTATTTTGAATTTAAACTGGTCTCGATATGATTTGCCGCTTGCAAACTCATCGTGTCTTTTTGAATTAAGATGGTTATGTTGTTATGTAACTGACATATTTTATGGAGTCAAACGTTAATAGCACAATTTACAAAACAGCTCACTTTTAAATTTTATAAAAAAAATTAAATAGACAAGGTATTTCGTCTTAAATATTCCAATGTGACAAAACCAAATTATGCTAACCGTTAATTCACATAGGTACTGAGTATTGATGTAGGTACTTTGTCAATATGAATTTCCATAGCAAATAAATAAGTCTAGTTATCGGGTCCCCCTTGACCAAGGAGGTCTATATCTATACCTAATACCTAGATTAAATTTAAATAAATATAAATAACAAGAAAATCTAAACGTAACCTCATTTTTAAAAATCAGGCTAAGATGGTAAACTGGTAAACACCAGTGTATTTATTAGTGACAGGTTGCAAGCCCATCGCCTAATAGTACTACAAGCCTTTATTCCCTTAGTCGCCTCATACGACATCCACGGGAAGATATGGAGTGGCACTATTCTAACCCGGCAACCACACGGGAAATATGAACAATTATCTACTTTACTTACAATAAACATCAAACTGTGCCAATTGCCCCCATGTTTCCCTATTTTGACGTCACTGCCCTGAGATAACGAGGTCTACTTATAACTAAAGGTTGAAATGTCGACACTCGTTTCATCGAATGGTTTACTTCGCCGATTTTCATGACCACTTACCACCATCGCGCTGCCAAACAGAATAATTGTGACGCCAAATAAAGGTTAAAGATTAATAAAATACACCTCAGATATTTATACTGCGAAGTGTACATTAATTACGAGATAAAGCACGTAATTATCTGACGCAATTAACATTAAACAGATTATGCCTCTTCTGGGAATCAAAGGATCTCGGAAACGAGGGCTTGTCCCGGTGGTAATTGCATTAGTAACTAATAAAATATGAAAGCTGGAAATCAGGCTATAAAAGTAATTATGTTTGTCTTATTGCCGTTTTTACAACAAAATACACTTGTTTGATAAATTTTGCAACTTTGTGGCTTGTTATCGATCCCACCCAATACTGATGCATCCAATCTAACCTAACCCAAAAACGCCCGCAACTATGTACGCGTATAAATAAGTTCCCGAGGTAGTAGAAAGGTAACCTATGTGTTAATCCAAGATATAAGCTGGTTTCATTCCAAATTTCACCTAAATCCTTCCAGTAATTTTTGCGTGAAAGAGTAACAAACATCCATACTTACAAACTTTCGGGTTTATAATATTAGTAGGATGATTATTGCCAAACTATAAAAAATACCCTTATATAAATTAACCAGTACATTCTAGTTTCACTAAATTACTGTTGCTTCATTATTTCTTAAGCAAATTAAAAAAAAAAAAACATCCTTATCATAATCTTCTATCTCGATGCCTCACCTGGGAATCTCGACCACAAGTAACGTATGTAGTTACGCCAATCTGCAGCCGCCCACTGCTTTCTTGTTGACGTCAGACCATCTCGCAGGACCACGTTTTTCATCAATCTAGCCCAAAATGATTAGCTTTTCGAGACTATTCTTAGAAGAACGCATGATGTGACTGAAGAGCGGAAAGCGCGCTCTTTACAGATAGTAAAAAGTCGCTTGGTCAGTCGACATTATCTATAGGAAGCAGTCTCCACTAACACCACATTTTGAAAGCATCGTTTTTACTGCTATCACGACTTTATGACGACACGTTGGCCTAGTTGGGAGTGACCCTGTGATACTTTAAATAATTAGAAAATACAGAAAATCGTCGGTTAAAACACAATTTCTAAAAAGGTAAAAGAGTCCATTTATTTAACGTTAATATACACAAATCTTTCGGCAACAACCAAAAACAGTCAACAAAAACGAATACTCAACTACACAACAGGTGCACTTTACGATGGTCCTTCGCAAATGCGTTTACTGAAGAAACTAGGATCCTATTCACTAATACTCAACCTAAAAAGTCACTCCTTCTATCTCTTTCAGTATCTTTAGTCAACTTTCCGAGTGAAAAAGCCAGCACGACATGGTTTAACGTTCCAAATTTCGAAGTAGGGCTTAGTATTTACGTATTTCCCTCACAAGCGCTCCATAGAGTCCGGCAGACATCTTTTATCGGACTCCACTTTGCTTATCCGTTTATCGACTCTTTGCATCGAATGCGATAGAATTTTAAAGGCACCTATTTCTTTTCGAGTTATTCACCAAAATATTTAATCCGTTAACTCTTTCAGCGCTCATTGATGCGTGAAAGAAGCTTCGTTATAAGCAAAATAATATGCTTCAGAATAACCGAAATGCGAAACCAAATTCAAATTTGAAAAAGGAAATGGTTTTCCTAGCAAACAATTTCCGCGTCGTATTAGACCTCGATTTTTGGAATTATAAAATCGCCAACAACCGTTTTAAGACAAATACAAAATAAATAGGTTAAGTTTGAGATTAGGTAACAGAATTATTATATTATTTTATCTAGAGTTTTTGAAACATGTTTTAATTGGTACCAAAATATCTTTGACCTCGACCAACACGGTGAAAAAAACTATACCTATTTTCGCCCTTGGGTCGGCCATTTATGTTTAACACACCAATTTTAACGCTGTTTTATTTAAATTCAGTTATTAACTATAGCGTAATTCAGTTATTAACTTTAGCGTCAAGTAAATAAGATTCCGTGTAGAAGTTGTTTATCACTACGCCCTAAGGAACCATTACATTTTTCGGGATTAAAAGTACCCTATGTCCTTCTTCGGGACTCAATCTATCTCCATATCAATTTCATCTCAATCGGTTCTGCGGTTCGGTAATGCGTTACAAACAGACAGACATGTATTTTGCTTATCTTGGCTCGACCTTGATTGAGACTACGGTACATTTTAATTTATGTGAGATTGTCTCCCGATATTTAAATACCCATTATTGGTACGTATCATTATTTATAAAGTTCAAAATACATAATCTACATAATGGTCGTAATATATAATGGTTTTATTTCAGGATTTTTATAAAATGAACCTAACCTAGCCTTATGGGTTCTACACAATGGCCTTGTAATAAATATATTTAAAGGTTTACGATTTCAGAAATAAAACTATTATGAATTATGATCATTATGTATTATGGCCCATTATGTATTTTGAAGTTTATAAATTATGATTCGATCCCACCTTATTCATAAGTCTCCGTCTGCATCTCCCCTCAAAAAGCAAACAGTTTTAAAAGTAGGAAAGTAATTCAAATTATCTTATCGATTCAATCTCAGGAATTTACACAACTGCAACGCGAATACGCGATTAGGGATTTCTCCGCTTCTGTGACCCATTTTTAGGGTTCCGTAGTCAGACTAGGAACCCTTATAGTTTCGCCATGTCCGTCCGTCCGTCCAGCAGCCTAGCGCAAAGACACTTAGTACTAGAAACGTCACGTCAACAAGGTGGTCCAATAAAATGTTAAAAATTTTTTTTTAGGATACCTCCCCTACACGTAACGTGGAGATGTATTTATTTTTCTCGTCTACCCCAATGTGTGGGTGTCGTTAGAAAGGTCTTTCAAAAATATTGTGGATTTGTGAAAACAATTCTTCGATCAAGGGATCCGTTTATGAAAGCTTTAAAGTGCTAATTTTTGTTAGACTCAAGTGTCCCCCCCCCCCCCCTACAGCAAAAACCACAAATGATAAAAATCTGAAAAAAAAACTTAAATGAAAACACATAAGGTAACGACACCAGTACTCGACTTAGGACCAATGTTCGACCCTGACTCTTATGCAATTTGTAACCCTATGATCTTTGAATGAAAAGCTTCTGTCGATTACTGGTGCATGTCAGTTAAATGTGTCGAACCTTGGTGCTTTTACCTTATAACGAATTTAGTTGGTAGTGACCCTGCTTTCGAAGCTATGGGTCCTGGGTTCAAATGCTGTTAAGGGCAAATATTTGTGTGATGAGCACGAGTATTTGTTCCTGAGTCTTGGATGTTTTCTATTTGTCTAAGTATATATTTCTCTATGTAAGTAAGTTTATCGTTATCTAGAACCCATAGTACAAGCCTAGAGCTTAGTTTGGGGCTATTTCCATTTGTGTGACATTGTCCTGTGTTTTTTTTTAAGAGAAAATTAGTAATTACTTGTTGATTTTTATGTTTGTAGTACATACTTAACGGCTTCGGAACCCTACACTGATCATGGTCCGACATGCTCTTGTCCGGTTTTATTACTATTTCTCATTGTAACCGGGAATTTCTTAGAGCAATGCTAATAGGACACGTCTTGTTCAAGCTTCTGCCTTGGAAGTTAATTTATTTGTCTAACTTTAACGCTAGTTTCTTTCGATTTCTACCTTGAGGTCTTCGTCTACATTTTAAGTTAAATTCATGCAACAACGTAGTTGGTTAATTGGAAATACTAGCTTTTGCCCGCAATTGTGGCTCAAGTCGTTTATCGCTATTTACAAGGCTGAGTAAGGTCCGACCGGATCGCTACCACCATCTTATCCCTAAAGTAAAGCACTAAGCAGTAAAGTTTACATTGTTGTGTTCTCGTGTACGGATAAGACAACGCGTGAAATTACTAGCATAGACGCATTCCATAGTCATCAGGGTTGGCAACGCATTTGCGGTCTTAGGATTGCAGTTTTAAGATAGTAGTCTTGACATTGCAAATGTTTATGGATCACAGATCCCACTTACCATCAGGTGGCCTGGTGGTTGTGTGCTTGTTTGCCATAAAAGAATAGAACAAAACTCACCGAAATAAATAACATATTCAAAACCTCAAACCGACGCGAAATAACCCGTTTGGTTATATTTGTACTTAATTATCCGTGTACCCGTAATTTTAAGTTTATGTAATTCCTACATTAAAGTTCCAAGAGTATTTTGTGTGTTGCATTTATTTCCCTGAAACTTTAAACTCTTCATTTATCTTAGTTGTGAGGGTGCAACGGAAAAGAGAGGATTTTAAAATGAACGTTGTTCACTGCAAAATAGCTGTTCAAACCTTAACGCCAACTAGCTCGTACGCAATTTCGACTCGCTCCCGTGTCATCGGTTCTGAAAGTAGTGTGATAGCAAAGATCATCAAATTTGCATAAAAGGAAAGCATGCCGTAAAAATATTGTGCTGTCTATTGAAGAAACTGTACAAGGTCATTCTTACAATAAATAGCAACATTGTAAATACCAACTGCGATAATCTGATAAATTCGCACGACCGTGAGATTTAAAATGTACCCAAGAAACAGACTTAAATGCCCCACATTAAAATGCCAGTTTTGGTTTAATAACCTGAATAACACAAAAACTGGCATTGCTTTCGTATAAACCCTGAATAAAATATGTTAAAATGACGTTTAGTAACGTTGAACTCAGTACTTATACAACAAGAATAGTTTGTCGCTTTTATATCTTTAAACTTACAGTATTGAATAATAATAATGGTTAAAAAATACGGCTAGGAGAAGGCTCACGAGCATTTGGACGTGCTTAGTGCGTACTTAAGTGTAATCTGAGCCTTTGAATTCTCAGGAGAACTGTCTTAAGACTGCAATCTGAAGCAAATCATAGGTAGCCTGTTGTGAACCATTATCGTAATATAAAATTTCCAATTTCCTTTGCTTCTCTTTACAAAAACTCTGCTTGGAGTAAAAATATTTACATAAACAGCAAACATACAAAATATAAAAACAGCTGTTTTTGCGTCTCGCGTAAGATGTAACACCTACGTTTCACGAATAAAGCGTACACGGTAAAATATAGGCGAAACCTTTCATTCACTTATGTCGGAACATTGTGCATTTTTACTTGTAAAAGTGACGTATTTGTATGCGAACGTTACATCTATTGTTATCGTATTATTTTCAACTCGGCCGCCTTTACTGACAAGTTAATAAGAGCTATTTTAAGGTTGAAAATACCATCACAACGCGGCCTAGTCACGATGCATAACGAAAAGTTAGCGTCATACATGTTCTAGCAAAACAATCCTTCTCTTTAACATCTTGTTATAAAAAATGGCTTTTTACAATACCACAGTATAGACAGAAGTACAGACGGCCTAACATGCTGCAACAGGTCTAGATTTTGACTTTAGGACTATAATCCGTCTATTCCATGCTCCAACGTAAGAATAAAGTGTTAAGGTAACAACAGTCCGTTTTGTGTGGCTTGATTCCTTTTATTACTAAGCTGCTTAAACCCCGGATGACTGTCATTTTAATAATTTCATTATAATAGCTACTTTTTATTTGACACTACTTCCCGTTTGACGTATTTGACACTAGTTACCGTTTGACGTGTTTGACACTAGTTTCCGTTTGACGTATTTGACACTAGTTCCCATTTGACGTATTCGACACTTGTTCCTGTTTGACGTATTCGACACTTGTTCCCGTTTGACGTATTTGACACTAGTTCTCGTTTGACGTATTTAACACTAGTTCCCGTTTGACGTATTTGACACTAGTTCCCGTTTGACGTATTTGACACTAGTTCCCGTTTGACGTATTTGACACTAGTTCCTGGTACGGCGTGTTAGCCCCACTGGCTCAAAGATGGTAAGGTGGTACCTTTAGGTGAGCCAATACTCGTCGCCTTTCCCATGCCATCAAAAATAACTATGATTCCTGTAAATAAGAGTCTTGATTCCATCAAACTTTTTTTTTGTGTTTATGGTCAAACATACGGATTTCCAGGCCTTTATGGAACCACGTCAAAGTGCCGCAGTATTACTTATGACTAAAAAGTTTCTTTAGGATTTATTTGAATGTGATAGAAATTATTGCGTAGGTACATATAATATCAACGAATGAACACAACGTAGATGAAGACATTTTCTCCGCGACTCTGTTTGGATAAACCTAACCCGTTTATTTATCTTTCTTCTAATTGTCGAATATTAGGCAGAAAGCACCCTTAACACGTAATAATAAAAAATCTTGGTTAACAACCGGAATAAAAAAATCATGTTCAAACAAGCGACTGCTTAAAATAATGACGTCAAAAACAGATAACGTTATTCTAAAAAAGTATTATAAAAGTTACGAAAAAGTTTTGAAAATTGTTATAAAAAATTCAAAAAAACACCAAAACATCAAAAAAAATTTAAGTTCCGAGAATGTTATTAAAGGAATGTGGCAAGTTATAAGAGAAAACACAAATAAAACTTCAAAAAAATCTTACAAAAATATATCACTATTAATAAAAAATACAATCACAGAAGAGCCAAATAATGTTGCAAATACCTTTAATGACTACTTTACTTCCCTAGGTAACCAGAAATACTCGACAAATACTACAAACCTACCGTTTTGCAACCAGTCAAAAAAAGATTCACCCTCTAACTCCTTATACATAACGCCCGTTAGCGAACATGAAATAAGGAGCATTATATGCAGATTAAAAAATAAAAGAAGCAGCGGACATGATGAATTGCCTCCTGCTCTTATTAAAAAATGTTCAAAAGAATTATCTAACCCACTCTCACTCATTATCAACCAATCTTTAAATGAGGGAGCCGTGCCCGATGCACTTAAAATTTCTGTAATAAAACCTATTCATAAAAAAGGGGACCGAAATAATCCAGCCCAATACCGTCCCATAGCTCTATTACCTACCTTTGCTAAAATCTTAGAAACTACTATGGCAAATCGACTTTACCTTTTCTGCGAAAAATTCAAGATTTTTAATGAAAATCAGAACGGCTTTAGGAAAAATAGGTCTACAGTATTGGCCCTATATAAATACATGCAAGAAGTACTTGATGTCATTAATAACAAGAAATATGCAATCGGGGTGTTATTGGATATGAGTAAGGCCTACGACAAAGTATCATACAAGATTTTGTTAGATAAACTTTACAATATAGGCGTAAGGGGCGTGGCTCATAAATGGTTCCAATCATATTTGACAAATCGAGCCCAGTTTGTGAAAATAGAATACTTTAATCATCAAACCAGAACCATACAGCACATTAATTCAAAACACAATAGTATGTTGGGATCGATTCCTCAAGGCAGTATACTTGGATGTCTTTTATTTCTCATTTATATAAACAATCTCCCGGAAATACTCGACCATACATGTATACTTTTTGCTGACGATATCTCTGTGGTCCTTCCTTACTCAAAAAACGATAATAATTTAAATTCCCTTCTAAATAATACCTTATCTAAAATAGTGGATTGGTTGAGCTTCCACAACCTTGAATTAAATATAGAAAAAACAAAGATAGTACAATTTAGACCCCATCAAAAAGCCAGATTAAAAATAAATTTTGCGTTTAATAATCAAATATTGGAATGTGTAAACTCAACTAATCTTCTAGGCCTCGAAATAGACACAAACATGAATTGGAAATCTCATATCCAAAAGGTGTCTGCTAAGCTGTCTACATTTACGTATGCCTTAATGCAAGTTAAAAAACATGCAGACCTGAGAACTGCTCTAAGTGCTTACTATGCATTTGCCCATTCACGACTCCGATACGGCATCTTACTGTGGGGTAATAGCACTAACGTACATGATTTGTTTGTTTTACAAAAGAAATGTATACGAATCTTAGTTAATATAAAACAAACAGATAGCTGTAGACCCTACTACCGGAAACTTAAGATACTTACCTAACCTCCCTTTACATACTTGAGTTGTGCAATTTTTTAAGAAAACATCGTAATTTTTTCCCACAGCCAAAAGATTACACACATTCAAATTTACGCCCAAGAAATAATATCCCAATCCCATCATCGAAATTGAAAATGCACAGTTCGAGTCCACATGTGATGTGCATTAAAGTCTACAATAAAATTCCAAATTACATAAAAAGCGAAGAGAGAAACAATATATTTACTAAAAAACTTACGAAATATTTAATATATAACTGTTTTTATTCCCTACAAGAGTTTTTTGAATGTAAAATAGAATAAATGCAATATATTGGTGCCATATGTAACATGCAACATGTACTTAGTTAGTAATAATAAGATAGTTCCTATTAAATAGCTAAGCCTAGTATTAGTTAAGCATAATAATATTGTAGTGCCCGACAGGGTTTCATGGCAGAACAAAATTGTACCTTAAACACCATTGTACCCATGAAAGCAATTAATAAACTGAACTGAACTGAATATCTCGCTCTAACAATTTTTTCAGTAAGTCACGTAAATCCGATCGCATGTTTTGCTGTGCCCTTACAGGGCGTCACACCTCTGTATTTGTTCCATCCTTTGTCTTCTGTAATGTGACATGCAATAAATATTTGACTTTGACTTTGACTTTGATCCGCCGGCCAATGTTGACAACAAAGGTAGACAAAACAAATTGCATCAAAAGGATTACAATTATGACCGGTTAAATTGAGAATCGAAACAACAAACAAGACTCACTTAAACGAAATCGTACTTAAATCTTAAATTTCAAAGGAAAACAGCCAGGCATCTCGGCCCTCAACAAGTACTAGACGAGGGTATCTCTTCCACTTCAGCAGAGTAAAGCTGCGGCCAGACTGGGGAATTCGGTCCGCAAGGAAAACCCTTTCAACTGTAACCTTTTTGAATGTACCTATAACAATGATTCCTTTACGCGTGGAATTCGTGAATTGGGGGTGTGAAATGTTTGATATGATTTCACCTATAACAGTATTTGATATACCTAATTTCAAGGGATATAATTGTATTGTGCATAATAAACAATTTATTGTAATGTACATTTCACATACAGCTCGACCGACATAAATAATGTAATTATAGTCGACTAGCTTCCGCCTGCGACTTCGTACGCGTATAAATCAGTTCCCGAGGGAATAGCGATATGAAAGGTAGATTATGTGTTAAGCCAAGGTATAAGCTGTTTGCATTCCAAATTTCACCATTATCCATTAGGTAAAGGTAAGCACTTACCACAAAGTGGGTTTTATGAATCTTTATCGTGAGGCTAGTTGAGACCGGCATACGCACGGTGCCTCCATGCAACGTGGCACTGGTTGAAAAAGAACGTAGCTTATTAGGATAAAGTTCAAAGTTGTGCTTGCCGACAGCAATGCGGCCTCTCATGATACTCACCTTAATCAGGCACGCATCTGGCCTGATGATCCTGTTTTACAAGGCAGGAGTCCACGCTTGGGAATCGGTAGGCTGCGATTAGCTACGAGTATAACAAAAGGTTTACGTGAACGACAAGACGAGTAAAACAAATACACCTTTAACAGTATTAGACGCGAGATTACTTACGCTTTACATCGGTTCATTATTATATATTATTATGTTCGTAATACATTAAGTCGGCGAGACGCAGATAAAAGTTCTGCCACGATGCACTATTTTGCCATCGTTTAATTTGCCTGAAACAAAATGTAAATTCACATAAAAACCAATCCCACTTGGGCACGATGGAAAGATGCATCGAATAAGCACCGAAACTCACCGCTAATCGTCCATTTGTAAAGATTATTTAATTAAATATGAGGAAGGCAATGCTGCCTAATCTACAAGCCAAATCCGAATCAGAGACAATAGAGCGAGCCTAGATGATGTGGCTAAGTCTACAAGAACGAGACCGTTTCACTCTTAGACGCCGGCAGCGCTCGTTCACTGATTTAACGATTTAGACATCAATACAAATCTAAAACAATCCAAAAGATAATCCTACAGATACTTCATGAATCCTGAAACAATATAATTTTACATGCCAGAAAAGTATCGAATGATCCGAGCCATAGCCCTTATGTCAAAGCGCAGGAGCAGTGAAACGTAACGCACGATCACGCTTTACTGAAATATTAAAATGCTTCATCTCATTCATTCTTCATTCGGTACCTTAGAGAGTGAAAAGGATAACTAATGTGTATTCGATTCTCGATTTTGGTGCAGATCCCTGCCAGCGGTAGTGTTGCTATCAGAAAAGGCTTTAGCAAAAAAAACAGGTGTTACAGCGTTTCTATTCGTTTTCTTTTTAAACCAATCGCGTCACTGGTAGATCGCGTCATACCCAAAGTCACGTGATCCACCAGTGACGCGATTGGTTTAAAAACAAAACGAATCGAAACGCTAGATAGCAAACGCATCTTGGCTAGGGGCTCAGGGCTCGGATTTTTCATCGCATTTAAGATAAAAGAAAATTGTGGAGTCGATATTACAATTAAAACTTTAGTCATATTCATAATCATACTCATTGCTCAGCTGTTCCTAGTCTCGTAACTATTTCAACTTAATTACGTACCTAGTTTTACAGAGTATATTGTTGCGATAGACCTTAATCAAACTGACCGCTTTTTCAAGATTAATTTATTTTACTTGACAAAATTTTACAAACACCACTTCGTATAGCTACATTCTCTATGGATATTACAAACTAGCATCTAGAAGTTACTTAATGTTCATAATAATTGGCCTATAATGTAAGAAATATGGCGTGGCATTTAACATTCATTGTATGTATGTTATCTTTTGGTGTTATCGAAATGAACGAGTATTGTTATGAATATGTCTAAGTTTTAATATCGACTCCATAATTTTCTTTCATCTTACCGTGCGATTAAAAATCCGAGCCCTGAATATAACATTCAATTTATTGCTACAGGGATCGCCGATCGATACGGACCCATGAATTGGTGTCATTTTCGCAGAGTAGCTACATATGTTACCTATGTTTTTTTGTTGAATGGGTAAGGACCAAATAGTTGGACCATAGTTAAGCGTAGGTAACCATACAAGCAACAAAAGACGAAAATTATCCCTACAAATGTATGGCTAATTTTCGTGTCACAACGGAAAAGTTTAATAGAAAATTTTATTGAGTGAGTTAGCGTGGCCAACTTTTGGTTCTTACCCAAATACTGTTTGCAAATGTATCGTCCTGTAGCCCTAGAAAAGATGAATTCGGCAAACGTTATCGTTATCGAAAATGTAAAGGATCAAAGTAAGCTGCCTCTGCTGGACCCTCACCAAGAAATGCAATTACAGTACTCGCTAGCGAGTCGAATGCTCTGTCCTTCACAGTATTGTAGTAGTTTGAAAGGGACTGAGCATTAGAATCTCTTGCGAGTATCGTAACTGGGTAATTATCTCAACCACATTTTTTGAGCGGCGGACGTGATAATTGGGGTGTAAAGTACATGTATTGGAAAACTATTTATTTTATAAATAATCTTACTCAAAGTACCATATTGAGCCAAAGTTAAAATTATTATTGACTTATTAATGGGAAGATGGTACCCTGCCCTACACAGACTCCAACAAATACAGGTCACGCTAACTCCTTGAATCCACCGCAAGACAAGGAAGTGACACAGAGCTTGGAACAATTCCCACAACAAGCATCACACCCGTCTACGCCGCCTCTAGAGAATTACTCAAGCAAATCATCAAGCTACAAACCGCATGCACACAACAAAATGAAGTCAATTGAAGGAGATGCTGAGGCGAATCCTACTTTTCGTAAATAATCTAAATATTTTTTACCAAAACATGCAAAGCCTTTGGAACAAAATTCACCTTCTTGAATCATTAATTCAAGAGCTAACACATTTAGATGTAATATGCATTTCTGAGACGTGGATGAATATTGAGAAATTGGAACTGTTAAAGTTAAGTAATTATAATGTAAGTTCGTTTTTTTGTCGTGATCAACACGAGGGTGGTGGTGTACTTATATTAACTAGAAACACTATGGAATACTGTGATCGCTTAGATATAGTATCGTTATCTTTAGAAATGATCTTTGAAATATGTGCAATAGAATTACCAAAAAGTAACCTCCTAATCATAAATATTTATTGGCCTAATAGTAAAAGAGAAATAGAAATATTTTATTCGTGTCTAAGTAAACTTTTAAAACTGATTTCTCTTAAAGACAAACTCAAAAACATTATAATAGGTGGTGATATAAACATAGACTTTCTTACGAATAGTAATGAAAAAAACAGACTATCTAATTTAATGGCATCATTCAATTTCCATCAAAGGGTTAAAGAACCCACACGAATTACACCTACCAGTTCTACATGCATTGATTTAGTGTTTACAAACTTTAAAAATAACAATTCAAGAATAAATGTTCATGAGTATGGTTTTTCCGACCACAAAGGCATTTTACTCTCTTTTTCAATTGCCTTACCTAAACTACGAGTAGAAACTTTAACAAAAAACAAGAGAATATTCAATAAAACTAATATAAACAAGTTTAAAAATGAACTTCAGAATGTACAATGGGACCAGATAATTTTAATAAACAAAACTGTAGACGAAAATTATAATTCGTTTCATAAAACACTAAAAAGAGCTCTAAATAATTCCATTCCTAAGAAAAACATACGAATTAAATTAGAATCTAAAAAAACGTTCTTAACACCAGGGCTAAAAGTATCGTGCCGTAACAAAAGACTTCTAAAAGTATTAGTACTGCAGTCCAAAAATGAAGTATTGCGCCATTACTATAAAAATTATTGTAGAATACTTAAAAAAATTATTTATACATCAAAAAAACTTAGCAACAAACATATCTTTGCTAATTCACAAAATAAAACAAAATCTATGTGGCAGATAATAAACAGAGAGACTAAGAAAAATACATTTAAAAACAAAAAAAATATCCATTTAAAATCAGATAAAAAAACAATAATCGATCCTCAAGAAGTAGCTAATTACTTTAATACTTTTTTTACTTCTGTTGGGAATTCAAATTTTAACTATACCAATAAAATCCCCCTAACCAACACTATGAATAAATCATTTTTTCTGAGCCCGGTTGAACCTAAAGAAATATACTTACTGCTAAAAAATCTCAAAAACAAATCTTCCTTTGGCATTGATGAAATCCCTCCTACTTTAATTAAACGTTGTGCTGAGATATTAGCTGTGCCGTATACACAACTAATAAATCAGTCTTTTTCGGAAGGTATATTCCCCGATGCATTAAAAATTGCTTTAATTAAACCTACCCATAAAAAAGGGGAAACCACCGATGTAACTAACTACCGTCCCATTGCACTTCTACCAACTTCTGCAAAAATATTCGAAGCTGCAATGATAAAGCGCCTGTATCCCTTTTACGAAAAGTTTAAAATCCTACATGACAGTCAAAATGGCTTCAGGCAGAATCGCTCTACGACTCTAGCAATTTACACTTACGTCCAACAAATCATAAAAGCAATAGATAATAAAAAATATGCTATAGGCCTCTTGCTCGATATGAGCAAAGCCTACGATAGAGTCTGCTACGAAACATTATTAGATAAATTATACAATACGGGGATTAGAGGATTGGCTCATCAGTGGTTCAAATCTTATCTGAGCAATCGTTCACAATACGTTGAAATCGAGTCCACAGATTTTGAGTCAGGGAGAATTCAACACATAAGATCTGATAGAGTCCCTGTTTCTGGCTCTATCCCTCAGGGTAGCGTCTTAGGATGTTGTCTATTCCTGATCTATATAAATGATCTCCCGAATATACTGGATGACCATTGCGTGCTCTTTGCAGACGATATATCTGTACTTCTGCCATGTTCAAATATTATTGAAGTCGAAAATAAATTAAATTTAACGCTACAGAAAATTATAAATTGGCTAGAAACTCACAATTTAAAGCTCAACCTAAATAAAACTAAAGTCATTCAATTTAAGCCACATCAAAAATCTGCATTACCAATATCCATTAGCCATAATAATATTAAACTGGAAACCGTAAACTCTGCTCCTTTGTTGGGCATAGATCTGGACACAAACCTTAACTGGAAATCACATATCCAAAAGCTTTCAAAAAAACTCTCCTCCTTTATATACGCTCTCCAACATCTCAAACGCTGCACCGACTTCCAGACGGCGCTGACTGCGTACTACGCTTACGGGTACTCTAGAATGTCATATGGTCTCATATTATGGGGACACAGCACTGATATTGATAAAATTTTCATCCTACAAAAAAAATGTATTAGAATACTAGCTAATATAGATCAAATGGAGTCTTGCCGGCCACATTTTATCAAGTTTGAAATGCTCACCCTAACTTCTATGTACATATTTGAATCAAGCAAGTTCATAAGAAAACACATGGATCTATACACGCAAATAACAGATACAAGAAGAAATGATAGGAATCTTAACAAACTAAAATTACCCTTTTCCAGATTAAAAATAGTAACGTCTAGTCCTCACCACAATATGATTAAGATATACAATCACCTACCTAATTATATAAAAAACCTAGATGAGCCAAAGATGTTTATTAAACAATTAAAAACATTCTTAATTAACAAATGTTTCTACAACTTAAACGATTTTTTTAATGTTAACTACTATTAACTCCATACTTACATGGTGAACCTAGATTAAGAATACGTAGAATATAGTTTTAATAATTGCTGCAATAATGTGTAATACCTCTGATATTATAACAACTAGTGCCTAAATTGTGATAAAGTGCAATAATTAGGATCTAGAATAATTTAAATTGTTATAAATCTAGTTAGCCCTCTCATGTTGCTGTGCCCTTGCAGGGCGTCACATGCATACCTAAGCTTTAGCCTATAGTTCCATCTGATGTTAATGAAATGTGATACGCAATAAATGATTTTGAATTTTGAATTTTGAATTATATTTATCGTAAAAAAATATTTTCAATCCAAAATCAATTTTGGTGTCGTGTCCTGTACTTCCCGCATATATTGATATGTCGTGGTACAAACTTATTAAGCCTCAACTAGACTTATATTTTAGTTATCTGCATTCCTTATTAGTTGAGGTATTTTAAAATGTATCAATTATTGCATTTGCAAGTAAAAGGAAACTGGGAGCAGTGTAAATAAAACTGTCCAAGCGAAATAGTTAATTTTGGTGGTGAATATTGAAATTGATTTTATGATCGAACGAAACGTGATTAAACAAACAAATATAGCGTCAGATGTTCGTTCAGTTTCACTCCAGCAATAGACGGTGAAAGATTTGTACCATCTTTCTGCGTCTTCCCGCTAAGCACATAAGTATCTAATTTTGGTGGTATGAAATACACTTTATTAATCGTGATAACTTAGATAAGTCATTATTTCGCAAAAAGTTTTGTTGTGTGATAGTTTTTTAAGTATGTTAATAGTGTCTTTTTAACTGTAACGAGTTAAGTTGTTGTTAAACTAAAACATTTGTTTCTAATTAAAAAAAAATGTTAAATTTTATAATTTTGGTGGTACAATTTTGGTGGCTTTTGCGAAACACCAAAATTGTCAAAATTGTCAAAATTTCTGGTCTCCACCAAAATTATTTAAACAACAAATAATCATTATTTATTATATTAGAAACTTACGTTTTGGATTTTCAAAAATAACAAGGAAGATTCCCTAACGATTATATTTTAATTAGCCCGATATGTTATTATTGATCGTGAGTTTTTCTAAGAAAAGTAATTTTGGTGGATAATAACAATTTTGGTGGTACATAATTAGTAAAATCGTTATATCTTAAAAAACACTCGGTATAATAAAGGGCCATTTTAACACTGTTTTTATAATGACTAATGACGTCACTTAAACGTTTAATTGTAAACCCTACTAAGAGAATAAAAAATACCACCAAAATTAGGATAATTTGACGCTTGTTGAGATTCACCCAACTGTAAGTCATGGTAAGGGCACTGGTCGCGTTAAGCGCGGCAATTCCAAACATTTTGCTCTTTTTTTGAAAATCATTTCCGATAGCGTTAAGCATCTTGTCTATGGCCTCAATAATTTTCATCCCACTCCAAAAATGAAAATAATGACGCTAGATTTGTACTAAATAATGATTACAAATACTAGGCGACACGGTGGCCTGGCTGGTAGTGACCCCGCCTTCGATAAAGCGGGCCTGGGTCCAAATCCCGGTAAGGGCAGATAGATCGTGATGAGCACGAGTATTTATTTATTCCTGAGTCTTGGACGTTTTCTATGTATTTAAGTGTATAATTCTCTATATAAGTAAGTTTAGGACTAGGTCAATTTGTGTGACATTGTCCTGTGATAGTTATTATTTTATTATTTACAAACGAACATATAAATTTTATACAAAGAAATAACACGCTTAAACCCTATCAACTTAAATCATTTTGAATTAAAAAGCCTAGTTTTCCTTAAGTTAATGTACAAAACTTCCAGTACAAATATCTATTTATCTTTCACCATCGTTATTTTAAAAGATAAACAAACAATAGACGTGTCCCTATCTCATTCACTTTGACTAGAGTGCTTCTATCCTTTGTGTTTCAGATTTCTAAGTGGGAATGCGGTAAGTGGCGTGCTCATACACTTCCCTGAATTGACGCTTATGCGTTCAATAAACTATACACGTCACACCAGAAAACAATCAGCCACTATACCAACCCCCTGTTGTTATAATGTAAAGGAGTCTTGACCATTCTCACAGTCTCCAAAATGTTATACATATCGTGTACCTACACCTCTACGTTTACGTTTCTTTCGCTCCATGAAACGCTTTTTTAACCGACTCCAAAAAAAGGAGGTATTGTATGATTTTTTTTTGTTTGTTCACCGATTACTCCGTCAATTGTGGACCGATTTTTTATTTGGTTTGATAGTCTACTTTTGAGGTGGTCCCATTGTCACCAAATCTGAATCTAATGAGGGGATCAGTGAGTATCATTTGGGAAAGTAGAACTGATGATGAACCACAGATGGCTTTCGGAACTCCTCGACGGAACCTATTTCAAGGGTTGTGTTAACATATATCGATTAAGATAGTTGAGCGACTACAACGAAGAATATCGACGGTTCTGTGACTCAAACTCGTATACAGAATATTGTACAGCATAAACTGACACTCACTAAGTATACGAGTACATACTTAGTGCGTGTCAGTTTATACTGGACATTTTTTAATATACGAGGTTGAGTCACAGAACCGTCGATATTTACTTGTTGAAATATGACTATGACTTTCCGGCGGCGTTGCTTGCGGCGCGCTTGAAACTTAAAGTTTCATATCAACTAAAGTGGGAGTACGCAACAACGTACTTATGATCACTTAACAGTTTAAAATAAAATAAATGTCTAGAAAAACAAAAAACCGCCTTCAAAAACGCAAAAAATTAACTTTTTTTAAATTGTAGGCACCTCTACCTTTAGTACATTTTTAACGCATAAAAGTGCCCGTGCGGCCTACTTACCCAATAAACATATTTTATCTGTATCATTTTATTAAACCACTACTGGATCACTAATTTAACTTTAAACATGTTTCTCAACTTAACTACTATTTTAACACAAACAGCTAATCAAAGTATATGCCTCGTCACACAAGTTAAAGTTGTGAAAATACCACAAATTCTTTAAACGGCATTAAAAACATGAATTTAACGTTATCGTGTATTTTAACGTTAATTCTTTGATCTCAAAGTTCACAAACAGCTCTGTGCTCTCTCTCGATGAGATTGAAAGCGATAGATCAAAAAACGGCCTCGTCCCGTTTGAGGCGTTTCTTAATTACGGCCAGAACTAAGAGAGCCGCTGCAGCAATGGTAGGTTTAGATTAATTTTATACTTTTTGGTCATCATACTTATGAGCCTGTTTTGTCCTATGTAGTTCAATTTCCGTCGTTGTGGTTGCTTAAGTATCTTTATCGACATATCTTATTGCCACCCTTGAAATAGGTATAATTGAGCAGTCCCTGTGGCCATTTGTGGTCCTTTTCATCAGTTCCCCTTTACCTAATGAATAATGATACTATCTAAATGCAATTGTCAAAGGGATATGTCAGGCGCGTCAATATAAAATATACCTCTATTACTAATAGAATATAGACTTATTACGGGATCCTATCATTTCATTACCAATGTTTCACAAATGATTCATTTCACAAACATATCATATGACTACCCGCGTTTTTGTCTGCAAATAATTCTGGATTTATTTCAAGACTATCGTGTTCTACACGATACCCTTTAGATTAGGTTAGGTTAGTTTTTTAAACAACCAGAAATATTTATAGTTACCGAAAAAAAAGCGGGTTGGCAAACGATTCAGTTGCGAAACGATGCATTTGTGAAAGATTTGTCGGCAAAAAGGCAGAGAACCACTAATTATAGCTTCATTGTGCTTTCCTACTTTCTATACAATGTTGAAGTATAATAGAAAATCTAGTGCTTTTTAATAACATTGCTCGTAAGTTCCATTTCGTTTCACTTGAATGGAAAACCTTTCACTTTGATCACTACTACAGGGCTGGGATTCTACACGGTAATAACGATACCGTCTTTGACGTGTTTCCGTATTGTCAACGTTTTGATAACTCCTATGTTATTTACAATAATGGAGACTGTAACATACACGATTCTAAAACACGTAAACACGATATCATTTTAACGCAGTAGAATAGAGGCCCAGGGGGCCTAACATGGTCGTGTTTATCGATATGGATAAACGTGGATAACGCTTCCGTCACCCTCGCACTGACATACTGGTCAGAAAGTGAAAGATGTGCTATCCACGTTTATCCACATTGATAAACACGACCATGTTAGGCCCCCTGGCCGATAATTATATCAATTGTGGTGTAACTCAGGGAGCCACTTTGGGGCCAATAAAATTTGCTTACAACCATTTAATGCCAACCTAATTGAGAAAACTAGTAACAACTAAGGTGGCTTCTCTTTTTTAAATGGAAACTCTAAAAACATATATGTATATTATTAGGTACCTAATTTCAAAGATTTTTTTTAATGTTTTTTTTTTTTATTCCTATGTTAAATAAGAATTTAAAGCGAGATACATTTATTAAGTTTCAAGCGTTCTTGATCGACTAGATATCCTGTTCATCCCAATCCCATCGCCCCGTTTATTTGGACAGCTTAATAGGAAAACGGAAAGTTTCCACTTATCCATTGGATGGTCCGTGAAGACCGCAGCCATATTCTTTACTAAGAATATATTTAAAGTGAAATATAAATACCTTTTTTAAAAAAGTACATAAATTAAAAGTGATTGTATTCATTTTAAAGGTGCAACCAATGGATAACGACTCACCTTAACAATTAAACCTTTAAATATAGTATATATATACTACAATACAACACAAATCATTATTATTCATTATTCAGTGATCGGAATAGGTAGTACAATTTTGGGTGAATGACCTTAAACATTATACTTAATATGGATAAGACCCCAGATTCCGGGACTCGTATTATTTCACAGAATATTTTCTTGACATGACCTTAATTGAAATTAAATGGGAACATGCGATTTTTTTTTTAAATAATGCTATTGTAAATACTTTTTTACTTTTTGCCATTGCAAGTGGCTACATATCTCGTCAATGCCATATTGTATGCTAGCAAAATAATCGTTAAACACTTTGCAAATAACATCCTGGGATTACAAGCTATATCGATATTAAACTTACGCACTGAAATCTCATTCTATGCTAGCAAAATAATCGTTAAACACTTTGCAACTAAAATCCCGGGGTTACAAGCTATACCCATACTAAACTTACGCACTGAAGTCTCGCGAAATTGCACTTCCTATTCCGATCACTATCATTAAACACCATATACCTAACCTCCTGAGTCGTGACTGGTTTTTGTAAGTGGTAATTTGAATCTACCAGCAAGGAAATAAAGTTCAATTAACTTTACTCTTGAAGGCCATTTTCAAATTTGAAACAAATAAAAATTAATTTTATGATGATAAGAATATAGTTAAAAATAAGTTGCCTTGATTTTGTACCTCCTACGGCACACCGGGTTTCACGAGGCTAAGGTTAGTTTGAGACTAGGTCAGTTTGTGTGATAGTCCCGTAATAATATTTATTTATTTATTTATACACACATACATAGATACCATCACGCCTTCATTCCCAGAGTGGGGTAGGCAGAGCTACTTACAGAAATACCAACGACTCTAAAAAAACTTGTTGGTAGTTCTGTAACCACATTTTGCAAAATCAGGCTAAGATGTTTACCAGGGTATACTAACAATAAAATCACGGAAACTGAATAATGGTATGATAATTTTCAGCTCTTTTTATTCATTACATTTTAAAAGTAAACATTGATAGGTTTTACGACATCCACTGAGATCATGGACATAATCCTTTAGTTTTAATTTTACTACTTATATGATTGTATTATTTCATTACTTATGTGATTATTACCTGGGCCTCTATTCAGGTGCGTTAAAACGATATCGTGTTTTGACACGTTTAAGAATCGTTTATGTCATTTACAATGACATAAGAGTTATCAAAACGTTGACAATACGGAAACAGGTCAAAAACGATATCGTTATTACCTTGTAGAATTTCAGCCCTGGGGTGATATAATACTCGTTTAGCGTAAGTATCCAACAAATTCGCAGGAAAAAGCAATAACGAATAGTTTGTATTAGCAGTTGTTATATTCCTACTACGATGTCTTTTAATCTTCCATAGTAAAATATACAGTTCCTGAGGTTGGCTTGAGTTAACGAGCCAGATAATAATGGAATAAGTCCCTGGCTGTTAGGTATTCGGTCTTGAAGGGCTATTGTTAGAGGATTTTCAATAAAACTTTCCCCTCTTATCGAAGACGTCCGAGATAAGCATTGGTTTTTTTGGGTTCTGTACGTCCGAGTGAAAAAACGGAACCCTTATAGGATTAATCATGTCTGTCTATTTACTCGAAATCTAGTTTGCAGATTTAGTACAGTTAGTACCGTGACAGAAGTGTAACGTAAATTATATTTTTTTAATATGGGAGATAGAGGGGAAATTAGAAAAAAATATTTCATGAACTGGAACATGTGACATATCAGATGAAAGAGCTTGTTATGTGGGCCCTGAACATATATTTTTTTAATTTAAGAATAATTCGTTTACATGTGATTTAAAAAAGTGGACCACATGACCTTTACCTTTGAATTTTTCAGAAAATAGCTTTTATTTATTGATTACAGAAAAATCTACAAGAATCGTACGGAACCTTCTCCACGTGATTTTTCCTCGCATTTGTCCTTTTTTTTCAAGCATCCTTAGCGTTGACTAAAGAAGCAACGACGACGAAAACTGAAGCGACTTAAATAATGCACTTGCTTGAAAAAATATAATGACCCATTTATTAAAACGTTCCTTTAGAAGGATATCACTCTGTCCACTCGGCAATCATACAGTCGAAGAGCATTATAAATAAATAGGTATGTTTTACGTTTAATATGGAACTTTCAATAGTTTGAAGTAGTTGTGTTAAATCATAATTGTGCAGAATGGCAAATAGAAAGCAATACGTTTTTCAAGAATATTGTACTGATTTTTTCCAGAATTCTGTTTTGCTTTTTGTCATAACAAATATACTGAGAGATGCCAGAAAGAGAGTGTGACAGCGATAGACAGCCGAGTACTAAAAACATCCTGGGCCTCTATTCCACTAGGGAAATCATTCATACCATTTAGTGGTGGTAGGATCCTGTAAAGGGTCCTTCGGGAGTGTCACCACTATTTTATTCACTACCCTACCGCCATGCAGCAGTGTTCGCATTGTTGTGTTCCGGTATGACGATCAGACAACGTAAAATTACTAGCATAGAAGCATTCTATGCTAGTAAGGGTCGGCTCCTCAGAGTTGGCTACACATTTGAAATTGACCTAGTCCCAAACTAAGCTCTAGGCTTGTATTATGGGTACTGGACAACGATAAACATACTTAGATAGAGAAATAAATACTTAAATATATAGTCTTAGTATTGCAGTCTTGAAATTATAGTCTTGAGAATTCAAATGTCTATGGGGCTCAGATTCCACGTACCATCAGGTGGTCTGAGTGCTCGTGTGCCTTCTCCCTGTCATAAAAATAAATAAATAGTAAATACTGCTTTTGACCTGTTATAGTATTGTCAACGTTACGATAGCTCCTATTTACTTGACAGTAATGGCGGCCAAGTTAAAAACATATCAAAAGCAGTATCATTTTTCCTAGTAGAGGCCCTGTCGGTTGGTACAGCTCAAAATGATCTGCACTTGACTCTATGTTCAAGCAAATACGTCGTGTCTAGCTCATTTTGAGCATGTTATTCTGCTTAGCTACTTTTGATGCTGACTGTACACTAATGTTATAACATTAAGGATGCTTAAAAACAAATTATTAATATTAAACCAGATACCCAACGCAAATTGGTGTTCGTTATCCGTAAACCAGTGTCCCGTGTAAATCCTCAGCTGCCACTTGAAACTTTTGATTTTACGATGAAATCGCAAATTAATTCGATTTCGCCCTACGTCACTGGCAAATTGAAGTGACAAGGCTTTCACACAAACCGAATTATGAGGATAAAGCGTCGCGTAAATAAGCTAAATGTGATATAATTAAACAACAATGTTGTGTGATTACTTAGTTGTATTTTTTGACGTGACAACGTCTTATAATTCGATGGAGCCGGCTGCACGCACGAAAAAACATGACTCATGCGGCGTTACCTCGCTCAGAGGCGTTCCATTTTAGGCTTGAAGTGCAAGCGAGAGCGCGGAACGAACGACAAAGAGGCACAATCGCGTTCGGCAGCGTTCGACATCTGTCTCTCTCCTACTTGAGTGAGCGATGCTTCCGCGTGGACAGCTGCTATACTCGTACAATAATACATTTACATGTTTTCGTCAAGTATGAAGTGCAGTGAAAAGTGAATGTGGTGTCAATTGTTTATAGCAACGATAATTGCGGCGATAAAGGTAATGATTCTTTCGATAGGTATTAAATATATTGTCAAATATTCGTATTTTCATCATTCAAATAAATAGCATCGGTCCGCTAGTGCAGCGATTGTAGGTTATGCTATAATTGACAAAACTATAACAATAAGTTAACAGAACTATTTCACGATGAGTAAAAAATCAATGGCTTTACTATTCGATCGAAATAATTATCGAGCGTAGCTATGATTTCAAAAAAACAAAACATAAATGTTAAATCTTCCACATATCATAACAACGTGTCTGAAATGACAGGTTGGACCAGCCAGCCGTCAAAGGGAACAATTTTCTCCTATATCAAATACATTGAGGCGGGTTTTTTAAAATCTAGAGTTACAATTTTTTTAATGATGTTTCCAAATTTAAAATTTAAAATTTAAGACGGAACGCACATTCATACTTGTAAAAACTATGTACATTGTAAAAAAATTAAAATTAAAATTGACATAATTGTATTTATGCGTACAAATAAATGTAACTTGATCAATTCAATTGTGATTTCCATTTACCTCCTTCTCTATATCCATGCAAAATATCTATCAAACAAATAAAATTAGAAATTTTCTTTTGAAAAATGCAACCATTCCATCAGTATTTTCTTATGACGTTGTCACGTTCAACTATCGTCAGTAAACCGACTTTACAGACAACCGATTTTTTTTTACGCTAGAGGTTTCAAACAAGCTATCAGGTCACCTGCCCCAATTTTACAGACACGACAGGTCATAGGTGCCATTTCAGTGTACATGGCACAGCTTATGTGAAATTTAGTGATGTATATCAGCGTGTTAACTTTGCAATGTATACCATTTAGTGGTGGTAGGACCCTGTGCAGGGTCCGTGCGGATCGCTACCACCATCTTATCCATTAACCACCCGCCAAGCAACAGTGTTCGCGTTGTTGTGTTCCGGTGTAGGGATAAGACAACCGGTGAAATTGCTAGCATCGAGGCATTCCATCTTAGTCCTCAGGGTTGGCAACGCATTTGAGGTCTTAGGATTATATTCTTGAGAATTCAAATGTCTATGGGTCTCAGATTCCACTTACCATCAGGTGGCCTGAGTGCTCGTGTGCCATCTCCTTAAAATAAAAAATAAAAATTTGGAATGGAGATAGCTTATAACCTGGATTATTACATTAGCTACTTTTCATCCCGGGAAATTCATTAAAAGTTCAAGTGGTTGCCCGGTAAGAATAGTGCCACTCCATGTCTTCCCGTGGTTGTTATAAGAAGCGACTAAGGGCTTATAGTACTGTTAGGCGGTTTCAACCTGTCACTAATACACTGGTAAACAACTTAGCCAGCTTGTGCAAAATATGGTTACAGAATTATCAACAAGTCTTTTTAGAGTTGTTGGTATTTCTCTGCCTACCCCATTCTGGGAATGAAGGCGTGATGTTATGTATGTAGTTCCAGAGGGAATAACGGTAATCGAAATATATGGGGACGAAATCGCGGGCAGAACCTAGTTATATCAATAATCCTTGACACTAGCATGTGCACACATGTGTGATACACGACACTAAGACCACTAGCCAAATCATTTGGCTTCGATGTTGTTGCGGCTTGCCACACTGAGTTTGTTAAGTTTTTGTATCTTATTTCTAATATCGATAAAATGTTTATGTATAGAGTATAGATGTTTTAATTGAATAACGTTTTAAGTCCAGACATTTTGTTTCAAACGTCTTTTTACTGGGTTTCCATTTAGTATTACTTAGTTGAAATACTTCAAATATAAGTAATTTAAACATGCTCCAGTGCACAAAATAGTTTCGACTTTAACATAACTTAGTAACTAATTTAACAAGGTAGAAACTTGATTGAAGTTCGAAGAGTATTTATTGTTATAACTAATTGATTCTAATAAACCTTACCCAAGAACAATTATTGCAATCCTGGGCAATATCAGACATACAAATAGAGAAAGGCTTCACATATATAGCCTCTCATTTTTAGGGTTCCGTAGCCAAATGGCAAAAAACAGAACCCTTATGGATTCGTCATGTCTGTCTGTCTGTCCGTCCGTATGTCACAGCCACTTTTTTCCGAAACTATTAGAACTATACTGTTGAAACTCGGTAAGTAGATATAACCTGTGAACTGCATTAAGATTTTCACACAAAAATAGAAATAAATAATAATTGGGGTTTCCCCATACTTAGAACGTGTGAGGTATTTATGGATAGGTCTTCAAAAATGATATTGAGGTTTCTAATATTATTTTTTCTATATTACCATGCAAACGTCCACCAAAAATTGGTTTGAACGAGATCTAGTTAGTAGTTTTTTTAATACGTCATAAATCGTCTTGCTGTTACGGAACCCTTCATGGCCGACTCGCACTTGGCCGCTTTTTTAGCCCGGAGGAGGTAGCATGTGCAAGTTACGGAATCTTCCAAAATATTTGGAAATATAAAAATACCTGAGAACATTCTTGAAATTAGCAATTGTGAGAATATTCCACACAAAAAAATAAACTTATAACGTTACCGGAAATATCTCATATGAAAGTTTGAAAAGTTTAATATAATGATGAAAAATATATGTATGTTAAATAAAATAAATATCACCGGACAATGTCACACAAATTGACCTAATCCCAAACTAAGTTGTAGGCTTGACTATGGGTACTAGACAACGATAAACTTACTTATATAGAGAAACGTACGATGGTGAACGGTAAATAGATATTTTTATTGGAAGTTTTGTACAGTAACTTAAGGAAAACTAGGCATTTTAATTCAAAATTAAGTAAGCTGATAGAATTTAAGCGTATTATTTCTTTTTATAAATTTATATGTTCGTTTGTAAATAATAAAGTAATAAATATCACAGGACAATGTCACACAAATTGACCTAGTCCCAAACTAAGCTCTAGGCTTATACTATGGGTACTAGACAACGATAAACTTACTTATATAGAGAAATATATTCTTAAATACACAGAAAGCTTCCAAGACTAAGCCAACGCATGTTAAATAACTTTCGGAAGTTTTTGCAATGCACCATAAGAAATGTCCCGAAACAGCCGAGCTACGCTGCTGTACTGAAATTGTAAGCCAAAAAGATATTTTGTCTAATAACACTTAAGCTTCCCTTCTATTTTCATACTTACTTGAATTTTACAACGCAATAAAAACTAATTTACCTACAAAATGTCTCACGAAATTACCGCACAGTAACTGTTTTTCTTAATTAGGATTGAGATTTATTTTAATCGCTGTTGTATCTGGTCTAACTCTGCAGGATCTGGACTAAGATGATGACGCAGTTAGCCAGTTTGTAGCAACCCTGCCTACGAAGCAAGCGGTTCCGGGCTCGATTCCTAGTCAGGGCCAATATTTGCGTGATGAGCGCGATTATTTGTTTCAAAGTCTTGGGTGTTAATAAGTGTTTATTTCTCTATATAAGTATGTTTATTGTTGCCTAGTACCCATAGTACAAGCCTTGAGCTTGAGTTTGGAACTAGGTCGATATTATTACGTATGTGATTATCCCCCGATAGTTATTATGATTATTTATTATTATACCGTCGTCCCTCCTGTAGAAACGAATGAAAGTTGACTCTTGAGCCCCAATTTTCAAATTCATATACAAATTCAAATTTTATTGCGTGGTTATGGGTGTTACACTTGTTCTTATAAATAGTTTTACAGATCTCCAAATCCTACCTCAAAAAGGCGTACAATGTTATAAACTTAGATCTAATTATAGTCTTTGTATTAGTTATTAAACAACCAATCAGTAGCTACGAATATAATGATTTTATTCGTCATAACGTATTTGTGTTCATACCTTTTATATGGATGTAAAACCTTTTCAGAATTAATAATATCTAAGGCATTGATAAAATTAGGTTAAATTGGGTTTGTTATCTAACAATTCAGAAAAAAAAATCCTTTACGAGTATGGCTTGTGATAATTATGGCTTCAAACACATTATGACTCAAAACAATTATGTCGAACAATAAAAACCCAATGATCATCTAAACCTTATATAAGTAATCTTAGCTCTTATTTCAACGTACCTTACTTATAACTACCTTTTGTACTCCCTCTTTGCAAATATTTGTTTCGAAACGCCAATTCTGTGATCGTTAACAAGGTTTAGGGTACACTTGAAAACGAATCGGTTGTAAGGCTTGGCAATGTTTTGGCACACATGTTTGATACAATTTAATGTTGATTTTGTCCGTCTATCTACAATCATGGTTACATCAACAAATATCCAAGTTCGCAAACTTTTATCCGAGGCCAATATTGACATACAGGGGTCGACAAGCCACGAACGGTCGACAAATTTTATTAATACCCAATGTAATGTGGGCCAAAGTTGAGAGCATCTGACGTACACTGTTCCCTGTACAAGAAATGGAGCACATCTATTTAACAGATTAAAGCATACTAAAGCCTTAGTGGCTATACGTAAGATCGGAAATGCAAATTGTTCACTAAAGCATACACGATCTTTTATTTTAGGGTAGGGTTTAAATTCACCAGTACAGAAAACGACGGTTACGTAATTGAAGTCAGGAAATGTTGGGATTGGCAGGATGCTGGGATTTCACGTCAAAGGCAAATTTAAAGGGCTCTCACGTGAGCTTCAAAGAATTAAGTCGCTAGTTGCGCTAAGTTGTTAGAGAAATCCCAATAGCCAAGTAGGTAAGTAGCCACTTCAACGTGTTTATTCTAGTTAACGTAAATCCAGATTCGCGTCAAAGAGAATAACTGATCATAGTGATCATAATCGGATGTCTGTCGGATGAGTACAGGTTGGAATGTGGGGTGAGACAGGGTGGTTTGACCTCACCTACTCTTTTCAACTTGTACATGAATGAACTAATCGTTGCGCTGAGCAGTCGTCATGTCGGATGTCACGTGGACGGAGTCTGCGTCAATAATATTAGTTACGAAGACGACATGGCTCTGCTGAGCGCATCGATTGGTGGTCTTCGTGAGCTCATGAGTATTTGCGAAGAGTTTGCTCATAGTAATGGCCTTAAATACAACTGTAAGAAGAGTAAGCTCATGGTGTTTAAGTCGGGGACCAAAAGTCCGTCAGTAGTGCCTCCCCTTGCTCTAAATGGTGAGCCCTTGGAGCGGGTACATGAATTTAGGTACCTTGGTCATATTTTTTCGGATGACCTAAAGGATGACCGGGACATTGAGCGAGAGCGGAGGGCGTTGTCGGTTAGAGCAAACATGATGGCCCGCAGGTTCGCTCGTTGCTCGAGGGCTGTGAAGTTAACTTTATTTCGAGCATACTGCACTTCGTTTTACACGAGCAGCCTGTGGGTTTATTATAGGCTAAAATCTTACAGCGCCCTCCGTGTCCAATATAATAACGCGCTAAGGACGTTGTTGCGGGTGCCCCGGTTTTGTAGCGCCTCTGGCATGTTCGCTGAAGCACGCGTGGACTGTTTTTATGCCACGATGCGTAAGAGGGCGGCATCAATGGCGCGCCGCGTGCGGGACAGCGGCAACAGCCTCCTGGCGATCGTTGCCGAGCGGCTGGACGGGCCCTTCATGAGCCACTGGCTGGCGTTGCACGCTCCAGTGCCGCCTTTCAAACGTGTCATTTAGTTTATTTCAGTGTTGTGTTGTTACATTAGTTTAAATTCTGATTTTGTATTAATAGCTAATGACATTTCTTATCTAATTTTAATTTTATTTAATATTTAATTATTATTTTATCAATTTTAACTTTTAGTGCGTAAGTTATGTCATACATACTAACATAATGGATGAAAATGTCTGAAAAATAAATAAATAAAATATAAAAAAATAATCTATACCCCGTCTGGTAGCAGGGATAGAATAATGCCACTCTATTTCTTCCTGGTAGATGTCGCTTGTAGTACTGTTAAGCGATGGGCTTGCAATTTGCAACCTATCACTAATACACTAGTAAACTTCTTGGCGTGATTTTCCAACATATGGTTATAGAATTATAAACAAGGCTTTTTAGTTTTGTTTTATTTCTGTAGCTCTGCCTACCCCACTCTGGGAATGAAGGCTTGATGTTATGTATGTATGTGTTATCTATACGAATAATTTAAATGTAAAAGTAACTCCGTCTGGCTGCCTGTCTGTCTGTTTGTTACGCTTTCGAGGATAAACCGCTGAACCGATTTAGATAAAATTTGGTGTAAAGATATGTTAAGACCCGGGGAAGGACGTGGGATATTTTTTATCCTGAAAAATTAGATGGTTCCTAAGGGAATAGCGATAAACGATATACGCGGACGGAGTCGTGGGCAACAGCCAGCTGACTATATTTCTGCGTTGTTGGGTACATTTATATATGTGAGGAAATTATTATGAGGATTAGCGTTTTAATATAAAGGTGACACTTATTGTTACGTACGTGGGGCAAGGTAACTGATAGAAATGCACGAATACACTGATAATTAAAAGCAGGCTTTAATAACGCATTCAATCGTTAGAAACAATTATCGCGCAATTAACTTCGTATACTTAGATGATCGCTCGGGTCGCTCTTGTACGCACTGTTACCAATTCCCGAATGTTCCAGAATGCCTCCTCGAATGACCGATGGATGTTGACACGCCGGGGACGTTCTAGAGAGTTCGATAATGGAAGGTTCTACACATTGCGGCCTTGTATTAGGTACAATAGTGACGGCCTTGGCCTTGAACTCAATTTAACCCGTTAAAAATAGGGATGTCCTTGACTCGGTGTCTCGAGTCTAATCTACCTACCCACCTAACCATACCTATGCGTAACAGTATTTTACTGGAATACATTTTTGGAATACGTTTTCACATAGACGTCCAAATACGCGATCCCTTTATAATACGCCACGTATCAATTATTTAGGCGTATCGGGACGCGGAATTACAAAATGTAAGGGTGTGTAAATTAATTTCATGTAATAACTCGAATAAAGAGATTGATGAATGTAGAGGAAGCGAACTTGGACGTTTAAACCGGTGGACCTGGCGTTCCATACTCTCTGCCTACCCCTTTGGAAGATAGGCCTGAAGGTATTTATGTGTTTGTATGGATATAACTCGGATAATACCTTCGACCGCAAAATACAATACTTCACGGTCACGAACGTAAGTTTAAGACCCATTAAAAAAAAACAACTTGAAGTCAATGTTCTTAGAGATGACAAGTCATTTGTAACTTAGAGGAAACTCAACCTTATTGCTGTAGAATGTCAGATTGACTTTGGACCTAAGGTGGGTCACAATCCCTGGTCGTCAACGTCCGCGTACAGAGCCAAAGCTTTTAATTCTTTGACATTTACAACGTGGAAATACTTAACAAGCTGCGTACTCCTAAATACTCGTGGAATTAGCCTTTAAATCTAGTATTTTATGGACGCGTACTCGGCGTACTCGGAAAACGTAGTACGGCCCAGATCTCACCTTTATTTTAATGTTTAACAGGATATTGAGGATTAAGTTTTAAAAACATTATATTATTTTTAATAGCCTGTAAAAGTGTCCGAACGTGGCCCGACCGTGGCGCCCGTGGGATGCCCTCTGGCCAGATGGTGGGATGACTTGCATAAGAGGGCCGGCAGCGTCTGGATGCATAAGCATTAGACCGGGCTCTGTGGCGTTCCTTGGGAGAGGCCTATGTCCAGCAGTGGGCTGCAACGAGCTGATGATGATGAAAAGTGTCCGAGTGCTGGGCAAAGGCATCTCTGGCGGATTAAGCACGTAATAAGGGATATTATTCATAACAATTGTTTGACAAATCTTGGTTCGTCTTTTACGAGTATTCACGAAATTGTTAGTTATTTTATTATCTTCCTTCATTTACAAAATTTCTTCCCAAAATTGCATAAGTAGTAAAAAATATGTCATTTTATTCGAAATGCCAATGTTCATGCATTTAAGTCCGATGTGGGACTTAAATTAGACTAAACTAGCATTATCTTTTTTTTTAAATCGCGTTAAATGGCCCTATACGTTTAGGAGCTATGACACCACAGACATAATTATACACAGATACACGACAAACTTCAACCACCCCTCTTTTGCTCGGGGGTTAAAATATAAACACGCTGAAATACGAAACGTCGTAAACGTGGATGCCACGGATTCTTGTTTCGTAGTTAACCACAATGACGGAGCAATCTCAATTTGCTTATTACGCGATTTTGGTAACAGGAGTAATTTTACACCGTCGCAGTGAGACAATTTTTCCTGCGAATCAGAGCTCAAAAAGAAAAGCTCATGAACACGAGTACTTACGAACATCTATTTTGGATAATTCTTCACGAACAGCTGCTTAGGTACTACTTTTTATGCGATATAACTAAAACACCTTTGCAAAGAAAACGGGCTCAGATATATACGATTTTTTTAAGTATAATCAAGAGCAATAAAACGGGTTACTTTGTACAGAATTCCCATAGAAAGTGACCCGTTTTTTTTGCTTCAGACTTTTTTTTATGTTAATGAGAAGGCACACGAGCACTCAGGCCACCAAATGGTAAGTGGAATCTGAGATCTGAGAGTGGAACCCTAAACATTTGAATTCTCAAGACTATAATCCTAAGACCTCAAATGCATTGCCAACCATGAGGACTAAGATGGAATGCCTCTATGCTAGTAATTTCACCAGTTGTCTTATGCTACACCGGAACACAACATTGCGAACATGCGGGTGGTTAATGGATAAAATGGAAAATAGAGATTATGCAACAAAAACAAATTAATATTATCCTTCACTATTAAACTATCGATATGTGTATCAAACGTAATATTATTAATGCAAAAGCGTGTCTGCCTGTCTGTTACCTCTTCACGATTAAACTGCTAAACCGATTTACATGAAATTTGGTATGGAGTTAGTATGAGTCCTGGGGAAGGACTTATGATAGTTGTTATCCCGGAAAGTGGTACAGTTCCCGAGGGAGCAGCGATGAACGAATTCTATGTGTATGGAGTCGCGGGCAAAAGCTAGGTAACTATGTATGTATATAATAAGGTTTGGAAAGACGTGCCATGGGCGGTGGCTTATCGAGCCATGTTCTCGATACTAATATTATAAAGAGATAAAGTTTGTGTGTTTGTGAGGTTGTAGGAGGTAATCTCTGGATCTACTGAACCGGTTTGCATGAAATTTGGTGTGGAGATAGTTTGAGTCCCGGGAAAGGAAATAGGGTACTTTCCATCCCGAAAATTTTAAAGATTCCTAAGGGAATAGCGATAAATGAATCTCGGGAAACAGCTATCCAAAATAAGACGCGGTCCTTGACGTTATTGCACCCACATACAATTAATAACACGGACACTTAGTTTTCCCAAACAAATCGTAAAACAACTGATCCAAAAGCTAACATTTATTGTAGCGATTCAAGGATTCGCATTTCACCTCGATCGTGTATTTTATTTTCGCTTTGTGTCACATTCATCACTTTTTTTTTTCGTTCATATCGATCGCTTATAATAGCAGTATATCTAGTTCGCTTATTTTATAAAATCATTTTGTCACGATCATCGAATGTCACAGTCGGCTAAAAACTTAAGTTGCAGTTTATCTCGCGGCTGCCTCTTAGCACAGGTATATTCTATACTTAAAAAGAAGTAGCCAACTACTGTAATTACAATGTACTTATGGAAACTCAATAAATGATTTTGATTTTTGATCTCGTTCATATTATGAACGTCGTTCATCGTCGATCGTTTTTTTTTTATTAAAGGGACATACACACTCTTAAAAACAAAAGTTGTCTTTCCTGTGGTCAATAGCTAAAAGCTTCTGTGCATGTACTCGTAAGTTTTGTTTTCATTTGATAGGTCTAAAGCTGTCCTGCCGCCGATTATGCGGGAATGGGCTTTGTTCGATAAACGAAAGAGTGGACTGTATGGGTACGAGAAACGACAAAGGGGTGCGACAGAGTTGAAAGGGATTACCAGAAATATTGTGTATGTTCTATTAGAAATTAGAATTAAGCTAGACTAAAGTGAGTGGTGGTCTGACCTGGCGTCTCCGGATCTGCTGGATACAGAATCGTAGGCGTCCGCAGCGATGCACCGTTGGTGGCAGTTTTCAGCTTCTCCAGATCGACCGTCAACCTTACCTTCAGTACACGCACTTAGCCTTCGATTTATGTCCAGGGTTCACGCCGGGAGCCTCCAACACACTTTGTTTAGTTATACTACGAAATTAGGTGAATTAGTGAAAAGGTTGAATTATTAACGGAGCGAGAGGTGTTCGCGCGACAATATTTTAAAACGGAACCCAATTAAGTAACGGACTTTGGTGGGGGGAGGGAAATTGTTGCCAGCTACGTAAAAGGTAAATTTTAATGTTACCACAACAAAACTAAAGTAAACTACTGGACAATGACAAAAGTGAACATTCCGCCCACCAAAATACATTAGTATTTTGACTAGGATACGACAAAACAAACGAAAATAAAGAGCACATAAAAAAAAACGATACAAGTAAACATGAAATGGTTAAATAGGCAAAGGGCAGAGCTTGACAACAGGTCGTTTATACAAGCCGTAAGCAGTGCGCACCGTGACAACACGGCAGACTCCGTCAGACCCAGGATGTGTGTCTACTATGCGACCTAGAGGCCACTTCATGGGGCTAGTTTGCTCGTTTACTATGAGCACTAACACACCCTTTTCTAAGCTAGGTTGCCTATCATGCCACTTCATCCGCTGCTGAAGAGTGTGCATATACTCCTGGGACCACTTTCTCCAAAAGTCTTGGTGCATTTTTTGTAACATCTTCCAACGCTGAGTTATACCAACCTTGACATCAGTCAAGTCCTCGTCCGGCACAACCGACAAAGGTTCTGTGGTCAAGAAGTGACCAGGAGTTAAAACCGTTAGATCGTTGGGATCGGTGCTAAGTGGAGTAAGTGGTCTTGAGTTTAAGAGGGCTTCGACTTGACTTAAAACTGTGTAAAACTCTTCGTAGGTCAGCCTCTGCTGCCCAACGACACGCGACAAATGAGTTTTCACAGCTTTAATTCCAGCTTCAGCCAGACCCGAAAAATGTGGACTCCCCGGTGGATTGAATTCAAACCGGATTTCGTCCGCCTGCGCTGCGTCTTTAATAAGACGCTCCAAGATGTTGCTAGCGCCGACAAAATTCTTGCCCTGATCTGACACTAAGCGACAGCAACGACCACGACGCGCTACAAACCGCCGAAGTGCGGCCAAAAAAGCTTCCGCAGAGAGTTCAGTGGCAAGTTCGACATGGACGGCCTTGGTCGAGGTACAGACGAACACGCAGATGTAGCCTTTATAAGTCTTGTTTCCGCGGCCACGACCGAGAGAGATGTCGAAAGGCCCGCCAAAATCGACTGCAGCGCTCGAAAACGGCTTGACTTGGCTAATGCGATAGGATGGCAAGTCACCCATAAAAGGCGCAGGAGCACCCAACGGACAAACACGAAAACATTTTAAACATTTTGCTGTTACAGCCTGGATAGCGCGCTTTACAGACAATATCCAGAAATGTTGAGCCAGTAAGTTCTGGAGAGTTTGCGGCCCAGGATGCATAAACCTTTGGTGATATTCATCGATAAGCAAAGATGTAAGGCGATGGTCGCGAGGTAGGAGCAACGGATGCTTCACATCGAAGTCGAGAGAAGCTCGCGACAAGCGTCCGCCCACCCTCAAAAGCCCCGCGTCATCCAGGAACGGAGACAATTTTCTAAACCTCTTAGGGAGGTTATTCGGCAACTCGGTTTTAATCTTTCCTATCTCTGACGAGAAGCTACGCTCCTGGACAGAGCGTACGAGAAACATCAGAGCCTGTTGTATCTCAGAAGGTGCCAAGGGTCCCAGAAGCAACTTGTTTGGTTGTTTTCGACTTTTGACATTGTGCACAAAACGGAAGCAATATGCCAAAACATGTTTGAGGGTTTTCAACGACGAGAACCTTACTAAAAGGTCTTCCACTAAGTTCTCGCTAAGAGATGTCACCAGAACTGTAACTTTCTGTTCTTCGTGGAGAACATCTACATCCACCGACAGCATGGACCTAGGCCAATCTTCGCTAGCTAGCTCGAGCCAGTAAGGGCCATTCCACCAGCAAGTTTGGTTCACTAAATCGTTAGACAGGAGGCCTCGAGACCCACAATCAGCTGGGTTGTCTGATGTCCTTACGTGACGCCAGCAATCGGGAGGAATGATGTCTTGTATGTGGCTTACACGATTGGCCACGAAAGTTTTCCATTTGGATGGACATGACTTAATCCAAGTGAGGGCCACACTTGAGTCAGACCATGCGAAGACTTCACTACCTGAATGGAAGGGCTTTAGCGCCTCTACGACAGACGCCATCAAATCCGAAAGGAGAACCGCCGCCAATAGCTCAAGGCGCGGTATCGATAACCTGCGAAGAGGTGCGACCTTAGATTTGGCACAAACTAGTTGGACAGTGACAACTCCATTCTTGTCGACTGTCCTGCAATAGATGACCGCACAGAATCCCCGCTCTGATGCGTCGCAGAACCCGTGGAGCTGTAAGACGACAAATTCCTTCACCATACGGCGGGGTACAGCTACAGAGCTCAGCGACGACAGTTGACCCTTTAACGCTTGCCATTCAAGGCCAATGTTGTGCGGAGCGTCGTCATCCCAGGCGACGCCGGACACCCAGAGCAGCTGCATTAAGTATTTGGCGAAAAAGGTTACAGGCGAAAGAAGACCTAATGGGTCAAATATCCTGGCTATCTCCGAGAGAATGGTGCGCTTAGTGCACCGACGATCCTCGACAGAAACCTTAAAGACAAACTTATCAGAATGCGGCAACCACAAAAGGCCAAGTATCTTGAGGGAGACGTCGCCAGTGGCATCAAACTCACGGAAATCCTCAGAATAGAGATCCTCTGGAGGCAAACCGTCGAAGAACCCCTGGTGATTTGATGTCCACTTCCTTAGGTGCATGCCACCCGACGATAAAATAGTAGAGAGGTCCGATCTGATATCACGCGCCTGCCCTACGGACTCAGCACCAGAGACGATGTCATCGACGTAGATATCACGGCTTAGCACTGCTGATCCACCAGGGTAGTCGACCGCTGACTCCTGCGCCAGCTGAGCAACAGTACGGAGAGCCTGGTAAGGAGCTGACGATACACCATATGTGACCGTGAGTAAACGGTAGTCCCTAATAGGCTCGTTGACAGATGGTCGCCAAAGAACACGCTGATATTCTGCATCATCTGGAGTTACCAAGATTTGTCGGTACATTTGCTTGACATCTGCAGTAAAAACAACGAGATGCCAACGAAAGCGAAGAAGAAGATGCAGGATGTTCTTTTGCAGTTTCTGGCCTGGCAGGAGGGTATCATTAAGCGAGGTACCCTGTGCGTCCTTGGCACTGGCGTCGAACACCACGCGAAGAGGAGTGCTGGTCGACAAGGGCCTCAAGACTCCATGATGAGGTATGTAGAAAAAGGATCCATTGTCCGCCGTTGGAGGATCACATCTCTCGAGATGACGACATTTCTCGTAGTCTTCCATAAAGGCTACGTAGTTCCGGCGAAATTCAGTATTTTGCTGTAACTTTCTCTCCAACGACGAAAATCTCTTTAACGCGATCGCACGAGACCCAGAGAAAGAAGGTTTGTTGGAAGGATCAGTGAAAGGAAGAGGAACGACAAATCTACCTTCTTCCGTGCGACGAAAATTAGCGACAAAATATTGCTCGCAAATCTGATCTTCCTTCGACAAGATGACGGCACTCGGAGAAACGACTTGTTCCAATTCCCAAAATCGCTTGAGCGAGTCGTCCAACGAAAAAGAGTTCGCGATAACGTGGCAGTGATCACGGCGAGAGCGAGAGCGACAGTCGTCCGTAGCACAACCACCCATCAAAATCCATCCGAACATGGTGTTGATGGCAACAGGTTCGCCTGGGCCACCATGGAGCAACCCTGGACGTAACGACGAAGCAAAAATGTCGACACTAAGCAGCATGTCGATCGGCCCTGGTAAATGTAGACAAGGGTCAGCTAAGTCAAGGTTTTTAATGTGATGCCATGACGAGATGTCAATGCGTTCGGCTGGCATATCCGAACATATAGTAGGCAGTGAGTATGCCTCAAACGAAAAGGTATTTTTTGTGTCACCAGTACTGGGTGAAATAATACACGACAACGTGCCTGCAGGCTCAGCGACCGCCTGCCCTATGCCATTTACGGCATACCTCCCACATTTAATTTTAAGACCAAGTTTTTTAGCACATGCTTCAGTTATGAAGTTACAAGCGCTAGCACAATCGAGTAGCACTCTAACCGGAATTAAGTTACCATCAATGTCCCTTATGAGAACCTTGGCTGTCGAAAATAGTGTAGCAGCTACAACATTATTAGCCACCATAGCAGTTGGCTTCGGAAGGCATGGTAAAGGTTTCAATGTTTCTGCACTTTTGTCTAAAGGCACAGGTTTATTAAAATGCAGCAATGCGTGGTGTGAAAATCGACAGTGTTCACATCGCTGCTTTGATTTACACAATTTCACTGAGTGTGAACCCGACAAGCATAAAATGCATAATTTATTTTCCTTAACAAATTTAAAGCGGTCAACCGGGTCAATTTTTAAAAATGATGGACAAGTTGAAAGACTATGTAGCTCTTTACACAAATTGCATAACGAGGATGATACAACAAGTGCAGCTTTAGGCCTACTAACCGGTTTATTACCAGCTAGTTGAGTATTACCCAATGATGGTGTATTAAAACCTGCTGCGTCTAATGCTCGGAACCGTTTTTCAATAAACATTTGTAATTTTTTAAATTCAGGGATTTCATCCGAGTTATGCTCTAGCTCAAATTGTTCCCTAGTTACTCTATCCAATTTAGACCACAACAACTGAACCAACATAAAATTCTTGTCCGGTAAATTAAAACTTTTCAAAATATCCAAATTTTCAGTGAATGACCGGTTCACCCGTTCTAAATCGTTAGCACGAGAAGACTTTACTGGCTCACAATTAATAAGCCGCTCATAATATGTGGACGCTATTAACCTAGTTTTATTATAATGTTTGTATAATGCATTGTACGCAACCATATAATTCTGGTTAGTAACAGGGTAATTTTTTATTAAATCGTGTGCTTCATTCTGCACACTCGACAACAAATAATGCAACTTTTCTACCTCCGCTAAGTCTGTACGCTCATGAACCAACGAATTAAATAGCTGAATAAATGTTATCCAATTATCGATCTTGCCATCGAATTGCTTTATACTAATTTTTGGCAGCTTAGGTAGATTGGGATGGTGCAACGAGGTGGCAACAGTATGCTTTACATTAATACGCGCCTTAACAGCCCTCATCTTGGTGTCAAATATCGCCGTGACATTAAACTCTTCCCGACGCTCACTTCGCGGAATTGAAACCAAGATTTTCATCTGTGCCTCGTGAAAACTATCTGCTATTGACAAAAGATCTGCCTCGGTGCACAATGCCAATTCAGTTTCGTCCTGCATAGAAAGGTACTCTAACCTCATCATAGCGTAGTCCCTCGCGATGAGCAGAGGGTCCGCTATCTCAGCCATGCTTGTATCCTCTCCGACTTTGTTCATGGCAACCAAACACAACACAACACAAACACTATCACAAACGTTACGACAACTTCGACGAGAATTTACCACAAGGCAAATTAAACAGACAAAATGATAACTAATACCTATCTACCTTCACTTGGCGGTAGAAGTTAACTTAAAATTAAAATACGATTGACACAACCGTCAGTGTTGCCAGTCTAAAATGACCGACTTAATATCGAAGAACGAATGAATTTGAATGATTCAACCTTTCCAATAACTTTTTTTTTTTTTTTTTTTAACAACAATATTTCTGTTTACCCGAAAATATTTAGGAAATTTAGAAAATTAACGGCGAAACGAATTTTGCGCAAGTGACTATACGAAAACGATAAAACAAAAGGTCACTTATCAAAATATTCGGATCGAAGACCAAAAATGTTCGATAAACGAAAGAGTGGACTGTATGGGTACGAGAAACGACAAAGGGGTGCGACAGAGTTGAAAGGGATTACCAGAAATATTGTGTATGTTCTATTAGAAATTAGAATTAAGCTAGACTAAAGTGAGTGGTGGTCTGACCTGGCGTCTCCGGATCTGCTGGATACAGAATCGTAGGCGTCCGCAGCGATGCACCGTTGGTGGCAGTTTTCAGCTTCTCCAGATCGACCGTCAACCTTACCTTCAGTACACGCACTTAGCCTTCGATTTATGTCCAGGGTTCTTGCCGGGAGCCTCCAACACACTTTGTTTAGTTATACTACGAAATTAGGTGAATTAGTGAAAAGGTTGAATTATTAACGGAGCGAGAGGTGTTCGCGCGACAATATTTTAAAACGGAACCCAATTAAGTAACGGACTTTGGTGGGGGGAGGGAAATTGTTGCCAGCTACGTAAAAGGTAAATTTTAATGTTACCACAACAAAACTAAAGTAAACTACTGGACAATGACAAAAGTGAACAGGCTTAGCCAAAAAAATATTAGGCCTTAAAAACGATAACTTCCGGCGTGTCCACAGGAAAGACGCTAACCTAAATCTGTTATGGCCTAAAACTAAAATAAACTATTAAGTAAGGTATCAAAATAATGTTTTCTCGTGATTATTACTCTTTTTTTTATCTTAAGGAGAAGGCACACGAGCACTCAGGCCACCTGATGGTAGGTAGGTAAGTGGTATCTGAGACCCATAGATATTTGAATTCTCAAGACTATAATGCTAAGACCTAAAATGCGTTGCCAACCCTGAGGACTAAGATGGAATGCCTCTATGCTAGTCATTTCACCGGTTGTCTTATCCCCACACCGGAACACAACAATGCGAACACTGTTGCTTGGCGGGTGGTTAATGGATAAGATGGTGGTAGCGATCCGGACGAACCCTGCACAGGCTACTATTTGAAGTCTACCCCGTGAAGACGAATTTTATAACACTTAAGAAATATAACGAAAGCCATAGCTGGCCATTAACTCGTTAATCCTTTAATTGTTCATTAATAAAGTTAACTAATTATCTATTTGTGTAATACTATTTTTCATATTTTTTATTTTGTATAATAATCATTTTATCACCGTTTTGTATTATTTTCGTTTATCATGATCATGTTATTCTTGTATATTATCATCTCTATATTGATTTCTAGTAGTCTGTCAGAGTAAACGGGAAGTAAGTTTAATCCACCAGGATGAATACTCTTTAACAGAACAATTGTCTTTATTAAAAAGTTTCTCTAATAAGCTTATGGTGAATGTCTCAAACTTGACATTGGTAAAATATACCTTAAAAACATTAATCAAGAAAAAAAGCGATTTGACGGCGGAAACTTGGCCACTTTTTTCGTTTGTTAGAACTTTACCTCAAAAGCATAATATTCCTTGTATTGTTTTTTTTTACTCAAATGTAAAATAAAATATTAAGTAAGGGTTCTCCCGATTATTACTCATTTATCTGAAGTCTACCCCGTGAAGACGTTGATAGCACTTAAGAAGTAAAACTCGTTAATCCATTAATTGTCAATTAACAAAGTTAACTTTTAGAGTAACAGATTAACTTTAAAAACAATTAAAAAAGTTAAAGAACTTGTTAACTTCCGTCAAATTTCCCCAAATCCGTTAATCGTTAATCGAGTACCTAATATTTACTAAAAAGATACCGCACGCACCGCGTCGTGAAAAATACATTCAGCCTCGCTTTAATACGAGAACTTAATGTTTATGAAGGGGAATATGAATATTATTACGCCAGATGCCTTCATTACACACTCCCATTATGCACGTCTTTTTTGTTCCTAAACTGTTAAGTTCCAGAACCCAAACCAAGAGTTTTTACAAGTAGATCACTAACGCAATGATTTAAAATACCCTAACACTTTAACGTTTAACGAAGTTAACTTTATTAGTGATGGATTAGCGATTAACGAAGTTAACTATTTGATTAACGGAGCCCAGCTATGACGATAGCTACAAAATGCTTTAAAAATAACTTACCGAGGTTTATCCAAATACCTAGCAATAAACCCGTCAAATAAAAATCGATCGCGGCTATATGGTAAAATACTACTCAGATTATAAGATGCTACAAATTAAACGAATTCTTTAGCAATTTTAAATAATCAAAATAAGTAAAACTGTTGTATTTAAGTCTTAAGACCAAATATTGTATGCTCGCAATGGGCAACTGTTGATACTGATGTAATTTACCATTTTCTATCTTTGTACACAGTCTACAATTAATAAATACTTACTTACTTAGTACTTATAAAATGTACTACTGTAAACAGCCGAGCGGAAAATTGCTTAGTAAAAAAGCTATTGAGATTTTTATTCAGCCAGGGTGAAATGCGATTCGGTGAATCAATTGATACAAGGGATGCTTTTGAGGTAAAGTTCTAACAAACGAAAAAAGTGGCCATCTTGCCGCCGTCAAATGGCTTTTTTTTCTTAATTAATATTTATACAAGTATGGGTAAGGACCAAATAGTTGGACCATAGTTAAGCGTTGTTAACCATACAAACAACAAAAGTGAAAAAGTTCTGTTGTGACACGAAAATTATCCCTACAAACGTATGGCTAATTTTCGTGGCACAACGGAAAAGTTTAATAGAAATTTTATTGAGTGAGTTAGCGTGGCCAACTTTTTGGTCCTTACCCGTATACAAGTTACATTTCGCCAATGTCGAGTTTTAGACAATCACCATAAACTTATTAAAGAGAATTATTATTAAAGACAGTTGTTTGGTTAAAGAGTAGGTATTAATTCTGTTGGATTAAACTTACTTCCCGTTTACTCTGACAGACTACTAGAAATCAATATAATGGTGAAAATAAACAAGAATAACATGATCGGGCCATACGCACTCTTAAAAAAACAAAAGTTGTCTCTCCTGTGGTCAATAGTTAAAAGCTTGTGTGCATATAAGTTATGTTTTCATATGATATGTCTAAAGCAGCCCTGACGGCGTTTTTGCGGGTATGGGCTTAGCCAGAAAATTAGGCCTTAAAAACGTTCACTTTCGGTGTGTCCACAGGAAAGACGGTAACCTAAATCTGTGTATGACCCGATCATGATCATTTGGTGTAAGGAAAACAATACAAAAAATTGATGAGATATAACGTATTTTGATGAAATGTTTATTGTACAAAATAAAAAATATGAAAAATAGTAAGTATTATACATATAGATAATTATAAGTGAAATTAGGCGAAAGATTTTCTTAAACCAGGGGAATACCAACTCTTGTGTATTTTTCAGTTCTTAACACGGCACTCTTTTTTTTACTCGATATTTGAAATACCAGGGGGGTTATTATGACATAGCTATGCAGTTTTATTTACGCTCAGAGAAAAGGACAGAGCTATTTAACTGCCATATCCCTGCAAAGCTAGCTCATAATAATCCTCCAGTACGGATTAAAACATGATCACAACGTCATTGCAACTTATTTTTAATTACAAATCAACACAGATCATCATGTGTGGTTCAAACTCTCGCAGAACTAAATTTTATTTTAAGCCTCACATTCATGTTGTTTTTCAAGACAACACTCTTGTGCGAATTTCTTTGTTGTTGTTTGTCACAAATAAATGTTTTTCTTTCTTTATTTTTTTCTATTCTTAACTCTTAATTTGTCTGTCTATACGCTAATATATTCTTAGTTAACCCTTAATAGGGCAGAGGCCATATATTTACCACATTACAATAAGCTGAAATTAATCTTTACTACCTACGTTTTATGATGCAATTTCAATTGTATTTTACTTAAATATAACATCATCTATAATTACTCTTTAGAGACTTGCGATTCCATCACTGTATTTAATTTTGGTCTAGATTTTTTACTTCTACGGGGCCCTAATAAGGGTTAATAGAACAATTTAACCTTTGATTCATGGGTGACAGTAAAAAATTAACTATCGCAACTCCGATAAACGTGAAAGTAACAAATGTATAATCGCAACAAAACATCAATTTGCTACCTATTCTTTACCATGCCCAAATCCATCTTTCACTTTCTATGAGCCTGTCTCACTCAGACTTGAGGTGTAAGACGATGACAAGGTTTCCGATTGTACGATTCTTGAAAGTTACAAATAGGTTACTTTCTCGGGAATGATTTATGTCCGTGGAAGAGTAATTGATTAAAAAGGGAACCGACTAACTTGAGTGATTACTAACACAACCCAAAGTCAACGTCGTGCTCAATCTCGATATAGAATAGATGATAAAGATTAAGTAAATCTCATTTACAATGTCAACGAACATTCCAGAAGGATTATTTCGAATTTCGCCAAGTTTATTTGTAAAAACAATGTATCGTTATTCACGACGTTACGGCTTGGGTCTCTTTTGTAATCGGCGAAACATTATTACTTTTGACATGCTGTTCTGCTATTATTATTATTATTAATTTGTTTTTTTTATGAAAATGTCTTAAATTTGTCCTTTTTAGAAAGCTTATGAATTAAGCTAATTATTCCTGTAATTTGTACGCGAAGTGTCGTACTTTTTTTGTTGCTATGCTTTAAAATGTCACAAAATTTGGAAAATAATTGCTAGAACTTCTAACTTCAAATCCCTCTATTTGCAAAACTTTGCATTTTTGTCATTTTTTTTTTTATTTTTCGTAATCAGTGATTCATTGGCTATTCGAAAAATACTTTTTTTTATTTCTAAATCACGTGTATTTACAAAATTACTAGCTTTAGGTCAAAAAGAGGGTATTTAAAAAAAAAACTAAAAACGTGAATAATTCGAAAACCAATGAGTTTTGACCCTGGTTAACTGGACTTAAATCATTACAAATGAGCTGTAGAATAACCCCTTTCAAGGAATACGGCGAATTTCCTGTCACCCTGTATAGAGTAACTAGCAGACCCGACAGACATTGTCCTGTCTTAAACATATATTTTTTAAAAACACATCAACTTAATTGTTAATCTAACCCATTCTCGAATCCATTAGAAAACTAAAAAAAACATCGAAGTCGGTATATTATATAAGATATCTTCATACAACTCAGGAACAAATACTCGCACTCATCACTTAACTACCTATCTGCCCTTATCAACAAGTTTGGAGTTGTTGGTATTCTGTAGCTCTGCCTACCCCACTCTGGGAATAAAGGCGTGACGTTATGTATGTATGATAGCTCTTATCTTATCTATCTACCTATCACTTACTAGACAGTAATGGTGGCGAATAAAAAGGCATCTCGAGTGATGTTAGAGTAAAGGTCAAATAAAATTGCTTTGTTTTTCAAATATGTTTTGAATGTAAAAATGATATTAAATTTATTATTAAGCATTAATAACATTTTCACAGATAAGAAATTTGTTCTAACCAATTAGTTTAGTTTATTATTTATTTATTAGTTTATCTTTATGCTAGTCGTAATTTGCGGTTTTTGAACGCATCATAGAAGATTTATGGCGTGTGTGTAGATAATATTATTGCTGGTGACTGTACAAAAGTGATCAGCTGCTTTTGAAGCTGACTGTACACCATAGCCGTGTGTGAAGAAGGACTAACATTATTCCTAAAAACATCTGCTATTCGACAAGTTTTCAGATACCTGTCAGCCACCTCGGCTTACCTCTTGTTTATTTTATTCATACAGAAAATCAGGAAACATGAGCTCAGCATGTACATACAAAGTAATACTTTAATAATAAATGAATAAGAGATAAAATAGTTTGTTTTGGTCGTCTAATGTTTTTACAAAAACATCTTATCTTATATATATATATATATAATATATATAAAAATCTCGTGTCACAATATTTGTCCTCAATGGACTCCTAAACCACTTAACCGATTATAATAAAATTCGCACACCATGTGCAGTTCGATCCAACTTGAGAGATAGGATAGTTTAAATCTCAAATTATAGTCGCAATTATAATTTATTGCTAATTATTTGTCTGTTATTATTTGACAGTCGCAATTATCTGTTAACTCCAAATGATGCTAACAGATGTCGATACCTTTCGACTGGGTTGAGTAAGTAATCAATAGATGGCGCTATATCTGTTAGCTCCAAAGGATTCTAACAGATGGCGATATCTGTTGACTGGATTGAGAAAATATTCAATAGATGGCGCTATGTTAAAAATACAAACGGTTCATATAAGCTACAATTCAAAAGCATAACCACCACGTGTTGCTGCTGGGAGGTACCAAAAGTAACATAGGATACTTTTTATAAAAAAAAAGTGCAAGAAAAAAAATTGCAGCGGGCGAAGTCGCTGGCGGGTCACTATTTATAATATTGTCAAGCTTTGAGTTGTCTTGATTGTTTTTGTGATGGAAATTTCATTATGGAATACAAATATTTAGGAAAATTTCGTTATTTCGAGTTTAACAATATTAATTAGGTAATCTTAACTGTTTTACATTTAGAGGAATATAAGATATTGGCGGAAGTGATATTTTTTTATTATTTTTGGCAACGAAAAATAATAAGTGTGGGGTATTTAATAAGCAAGTGACAACATGGGTCGCGAGCGATCAGATCACGTGCGGAGCGTGGTTGCGATCTTCTTCTTTTTGCGTCCACATTAACGATCATGACATGATACGCGACTGATGATACAAATGTGGACCCACCTTTACGCGTTACCTAATTTTTTATCAGATGTGTGCTAACTCGGAGCATAAATACTAAAATGACGTAGCAAAATATTTTTGTGACAAAAAATTACATCGATGTTACTGTCAAGATCAAGATGTTATTTAACATTAATAAATATGATTTATTATCTTTACATTTTAAAATAAAAACACTAAACAACTTTATTTTGAAATGTTTTTCATATTAAATAATCAATGTTTTTTTTTCTATATTTGTCCTTAATTGTACTGTTAGGCGATGGCCTTGTAACCCGTTACAACACTGGTAGTGTTACTGGTGTGTAACGTTATATTTCCTACTGAATCATATTCATAATGTTTACAGGATGTTTTAAACATTAATTACGTAGGTTATGTTAGGTTAGACTTGTGACAAAACAAAATAAACTCTTGCGGCGAGAAATGTCTTTCGGTGAAATGAAAATTCACCGAAAGACATTTCTCGATGTGTTTGTTGAAAGGTGTTTCGATAAAATAATGATTACTAATATTTTACACTAATTGACTTATGCGTAATGTCACCAACATTAAACTAATTATTTAATTTCTGTGACAGTTTTAATTTTATTTGCTATAATAAAAGTGTTTAAATATCTCTTATAATGCTTGTGATAATGGGCGTAAGTTCTAAATTAAGCTTGCACTATGGAGACCTATTTTCTAAATAAAGCAGTTAAAAAAGCATTTCCTGTTAAATAGGTACAGCGATAATTTCTGATAGTATGAAACACGTCCCAATATTTTAAATAACCGCGCTGAAAACGTGTAAGAACAGTTGTTAGAATACGTGTAGTACTGGTACACTGGTAAACATCTTGGCCTAAATGTGCAAAAATGAGGTTACAGCAAGTCTTTTAGAGTTGTTAGTATTTCTGTAGCTCTTCCTACCCCACTCTGGGAATGAAGGTGTGATGTTATGTATGTATGTACATATGTCCTTAATAACGATTGCCGTCTTAATGAAAAAATCCCCGTTTTTATATTACTAAACGTTCTCTCAAAGTCCACTGTGGCCAATTGGGCATTCTTCAAAAATTTATAAAATAAATGTTTTAAAAAACAAAAAACCGCCTTCAACAACGCAAAAAATAACTTCTTTTAAAATTGTAGGTGCCTACCTAATAGCCTACCTTATAGGTTAGTCCAACTGAACTCTGCTTTTTTGTTGAAATTATTGTGGTCGCCGACTTCAGTTAGACTAACCTATTAGGTAGGTGCCTTCAATTTTAAAAGAATTAACTTTTTGCGTTTTTGAAGGCGGTTTTTTGTTTTTTTAACACATTTATTTTATTTTATACTTTTTAGTGATCATAATACGCTGTTCCGTAGTCCCACTTATAAGTTAATATGAAACTTTAAGTTTCAAGCGCACTGCAAGCAACGCCGCCGGAAAGTCATAGTCATATTTCAACAAGTAAATATTCTTCGTTGTAGTCGCTCAACTATCTTAATCTTATCGCCACCCTTGAAATAGGTACCGTTGAGGAGTTCCGATGGCCATCTGTGGTCTTCATCATCAGTTCCACTTCCCCAGGTGATACTTTTTGAATGCAAATCCTCGATTTGTTACAAAAAATACTAATATCACTATATGTTTGCCTATAATATTTGAGGAGTTCCCTCAATTCCTCACTGATTCCCTCATCAGATTAAAATGTGGTGACAATGGGACCACCTCGGAAATATACTCTGTCAAACCAAAAAAAAATCAGAATCGGTCCACAATTGACGCAGTAATCGGTGAACATACATTAAAAAAAACATACAATAAAACGTATAACCTCCTCCTCTTTTGAAGTCGGTTTAAAAATGACTCAAATCCGTTTTCTGATTCATGATTTCATGAACGATGCTATAATGATTTATTCATCTTTTATAAGATTATAACTAAATAATACTGGATTTTTGGTCATGGGATTTGTTTATCTTAAGAGTAGCAGAGGATTTTTATAAAAAACCTTTACTAGGACGTGCCTTGAATTAGCACTCGTGTGCTATTTTTTTGTTTCTTAAGACTTTAGACTATCTATTTATAAATAGCAGTAGATGTACAAAGCGAGGTCTTCATTGTAGTTTGAGGTATTAAAGAGAAATTCTCACAAAGATTGCTTAAAAGTCTCTTTCAAATAGAAGTTTATGACAAAGTTATTTTACATTCCAGGAATTCAATCTTCCTGACTGTCTGCACTCATCCTATTATTTCAACTAAAACGCTAGTATACTTGACAAACAGCTAATTATCTGAGAATCCTCTAGTGCATACAATACAAATTTTAATTTTAACTTACTGGGGTAAGAAACGTTTGCTCTTGACGGTTTATAAAAAAACGCCGTATGTTAATAAATAAATAAATAAATAAATCACAGGACAATGTCACACAAATTGACCTAGTCCCAAACTAAGCTCTAGGCTTGTAATATGGGTACTAGACAACGATAAACTTACTTATATAGAGAAATACATACTTAAACACATAGAAAACATCCAAGACTCAGGAACAAATACTCGTGCTCATCACACAAATATCTGCCCTTACCGGGATTTGAACCCAGGACCCCTAGCTTCGAAGGCAGGGTCACTACCAACTAAGCTAGCGTGTCGTCGTGTAGCGTGGCGTGTTTTCAACAGCCTTGAACGTACGTGCGAACTTATTAATTTAAGTAAGAAAATATAAGACTCAATTCAATATTGAGATAAGACCTTTTGAATTGAAAGGCTGTGCAGTGCAAAGAGGAGTTCGTGACATCTCATTAAACGGAATGCCCTGCGCCACAGTAAATACAGAATAGTATTTCATCTTCGTTCGGGTACTTAGGGGCGTCCAGACTTATGTCATAGGTTGTTCTAGAAGAGCTGCGATGAATAAAACAAACGAAACGAATGTAGTGCTCCTTTTAAGTGTATTTGTAATTTCAAACCGAAAACCCGTATTTATTTTCCACATCCGACGTATACTTTTATTCACTATTTTCATCTATTCATGACAGCTCTCTTGAAACTAACTATACGTAAGGTGATCCCCTATCGGCATCTATAACCTCATAAGACCCGATGTGTCATAGGAAAAACATAATCAAGGCAATTTTGTTTTAACTATAATTTTAATTTAAAGTTCAATTTTATTTTTCGATATTGGCATTTACGAGCAAGGGTAACTGAACTTTATTTCCTTGTTACTGGAGTCAAATTCCCACTCAAAAATTTCCCTGTTTGTTTTTTTTAAGGGATATTTTTTTTTACGCTATGAAGCCGAACGCGCTAACAGCGCAACACCAACTGGCTAATACTTATCAGCATACCTGGAATAACTTGGGGCATCTATACGAAAGTGATGTAGCAAAATATTTTATCGACAAAAAAATATATCGATGTTACCGCCAAAATCTAAATGTTATTCGACATGAATAAATATTACGTATTTTCTCCTCATTTTTAAATACCAAAAATGAAAACGTGTAGTTATTAAGTTTATTTTAAAATAGTTTTCATAATATACAATCAATATTTTTTCCATATTCATCGGTATTAATGATTGCCGTCTAGATGAAAATATCCAGTTTAAACTGCTAAACGCTCTCTTAACGTCTACAGTGGTCAAGTGAGGGCATTATTTAAATATCTATAATGACTCAAAGCCAATATCTCATTCATGTTGGTTATTGAAATTTCCTCACTTTTTATAAGATTTTTTACTTTTTTTCAAGGTGTCATAACCATTCTTTTTTTCTAGAACCATCCTTAACTTTTTGTGAGTACTTTTCCCATTTTTGTTCACATACAATTTCGATAAATCAGCTTTAACTCTTTTTATTATTGCAATATTGTCATCTAACGTCAATTCAGGAGACTGCAATTCCGGCCAGCTCGATATCAGATATGACATCGACCGGTTTTATAGTAATAATAATAATAAGGGAGGGAATTGACGACCTCATCGCCCACTGGTACTTCCAGTGCAGTCAGTCACCTCAGGGCAGCTAGTGGCGAGCTGTTGGTGAGTAGCGACACCACGGGCCTGAGTGCTCCCTGAGGAACAGACCTCACCTCACGCTTGCCTTCACCAGCCGGCTGGAGTGTATGGTGACGAGTAACAGACCCTCACCTCTGGCTTGCCTTAATTGGCCGGTCAGAGGTCGGAGTCGCTAGAGCTATATGCTCGAAGGGCACCTTATGGTCATTTAAAGTCCAGAAACACCTCTCCACCCTTAGCCCCTCTGAAAGTGTTGCCTCTCTGCTGCTATGTATTTGCGGCTATTTTGGGACGCCCATTCTATTGAGTTGGCGAGTCACCGTCTGCCATTTCAACCAAAGTAATTAGCATTGGCAGACGCCATAGTTCAGTTAGTTTCGCCATCAATAGCCTAGTTCGCCAATCCATATCATTTCATTAAAATAAACTGTTTTTAATGTTCCCATCCTTCTTAAATAGTCTTACACTAACCGGGGCTTGTCCGCGGGAGCATACTTCTACAGTGTGAACTCGGGGACAATCGCCGGGTGGTGTCCCACCACTTTACTAAATTAAAGTTGTCTAAAGGGCCTCTGCGTGTTGGCTTCGGCTCCATGTACGCCTTCCAAAGGTCCGGGGCTCCCATAGTCCCGTGTTTGGTAAAGACATACAAATAATAATAATAATATCAGGGGACACTATCACACAAATTGACCTAGTCCCAAACTAAGCTCTAGGCTTGTACTATGGGTGCACATGTATTAATTTAATTACATCGACATCTTTTTTATCGATAGTAATCACAGGGCCTCTATTCTACTGCGTTATAACGATTCGCGTTTGACGTGCTTTGAATCGTTCGCGCCATTATTGTAAATGACATAAGAGTTATCAAAACGTTGACAATACGGAAACTTATCAAAGACGATATCGTTATACACGCCCAACATTTGCTTGTGGCGCGTACCTGTAAGGCGCGCACACATGCAAGCCGCACGATGTACCTACCACATCGAGGGTGTTCTACTGGCTTGTTTGTACTGCGCCTGCGCGTGCATTTCAGAGTTTGATGATGATTACGAGTACCTTTTATACAAATAAACTGAGACGAATTGGATGAACAGGGATGAAAAGATTAACGGCACCGGCACCGACGCTCCACGCCATTTGACTATGGTGTTTTGTTATCTTACCCCAAATTGAATAAACAGTCGGGAGCGTAAACATAATACTTTATTACCTTATTCCGCTACTGAGGTCTATAGTTGTATACAACTATTCTATTCGATTTTGTTGTCACAAATCTAAACTGGATCTAATCTAATCTTTTAATCTAATCTTTTATCCGTGTGGGTTCCGGATTAGAATAGTACCACTCCATGTCTTCCCGTGGATGTCGTAAGAGGCGACTAAGGGAATAAAGGCTTGTAGTACTGTTAGGCGATGGGCTTGCAACCTGTCACTAATACACTGGTAAACATCTTAGCCTGATTTTGCAAAATGTGGTGACAGAATTATCAACAAGTTTTTTTAGAGTTGTTGGTAATTCTGTAGCTCTACCTATCCCTCTCTGGGAATGAAGGCGTGATGTTATGAATGTAAATCTAAACTGGATTAATTTGAAAGCTTTAGCATAAACCGTTTTTGAAAAAATAGGACGTACAGGGCCTCTTTTACGGGGCAACTACATTAGGCATATTATGGCCGCATTACTGTTAATTACATAAGTCGAGAGCTATCGTAACGTTGACAATACCATATCAAGTCAAACGCCATATTGTTTAACCGAGTCGAAACCCAGCTCTTATATATGCTTTACAATAATGGCGGTCACCTACTTATGTTCTACATATACAAGTATCAACAATATATTATAGCGTGGCTAATTACTACATTAGATATTGTGTAAATAATGATTTCCAATCGTTTATTTAACGTTAGCCCCGTGTGGTTGGCGGGGTAGAATAGTGCCACTCCATGTCTTCCCGTGGGTGTCATCTTCTATTTTTTTGACAAAGACAAATTAAAACATGGCGTTATATAAAACACAGTCAAGTTTAGTTCTTATTCCTATCTCGCCCGCCATTAAGTACTGTCAAGTGAAAAAAGCTAACGTAAAATTGCCAATACCATGACATGTCAAAAGCAATATTGTTTTACTCAGTAGAATAGAAGCCCTGTATGGCCTTTTTAACCGACTTCAAAAAAGGAGGAGGTTTATTAAATTTGGGGTAAGATAACAAAACACCATAGTCAAATGCGATGGAGCGGCGTTCCATTGTATGTATCTTTTTTTTAATGATGTTTACCGATTACTTCGTCTCGTTCTTTTTTGGTTTGATAGAGTATACTTTCAAGGTGGTCCTATTGTCACCAAATCTGAATTTGATGAGGGGATCAGAGAGGAATTGAGGGAACTCTGATATTGTAGGCAAACATATAGCAATTTAAGTAATTTTAATAACAGGTGAAGTAGAACTGATGGTGAAGACCACAGATGGCCACCGGAACTCCTCAACGGTATTTCAAGGGTGGCGTTAAAACAAAAAAAATACTTGTTGATATATGACTATGACTTTCCCGCGGCGGTGCTTGCGGCGCGCTTGAAATAACTTAAAGTTTCATATCAATTTAAAAGTGGGACAACGTAACAGCGTATTATAATCACTAAAAAGTATAAAACCAAATAAATGTTTTAAAAATCAAAAACCGCCTTCAAAAACGCAAAAAAAGAATTCTTTTCAAATTGTGTGTTCCTGCCTAATAGGTTAGTCCAACTGAAGTCGGTGACCACAATATTTTCAACAAAAATGTCGATACCATGACACGTCAAAATCTTTTTTTTTTTACCTAGCGGAATAGAAGCCCAGGGCGTCTATTCAACTGCGTTATAACGATATCGTGTTTGACGTGTTTAAGAATCGTTTATGTCACATTCACCATTATTGTAAATGACATAAGAGTTATCAAAACGTTGACACTACGGAAACACGTCAAAGACGATATCTTTATTACCGTGTAGAATCCCAGCCCAGTATGGCCTTTTATTACGATAAAGTTAATCGACGTATATGCATAAATGGCCACCCGACATTGTGTTTTTCTAACAAATTGTTTGGGGCCAATACAAAACACTCCCGGTTTCATAACAACGTTTTAAGGTCAGTGGATAAGAGCGTTTCGATGTAAATATCTTTGACCTCCCGCTTTTCTTTGCTATCGTGTATATAAAATAATAAATATATCATCAACCTAACGTGTATTGACATACGGCTCAAATTTCTCTAACCGTTTCTTTTATGTTTTTGGCGATCTTAAAGTTGAAATCTTATTACGGAAGGTCGGCATTCCTGCTTGTGAGGATCAAGTTCCTTAACTTCTTTTGTACTTTGTAAGGAAACATGACAAATGAATACTCGTACTTTAAGAATTTTCTCATTGCTGTCAATTGACGTAAAAGTTTCAATCAAAACTTAACGCATTCCCTGCGGTTAATTGAAGTGTAATTTCCCTATTGTTTTCTTTGAAGTAACTGTGTGATATTATAAAATCTTCACAATCAGAATCAGAATTAGAAAAAGATTTATTGCCACACATATAACAAAGTAATTTACAGATTGTCTATCTATCTATATATTATAAAAATCAATTGCTGTTCGTTTGTCTCGCTAAAACTCGAGAACGGCTGGGCCGATTTGGCTGGTTTTTGTTTTAAAATGTTTGTCATAGTCCAGGAAATGTTTAAAAGGTGCGAAAATAATTGAAAATCTACCGGGAAGGTCAAAAATTAGCAGCGGGGCGAAGCCGCTGGCGGGCCGCTAGTTATTTATAAAATAAAATAAAATAAAAAGTATATAGGTAAACTACAAGAAGTCTCATAAATGCTACGGCAAAAGGTTCAGAACTCAGCATATGCTGTGAGACTGGGGTCTACACAGCGCGGTTTTTCAGCCTGCACCTCCCTCTCAATGTGTGAATACTTAAGCCACACACACACACACGCACACTACATTACATCACGATATTATAATTTATAAAACAAAACTTAACACAGAACACGAACTTTCTACAAGGCCTAACATTCAGTCGTACTTTTAATACAAAACAGGGTAAAAATGTATATGAAAGGTATATAATATTGCTTAACAACTTAATAAAATGGTAGGTGCATATCGTTTATTAATTAAGTAGGTAATTAACAAAATAATCAATAATCAAACGGAGCATTCCGAAAACGGCATTTTATTTTGAGTTTAATGGATTTTTTTGGGGTACATATTAAAGAGTATTTAGGTCGGCCCTGGTTTTTTTACGCATAGAATTCGTTTTCCGTTAATTTACAGTTGTCTTACCTTGGGAACTGAAAAACCCCTAGAATACCTTAGGATACATATCTCAAATCAATAAGTAGGAGAGGATTAGGCCGTGCGTTGTCCGTCGCTCAGTCGTGGAAGAGTCTTATGTATACAGAGAATTTAGTTGAAATATACCGGGTGTTGCCTGTAATAGGAGCAATAAATTCAGGGATCGTTTCCACACCACAAACGTAACAACATTTATTCTACAACTTTTAAAATAACTTATTGTTAACTAAATATTAATGAATTCACATTTTATAAGCAAGCAATGTATTGTGAAAACTACGAAGTATGTAGGCTGACAGTAGATGTCAACTAGACTATTGGATGGAGTACATTGAAAATGCTATTTAGTTTGTTCGAAAAAATCCGGTTTTTTTTTTAAAGTTGTAAAACAAATGTTGCTACGTTTATAGATTAAAAACGATTCTTCAATTTATTGCTCCTATTACAGGCAACACCCGGTAAATAAGAGTCCTTGTAAAAGCCGTTAAGTAAATGGTGCGTCGATGCGCACCGTCTTTTTGTAAAGAATATCTACAAACAAAATGGGATATGTGTGCCTATTCTATTCTATTCGCGTTTACCGTTATTCCTTTGGGAACTGTTCGATTTCCGGAATAAAAGTCCTCTGTATCCTTCCTATATTCTCCATGTCAAAATTCGGTAAAATCAGTTCAGTTGTTTAGCTGTAAAAGCTTAACAAAGAAACGAACAGTTACTTTGCATGTATAGTATAAGATATTAATTATGGATGTTTCATAAGTAATTCAAACCAAACTACACGGACTTTACTTATTTACTTATTTACATAGGTACATACATAACATCCCGCCTTCATTCCCAGAGATGGGTAGGCAGAGCTACAGAAATACCAACAACTCAAAAAAGATTTGTTGGTAATTCTGTGACCACATTTTGCACAATCAGGCTAAGATGTTTACCAGTGTTTTAGTGACACGTTTCAAGCCCATCGCCTAACGGTACTACAAGCCCTTATCCCTTTAGTCACCTCCTACGACATCCACGGGAAGACATGGAATGGCATTATTCCAACCCGGCATACTTGTTTATTTATATATTTACTAATCACAAAGGTCAAGGTCACATTTAAGCCCCAAACGCACTGCGAGCGGATGCGACGCGGTGCGGCGTGTTCCCATACTAAAAAGGCCGATATATCGAAACAACTTTTAATGAACGTATCATCGCGCAGAGTTTTCATTACATCGAAAGGTGTTTCTCACCGCATGAGATTTTTTTGGCAGCTGTAGTCATAAGTCTAACCTAACCTAACCTTACTTACGTATAGGTGAAAAACTTAAGTAAAGGACCTTTTGTATGTAACTGTGTACAAAAGTCATATAAAACTTACGTTAATTATTCAAACATTTAACGTCAAACGGTCTTTCCTGATGTGTTAGAACTACATACAACAGGTCCTTTATGTAAGTTTTTCAGTTGTAATTAACAGTGATCGGATTTCCCGGTGCAACACGGGATGAATGCCCTTGAACATTATGTTAATATAGATGTTCTGCGATTTCGGGGCCTAAGTTGTTATTAGAGGATAATTATTCTATTCTATTTTACATGATATCAATCGAAATAAATGTTTACATAGTCGAAAAAACGTAAGTAGTAGCTACAAAATAGTACATTTACATTTATTCCATATGGTTCCACCCATGTTTATTGTATGAAACTTACATAATATAGTGTAAATAACTTCTTGGTTCATATTTAGGAAAGAAATGGTGTTAGTACGACGAGCCTGAATTTTTACACAGGGTGTTTTATTATTTTTTTTTAGGAAAAGAAGTATGTAGATAGCAAGTATTTTTTGTTAATATTTTCTATTGGTTACAGCAATTTTTATGTAAAATTTGATATTTATCTGTTTCATACCTTTTGAGAAAAAATTAAAACCTTTTAGGTTCCAGGGGGCGGTAGAGGGTTGGAAATGAGTATGAAGTATTTTCTCCTCACGGGGCATCATCTTATAATAGTCCCAAACACAAAGCTTTTGGGGAAATTTTTGAAGGGCTATCGTGCTACTCTTTAAATACGTTTAACATTTTAGCAACATTGTTTATACAGACGCGGTTGCGGGATTAGAGTCACATCCATACTAAGATTACGACTCGATTTCCCGCGAAATGCATCCGTGAATGAATGTTTGAGAAATTCTAAAAACATCATGGTTTTAGCAGAAAATAGTGTCCGATGAAATTATACAATCGACGAATTCGATAAAACGATGGGTTACTTTGAAACGCTTTTTAGCTCGGCATCGCGCCGCCTCCGCTCTTAGTGCGTCGGCGGCTTTAAGGCTTAATACAATTAAATCCCACGTTAACTGGTCTGGAATCCGCTTTGGGTCAATTATCGCTGTAATTAATAGCAATAGACGCGTATGGTCCCGGCGTTAGCATTTATTGCTGAAACAATTCGCCTTTGTACATCATTATTTATCATCATTGATTTTTTAACAATAAAGTGTGTACGAGTATACAATTCTGTGGATTAAACACCCGAGTCTGAACGTTATCTCTGAAGGATTAAATTAAATTTTGCAATGCGCGATTCGGCACTCTAAAAACTCAGTTAGAATGTATTTAATTAAATATTAATCAGCAATAACTATATGTCAAACTCATATTTGGAGGTAATAATCATCAACAACTGCATGTCAAACTAGTTTATTATCAGCATCAACTGTCTGAAAAACTAGTTAATTATCAGCATCAACTGTCTCTCAAACTATTTAATTAGCAGCATAAAATGTCTTGTTCAAGGTTTTAGAAATAATTAACAAAATGTAAACCACAAAGGAAAACAAATGCCAGCGCAGAAACACATTCTAAAAACAAATCAATTCCGGTGCTTTGTCGCCGCAAACCGCGCTCTACCTCCCGCAGGAACTAAATTAATTTAACTTGCTCTCGGTGTGATTCTAAATACTCATTAACTAGCTACAAATGCTAGAGACTTAGTAATTAAGAGCAAGTATTACTGGTGAATTTCAATTTCAGTGAGAGATCTTTTAGACAGATGAAAAAATTTGAAATGTCCATAATTTAAATTTGAAATTAGTTTTTAATTAAAATCTGAGCTCAGGCTCAAGGTTGTTTATCGAGTCTTTTATGACATTGTCTGTATTTAAATCTAAACAACTTTTAAAATAAATAAGTATAGCTAGGACACCAACTTCATTCGAACCCAAAATACTTAAGAGCTATTGCACCCTACATATCCTTTTGAAAAGTTATTATTTAACTTTACATATTGTTTTGTTCAGCAATAACTCATTCACTCGTTTTTATTAATTATTTCTCATTTTCTCAGAAGTTAACTGGAAGAGATCGATCCCTTAAAGGAATAAGTGTGGCTTTGTACATCCTTACTATATTTTTGTCTATTTCATCATTCTTGTCATTTGATTTTGTACAGTGTTTACCTACATACATAGTTTCCGTTAAGGGTTAAATAAACATCGACACTAGGTTATAGCTTACGAACAAAGTCAAAATCAATCAACAAATATGTCTTACGCACTATCCCTAGTCAGCCAACCACCAAGTTACAACATAAGTTACACAACCACACCCTAACACCAATTTCATCCAATATTAACCGACGTGTTGCCTTAAAAGCCTCCAAGATGCCTCGCTGACATGATAAGATTAATAGGATCCTACTACCAGCGTAACATGGCCCGTCAACCCCCCACGCAATCGACAACTCATGCTCAAAGTCTAACAGAAATCAAAAAGCAGGGGTCTTCGTATTTTGGACGCGACAAAGGAAATTCGGTGACCATCAATCAAACGCGCGACAAACCCACGCGACGGACCGTTGTCCCGTAAATTAATTATTTATGGTAACACTTATCTTAAACAAACGCTTCATTGTTCGGTATTCGGTTTTCGAGGCCTCATTAGCATGTATACTAGCATATACATATAAGTAAGTAAGAAAAAACGATTTACGTCTAACACAAGGGCTGGGATTCTACATGGTAATAACGATATCGTCTTTGACGTGTTTCGGTATGGTCTACGTTTTGATAACTCTTATGTCAAGTTGACATAAACGATTCTGAAACACGTTGAACGCGATATCGTTATAAGGCAGTAGAATAGAGGCTCTGTACAGAAGAACAAATAAAAAAAAAACTCAAGCAGTGCAGTGCTTAGATTTTTACTGGTTAACCAACTTCAAAAAGGAGGTTTTTAATTCGTCGGCATTTTTTCTTTATGTATGTTCCCGATTACACAAAGACCGCTGGACCGATATGTTTTTTTTTGTTTGATTGTGTATACTTTCTAGTTGACTCCATTTCCAGCCCGTCAAGATTTGATGATGGGATCTTGGAGAAATTGAGGGAACTCCTCAAATATTATAGAAATACATATAGCGATTATAGTATTTTCAGTGACACATCTAGCATTTGCATTCAAAATGTATCATTCGGTGAAGTGGTGGATGATGAAGACCACTGATGGCCATCGGAACTCTTCAACAGTACATATTTCAACGGTAGCAACGATAAGAAATCTCGATAAGATAATTGCGCAACTATGACGAAGCATAATAAAATGGTTTAAACATTTGACTCTGACTTTTCCGCGGCGTTGCTTGTTTCTTATTAATTGAGATGTGGGACGACATAACAGTATCATTATGATCACTAAGGTATGAAATAAAATAAATGTTTTAAAAAACTAAGGTCTTCAAAAACAAGATTTGACTTCTTTTAAAATGATAGGTCAGTCCAACTGAAGTCGGCGTCACACAATATTTTTAATTAATTCAATTGGACTTAGGTACTTTTAAAAGAAGTTATTTCTTACTTTTTGAAGACGGTTTTTTAAGCCAGAGCTGGTCTTCCGCATATCATCATCATCATCGTCATTTCAGCCCACATCCACCCACTGCAAGGTAAAGGCTTATTCACTTTCTTCCGCATAAGGTACTTGCGCCTTGTAAGGCCCATATTTTGCAATAATGAATTATTGTATTTTAAATAATATAAGAAAACAAACTTTATCACAATTGCTCATTTATTTGAAAATAAAATAAACATAGACATCAACATGTTTCATAATGTTTCATAAAGTGTACTTTTCTAGGCACATAGGTACTTATCACACCCCATTAATTACGTAATTTTTAAATGCTATAAAAAAAAATACATACTAAAATTAGTAAATAACACTTTTTTGCCGTTATTATTATAATATCTTACAATAAAAACAACGTTATTGCTTACATGTTATAAAAAATATCATCCACAATTTCGGTGAGTTTTATTAGGAGTAAGAATAAAACCGGAACTAACAATAACCCTGAGTTTAATTGAGCATTTCTCAAAAAAATTGCCACTTTGAGTGACATCTCCAAATTAAAAAACATGGTAGGTAGGGTAGGGAACATCAAACTATGCAATAAAAAAATACACATTTTCTCTCATAGGTAACTTGCGCCTAAGATGGTCATGTTCCTAAGATGGCCTACTTTCAAAATTTTATAATTTTATGAACTACGAAAGTAAAAATTTCGCGCCTATGTTCGGTCAGTACCATAGACAACTTTTTATTTTAGAAATACAAGCTATTTGCGTATTTGCGTCCAGAGAAGGTAAGTGTTGGTTGTATTATTTGTTAATTTTCATTTTAAAGAAGCAAATTCTTGTTATAGACCAGGGTCGATATTTTTTGATTTTGTTACATACTTTGCTGATTAACTTTTTTCCATAGGACTTGTAATTTTGCCGGAAATCACGATAAATCGTTTTTAACCCTTAAACCCCCTTTTCCACATTCCGACCTGAGATTGCCCGTAAATTATTTGTCCTTTCATTTTTGTAACATTCTTTTCCTTTTCCAATGGGTTTCATCTACTACTACTATTATTTTAATTAAATTTTTACCATTTTCAAAGGCTTCCGCCCAGGTCTATTTTCGGGTAAAGTCCCTATAAAGGCCCACCACTCTGGTACCAAAAATATCAGTTACTTTGGAACCTATGAGAGAAAATGTGTATTTTTTTATTGCATAGTTTGATATGTGAAACCTATTTTTAGACCTCTCTTCTATTATTATGGTTATGTGAAAGAGATCGCTATGTAGAGATAACAAAGCTTGTTAATAATAATAATAATAAATAATAAATCACAGGACAATCTCACACAAATTGACCTAGTCCCAAACTAAGCTCTAGGCTTGTACTATGGGTACTAGACAACGATAAACTTACTTATATAGAGAAATATATACTTAAATACATAGAAAACATCCAAGACTCAGGAACAAATACTCGTACTCATCGCACAAATATCTGCCCTTACCGGGATTTGAACCCAGGACCCCTAGCTTCGAAGGCAGGGTCACTACCAACTAGGCTAGCGTGTTGTTTACCATGTTAAATTAAGGTGCGTTTCCACCGGTGAAGCTAGGGGAGACGAAGCAGCGTTACAATTTATAGCCGGGTTCCCATAGTAAGTCGGCCCTTACATCAAATGAGCTCGGGGATTTTTTTATCAGTACCTCTTATAATGAAATATATTTTAGCCGAGTATGAACATACTTGTAATCGTTTTTGACTTATGATTTTTTATTTTTTGTTTTTTTTTCTGGATGTATTCAAGCGATTTGCTTCAAATTTTGAAATGATGTTGTTTAGATTGATTTGCATCGCCACCCAAAAATCGAATACTAGTTATCGTATAAAAAAAGAGTAATTTAAAAATAATCATTTATTTGTGTGGTGGTGAAGTAGTGACACCCCTAGTTTTTTTTCTCAAAATAGGTCATACATTGTCCTACTACTTGCCTAAATATCAAAAATTTCCAGGCGGTACTTCCTACAAAACATCAGCAGAATGTGAGACCAAGTTGTGTTATGTATTCAATCGGTGTTTTTCAATGTAGTATTCAAACTCTTCGATTATGTTTTCGGATCTCGAGAAACAACAACTATAAGCGAAATTTCCATTTAAAGTTATTTTGGTGCTGTCTTAGATGTTTATAAACACTTTAATCGCCTTTAGGTTCCTTTCTTAGGAATCAATCAAAATAAATAACAAAATATTAAATATCACGGGACAGTGTCACACAAATTAACCTAGTCCCAAACTAAGCTCTAGGCTTGTAGGTACTATGGGTACTAGACGAATATAAAACTTACTTAAATAGAGAAATATATACTTAAATACATATAAAACACCCAAGGCTCAGAAAAAAATACTCGTGCTCATCATACAAATACCAGGATTTGAACCCGCGACCGCTAGCTTCCAGTCTACTTAGTTGTAAGGTATTTTCCATTTAAATGATTTGCATTTGTAGTTTTGGGAAGCTGAGCACGTAACTCTAGTAAAAATTATACTTTTTGAGTCCAATATTTCCTAATCGGTCCCCCTAAAATTAATGACGATCTAAATGATTTTTAGGAGCTATTTATCTAAGATCCGAACTAGAAACGACCTCCACCTATCTACTAAATTATTATATTAGGAAATATATATTGAATAGGTTGTCTAAAAAAATCAGTCCAGAATTAAAAAAATATATTATTATATGTATGTATATATTTTACGTGATGTTTAAGTATATAAATGTTTTGTAAATATAAATGTAATCTTATTTTGACATGAAGTTTATTTATTAACTAGGCTCCATACTTTTGATTAACCGAAACGGTTATATTGAAGACAATTCTATTTAATTTTTCATTTCATATTCTTTACCGACATTTTTTAGACGGCACTCGAGCTATATTTTATAACATTATATTAAATTTGATATAAAATAGGTTTCATCCATCAACTTGTATACTCGGATTCAATACATTATCCAACGATACTTCACTGGATGTTATAATGTAGGTAAAAATAATTATATCATTGCCTTAAGTGTATGGAAGGTACCCGAAACAACATTTTGTTTTTCACTCGGCGTAATTGAAAGGTATAACTATGCCAAATGAAAAACTTCATAGTACCTACCAAGAGCCTTTGAAGTAAATCGCGGACAGAGGGACGGAAAAAAACAAGGGTTCCTTGTTGACTATGAAACTCTAAAAAACCATTTGACGACACGCTAGCCTAGTTGGGAGTGACCCTGCCTTCGAAGCTAGGGGTCCTAGGTTCAACTCCCGGTAAGGGCAGATATTTGTGTGATAAGCACGAGTATTTGTTCCTGAGTCTTGGATGTTTTCTATGTATTTAAGTATTTATTTCTCTATCTAAGTAGTTTATCGTTGTCTAGTACCCACAGTACAAGCCTAGAGCTTAGTTTGGGACTAGGTCAATTAGTGTGACATTGTCCTGTGATTATTATTATTATTATTATTATTATTATTTCCATCGAAGATGCGCGAGGGAGAAATAACAATTTTTTACTTAATACAAATTGACTGACCTGGGCTGGGATTCTATACGGTAATAACAAAATCGTATTTGACGTGTATCCGTTTTGTCAAGGTTTTGATAACTCTTATGTCATTTACAATACTGACGTACTAAAACACGACAAACGCGATATCGTTATAACGCAGTAGAATAGAGGCCCAGACTGCACTGCCTCCTTGTTTACACACAAGACCGAGACAGAAAGGCGGTAAAAAAATAAACTGCCCTGTGGGCCCAAATAGTTCATTTTGGAAACTTAAATAACTGCTGAAATATGTTAAGCATTTATAGGATAGAACTAGGTATTAGAACCTCTAAAATTAACCGATTTTTGATCAATGTATTGACGTGATAATGTTCCATTCGGAGCAAAATGCACAAAACGCAAAATGTAGGTACATTACACGCAAAAAGTAACCAATGGCAAAATCCTCTATTGCCCGTGGTCCACCTGCCTGGTTCACCTAGGTGGACTACGGGAATTTGTTTTTTCCCACCGTCCACCTGGGTGTACCATAGAAAATCATTTTTGCCTATAGCTCACCTGGGTGGATCACGGGTAATTATTTTTTCCCTTAGAACACTATCTAATTAATAAATAAATAAAACCATTCATTATGTTTACCCGTTTTATTTATAGATATCATTTATAAAATAGGTACTAGCTTATGCCCACGACTTCGTCTGCGTGAACTGAGTACTTTCTTCCTCCATTTCACCCCTGTGCGAACGGGATGAAAAAATTCTATGTCCGTCTCCCGTTTCCAACCTACCTCCCCGTTGCCGGCAGTGAATGCGTTATAAAACAAGCAGCTATTAGAGATAATGAGGTAATATAAATAAATACTAATTGTATAGTGCATCACAACATAGGTATCACAATTATGACATTTTCCTCTTTGAGGTTTCTAAAGAACTGAGGGCTTATTGTCTAACGCACTCGTAATCACGATCGTTTTCATTTTGAAAATCGAGCGCTCGTCTGCATACAATATGAAAACAATTGCTCCACTTTGAAGCCGGTTGCGATTGCGAGTGCGTTAGACAATAGCCTCTCAGGTCATAATGTATAAGTACATTATTTGATAAAAATAGAATATGTCAATGTTTTGTTTGCAATGTCAAGTCTTACTACCAAAGTGATACTCGTAAACGTAATACAACCATTTTATATATATAATTGGTAAATAACTCATCTACATCACGCTGCAGCAATGTCTGCCGAGGAATTACTTGACTTTATAAGCAGAAAAGGAGGCACAGTTCTTTTGTATGCGGAACATCAATATTATAAGGTTAAACAATTTAAAAATGATTCTGAAATGTGGAGGTGCACATCGTATAAAAAGTTGAATTGTAGAGGAAATATAATTTTCAGTGTAAAAGTAAGTAATATTTTACAGGTGTAGATGACATGATTTATACTTCTGTGACCCATGTCACCGAGGTGAATTTTTTATAATAGTCGAATGATATATACGAGTATAATTATATTTTCAGGATAAAAATATTGTCAAGACTAAAGGTCACACCTGCTCGCCTGATTTATCCAAAAATGAAGTCGCAAAAGAAATTGCTCTTTTAAAAGATAAAGTCAAAGAATCTACCCGACCTATACCCGAGTTATATGAGAGGACTGTTAGCAAAATTAAAAATAAGGGACTAGATATTGTAACGACAGTACCAGCTATGTCAAGCATCCAACATTGTCTATACAATATAAGAAATAGGGCGTTGTGCGTTAACAAAACCACTTTTACGAATTTGGAAGAAGTGGAAGTGCCTTCAAGGTTCGAAAGCTTTGTACTAGCCGACTATTACTACGAAGGTTCACGCATTATTGTATTTTGCTCCCCGTACGCCAGACAAAAAGTCGGAGGAATTCATGAGTTTATGGGAGATGGAACCTTCAAATGCTGTCCAAAACCCTTTTATCAGCTATATTCCATTCACGGAGATATTGGTAGTACTGTTGAAACCACAAACGTCATGCCTAATATTTGCATTGCTACCTAACAAATCACAAGCCACGTACAACATATTATTTAATCTAATTAAATCTGCATTAATAAATTTCAAACCTAAAAAATACCATTCCGATTTCGAAAGAGGAGCCATGAATGCCATCCAAGAAGTTTACCCGGAGATAGAAATACGCGGCTGCTATTATCACTGGCATAAAGCTTTATGGCATCAACGCAAATCATTAAAACTAAAATCAAAGGGCCAAACGAGGATAATCGGTCTCACTGCAGCTCTTCCACTTTTACCAGCTGAAGCCATGTTGGATGGCTATGAGTATATTAAAAAGGAAGGCTGCGAATTGAATATGAAGACATTTTTCAAATACATAGACAAATTCTGGAAAAAAATGTATTTTAGCCACATTTTGTCAGTTTTTGGGGAAAGGCATAGAACAAATAACGTAATGGAAGGATTTCATTCAAAACTGAATAAAAAAATTAATAAAAACACGACTATTTTGCTCAGGCTATTAAATGTCCTGTTCGAAATAAATAAACTAAGTTCAAAAAGACGAAAAATAGACATCGAAAATGATGACTACATTACTGGTATTCAAATGCAATTTGTATCCGGAGAAATTACTGTAGGAGAGGCTTTAGAAAAACTCCGCTAATATCACAAAAACTTCATCTTCATTCAGATTTCATTTTATTTCTATGTTTGATGTCACAAAGATGTATATTGAGATACAAGTAAATATATATATCAACATTTTTAAACTGGCTTTACAAATAAATATCATTTATTTTCTTTCGTAATACTACGATATAAACATATGGACTTTCTGGTGGACGGCGGGAAAAAACAAATTCCCGTAGTCCACCTAGGTGAACCAGGCAGGTGGACCACGGGCAATAGAGGGGCAAAATGCACAATACGCAAAATGTACGGAACGCATAATGTGAAATACGCAGGGCGTACAAAACGCAAAACGTACATATGCAAAATGAACAAAAAAAACGAAAAGTGTGATGTAGTGTCACAGAGATAGTGGATAGTCAGAGATGTGATAGGTAAGATACTCGTATATTCAAGTCTATTAAGTATTAAGTTTACTTTTTATACAATACAAATGGCCCGTCCCAACTACGCCTGGGTTAAACAATTACCTATACATAATTGGCCTATGGCGAAATAATTTTATTAAACGATTGCAGGGGTTTAAGATTGTCCTCCACATACACAAAAACTAACAGAAAACGTAGTCACTTCTCATAATATTGGATAAGATTAACATTAAGACTGGCAAAAGACGATAAAAAAGGCCTTTAACTCTTCATGAATCAAAAGCACTTGTTACAATGAAATGTTCTCAGAAAAATGATTTCTTAAAATTACCCACAGTATAATAACTTCCTTAATTGCTTCAGCCCTACAAGCCGAAGTCCTACAGACACAAAGACCAAGTCGACATAATCCAAAATAACTTTTTCAATTTGGCTGACTTCGAAAATAATCCTAACCAATGCTCCGGTTTAATTGGCACTCTCAAATTATCCGGGGAAGTTATTCCTACAATTGACTCGTTCGATTCTAAAATTGACTTCGAAGGCAATCATATCTTGATCTGCTCGGAAACGTTAAACACCTTTAAGAGATTAATTTTCTTCTCATAGGCTCTTCTGATGTATCTATAGATGGCTGCGATCACTTTCTATCAGGTTACTTGCTGTCTCGTTTAGATTATTATTTTATTACAACAGCCTGTTATTACGTCTAATCGTGAGCAAAGGCAGGAGGCCTTCCTCTCCACCAGGGTCTGTGTCACCGTCTGTAGCCATCCTGGAGGGGACACCTATTGCTGCATTGGTCCACCTCCAGACTCAGTTATTTTCGCGTCATTCTAAAAAAAATCGATTTGACGGCTCGAAATATACGCACGAACTCGGCGCAAAATATAACCTCAAACATGCCTCTCACATACTATTATTTTGTACTACCGGTTTATTCCCGTATCCGAAGCGCAGGGTGTTCCGAACTCGAACTGTTTTTTTACATTTGTTTAGAGAATTGAAAACGCTGTTTAGCTCCGGCCAATATTCACGGTATAGTCGCTATTAAATATTAGAACATACAGGGTATGCAAAAGTATCTAGATACGCTTTAACACTTTTACATTAGAGTGGTGTTCAGATATTTTTGATGACCTTATTGCTCTGATATATTTCATGGCGTCTGAGCCTAACGGATTAAGACAGATTAAGATATAATGGTCAAAGAGTTAATCGTCGAGCAATTGAATTGCAAGAATAACACCCGGTCTTATTAAAACTTAGTTTCAGCGTCCCTGGATAATTGCGAAGGGAAATGGAAACATCTGTTTTTTTCGTAATGACAGCGAACGATTCGAGAATTAACTCTCTCAGGGGCCATGGGTTTAGATTAGGTACAAAATGCGTGGTAGGTACCATTTTTTTTGGCAAACGTGCGAAGATAATATAATGAACAATAAACACTACATTTAGAGCTCTATTTTACAATAAGACGAAAATAGTTACAAAACAGTGCCGTAGTGAAAGGTCAAATCAAACACAATATTATTAAGTATTTTGACCTTTACTTAAATTACATTAATATAAGCCTAACAACAAGATGCTTTTTGCAAGTTACAATAACACCCTGTACTCATGCCTTATTCACTCCCTAATTACATCGTCTCGTGCACATCGAATGTTATTCAAATATGTTATTTAACCACAAGTCTTCACAAAAATAGTTGACATTTTGCACTTTATAAACACACGTTAAGCTACAATTTAGCCTGTTTTTGTAATTAAACTTACAACTTTTATCTTTTAAAACTGTTTAATGTTTATACCCCGCCAAAAACCACGCTGTATATTTTATTAAGCTCGATTTCACCCAAGTCTTAGATGTAAGCCCTGCGCTGCTGAATAATAAAACTTTGGGAATTCAATTTCCTTTATCATGTAAAACCGGTATCATCAATAATAGATTGGTTTGCGAGGAATGTACGGGGACCATTCTACACGTGTTTTAAGTCGAGAGCGAAGTGAGAGAACGCTAACAGGAAAATAAGTTGGTTACTTGACATTCAAGTTTTACACCACTACCTAATTACGAGGAAAGTAAACCAAAATGTAATGGTATCTGACGAGTTTGCTATATATATGGTGAGTAGTAAGAAAGTGTGCTCATTGTTTTGATTTTTAAATTAAAAAAAATCACATTTACATTAATTAAGCAAAAACGTATGGGATTTATATGGTGGGTCAGACCTGTTGATAGGTATCGAATCCATCTATTCCGTATGGTGTGTTTTTCAGTGGGATTATTTGAGATATTCATTAAGTGGTTTAAAAGTAACTAATTCTTAGTTTAACTTTGATTGTAAGTAGTGTTTATTTTTGGTACGGAAAACTACAAGCATCAATTCTTTAGAATTTATCAAATCACAAACAGATAATGTTGCATATTTTTATTTTATGGTCTTGTCTTATAGTTTTTTTAAAATATCGTGTTAAACTTTGAGTTTAATCAAAGTTGGTGGCTTACTGTTCATATTTGTGATATAAATATATGTTTACTCGTATATATATGGATCTAATACTAGTCCAAATTAGACTAGGCTTAGAGTTGGGTTGTAGATTGACTGTAAATGTACCAGGTAAACAGAAATCAAACTAAGCTCCTGAGTTTATATCTACCGTGCATTGAATTACCTTTACTACGTACAAAAGAACGGCTGGACAACGTCGCTTCATCCGCATTTTTCACGACCGCCGTAATGCTGCAAATATTTCAACTGTCAGAATTTGTTCAGGCCCAACTCGACCGAAACATTCGACAGCCTGCATCAATCTATGGTTGTTATTATCTAACACTACAGTCAAAACAATAAACAAACCTAGACTCATAGTAACTTAAGTTAAAAGAAGCGATAATATTGACGACGCCTTAGCCTAATTGGGATACGCCGAAAAAGAACTGATTGCTACTCATTTTTTTTTTAATGCAAAATGGGTTTGCGCTTGATCCTAGTCGAGACCAGAAAGACAGGATAGGGTCGACGATAAAACGAGCTTACCCAGAAGGTACCTATTAATCCTATTTTTGAAGGAGACCGAGTCAAACGCACATGGAAATATGGACCGCGGCAGGGTGTTCCAAATATTGGCTGTGCGCATTATGAAAGTAGAAGTTCGAAGTGCTTGGTTCTGATCTTAGGCATAGCAACTAAGTGTGGGTACCCCGCAGTCTATCTAGAGTTCCTGTGGTAGAAGGGAGAAGGCGGAATCGTATCATGCAACTCCTGTGCACTCTCTCCGAAATACAGCCTGTAAATAAAACACGCATGGCACGAGGCCCTACGCCTATGATCAAGGCTTTGTAGCTTATTTTTAACCAGCCTTTTATCGCCCACAGGCCTTCTAGCTCTACGGTCAATCGAAAGAATAAATAAACATCAAGTTGGTCTAGCCTCAAACTAAGCTCACAGCTTGTACTGTGGGTACTAGACAACGATATAAATAATTATGTAGACAAATTAATATTTAAATACATTAGGAGCACAACAATGCAAACAATGCTGATTGGTGGTTTCTGGAAGGATAACATGGTAGACGATCCGGGTGGACCTCACACAAGGTCTTACCTTGTGAGAGTACGTAATTATTATAAACAAAAAGGAATAAAAACATTAAAAGCTTAAAACTATTATTATAACTACAGATGCTTGATTCAAAAGTCACGGCAAAGTAATGAAAGGGCGCCGACTCAGCATGTGCTGCGCGCATTGCTGCGGCAGCGCTGATATTCTGCCGGGACCCGGGGCTTTTTATAATACTCTAAGATGTGTTCAGAATCCGAAGGCAAATTACTTGCTATGCTACCAGTCCTACCTATCATATCGATAATCGATCGTATGGACTAAATTTTAACTGCAATTGATACTAGAATTGGGCCCTATTTAATATACATATTTTATTTATATTTGATACTGTTATAAGAATATTACGTTACAGCCGCCAACACACCCACCACCACGACCACAGCACCGCAAATAACAAAATTGAATGTTGTTACGCTGGTCATTACCAACGGTTCTGAACGCGTTATAGAGACTTATGACATGTGGGTACATAAAACATCTGGTTTGGTACTTGATATCTAATATCGAACTGCACTAGGAATTCAGAAAACCATCCTCTCGAAGCAGTTCTCACTTCTAATTCGCAAACGAGTATACAAAATTCCAGTCCCCTCGGTTAAAACAGCTTTTGCTCGTCGTCTCTCTGATATTTTACACCCTTTTATATACAACCAAAACTCATAGTTCTACAATATCGCTGAAGCTTCTCCTCGAGAGTCAAATTCTAAAATAACCACTTGGCTCCAGGGTCTCAACTATTACGACATTGAAAATATGCTAAAATCCATTGCGTAACTTGTTAGATGCCATAATTTATTATTTGGTTGATAGTACGCACCCACACACACATATGCACACACACACACTTACACACACACACACGTACACACCCTTACACACTCCCACTTACTCACACTTATAATTAATTTCTGTCTTCCTAGTTGGTATTATTATAATATAAACAAAGTAAACAAATTGTATTGTACAATTTACAACTCTCCTGGGCCTCTATTCAGGTGCGTTAAAACGATATCGTGTTTGACACGTTTAAGAATCGTTTATGTCACAGTCGCCATTATTGTAAATGACATAAGAGTTATCAAAACGTTGACAATACGGAAACATGTCAAAAACGATATCGTTATAACGCAGTTGAATAGAGGCCCTGTTTGTAATAAACAGGAGAGTTTGTAATAAAAATAATATCTTGACGATTATTTTCAATTATTTTGTAAACCGAATCTGGTTGCCACGTGTCAGACATAGCCTAGTGTGGGACCATCAGAATATTTTTTCGTCTGTACTTGTTCCTTTCAATATTTTTTTTTTTTTTAGAAGATATTTGTAGCGTAGTTAGGCAGCGAATTCGACGTTGAGTTAACGCGTTACAGAATACCATATCTACGGTCCGATTGGCTCTAATTTATCTTACGGATTGGACTCGATTTAGTTTTATTTTGTCATACACCTGCGTTATCAAAATGTGTTTTGAATGATCGATGAAACGTTACCGCTATATTGCCAGTGTCAATAAATCACCATCGGGTCACATTTATATGGAAATTAATGAGACCAGCATCTAACGTAACTTGTTAAGATATTCGGTACCGCAAACGAGAAAACTGTATACGATTGGGGTGCCTAGAAAAGTCATGGGCGCTGAATGTTTCCAGCTAAGCCCGTGGCGATACCAACAGAATAAAACATGTCTGTGTTACACACTGGCAACATTTTCACGAGCGTCCATTGACCACGAAAAAACACGGACTTCAATTTTTACTGCGTATATGGCAGCAGTACGCTAGCAAACCCTACTACCTAGTAATATTATCCTACTAATAATATCATTAACGCAAAAGATTGTAAGTATGGATGTTTGTTACTCTTTCACGCAAAAACTACTGGACGGATTTTGGTGAAATTTTGAATGAAAACAGCTTATACCTTGGATTAACACATAGGCTAACTTTTATATCGCTATTCCCATGGGAACTGATTTATACGACGAAGTCACGGGCGGAAGCTAGTAAATTATAAATGTGAAAGTTTGTGTGTATGTTAGTTTGTTACTCGTTCACGTTGCAATGGAAAGACGGATTTGAATGAAATTTAGAATGGAGATAGCTTATACCCTGGATTACAATATAAGTTACTTTTTATCCCGAAATATTTAAAAGATTAGGAGGGAATAACGTTGGTACGTTAATATGTCAAAAGGAATAAGTATAAGCATTTTAAATTTTATTTACCTATAGAGAATGCTTCGTCTACTACATTACGTTTAGCTGCCTTCATTGGTACTATGGCAGTATAGCAATAGCCAGCTGAACGCTAAACTGGGAACTGTTCTGTGTTCTCGATCTGTTTTAGATTGTTGAAGATTGCTAACATATATAAATATATTAGCTTCTGCCCGCAACTTGCCCTCAGGAACTTTTAAATTTTCCGGGTTTTGAAGAAGACCATGTGGTAATCTAGGGTATAGCTATCTCCATTCCAAAGGACAATGGGCATTTTGGTACCCGCTTTGGTACTTTGGTATTTTGGTTTCATTGTGGTGTCGTTGAAGAGGTCATACAAATAGGAACAGCAAATGGAGATATGCGCCCTGGCGATCTTTGCTCTACGTAGAAATACCCTATGATTGATATATAAGTTATGTCCATTGGGGTGTGTACCACATTCCATACATTTTTGCCCATTGTCCTTTCATCCAAATCGGTCCGACTATTGCAGCGTGAAAGAGTAACAAACGTCCATACATCCATTCTAACAAACTATCGTTTTTATAATGCTATAAAAGCCTGATGGTAAGTGGAATCTGAGACCCATAGACATTTGAATTCACAAGTTTTTAATCTTAAGACTTCAATCCCTTCAACCTCAAATGCGTTGCCAACCCTGTGGACTAAGATGAAATGCCTCTATGCTATGTAATTTCACCGAATGTCTTATCCCAACAACAACAAAACAATAGGAACACTGTTGCTTGGCGGTAGGTTTATGGATAAGATGGTGGTAGCGATCCAGTCGGACCCTGCACAGGGTCCTACCACCACTAAAAATAAACATTATTTATCATAGTGTTCAGTTTTAAATGTACGTAAGAGAATTGTGAAGCGATGCTTAAATCGCGTTACCGAAAAAAAAAACCATACAAATTTAGCTCCAGGCGGGTAAAATCGAACAACGTTTAAGGGGTTTATTCCCATCTTCCAACCTATCCAACCCAGGTATATGGCAAAAATTCAATTTTTGGCGTTTGAGGGGAGACAAACGCTATCGCGTTTTGTGTGGAAATTTTTTGCTCCACTGTTTTCTTAACTAACATAAAAAGGTTCTTGATTTGATTTGACTTTCAAAGTTAGAAAAATCTGTATTGACGTCTAATTGGTAGCAATTTTTTATCAACAATACTTACATACTTACATACTTAAAAGGAGATCTCAACCTTGTTAGTAGTTATGTAAGAAGGAATTACATTAAAAAAGAACGTTTTTATCATTTTATCATTTATCATTATCATTTTATAATTATCATTGTATATATTCAACAAAATCACGTATGAGAGCGTCATGAAACTCATTATTATGTCGACGTAATTATTATCTAAAATTCCCACAAGCCCATAAACTACCAACAAACCACGTCCCGCCTATATTAGCATTTGTAACATAATAAATTATACTGGATCTTACTCAAAATTTTCCAATCGCTAATTTCAAAATCTACAACTTTTCGAAGCATCCTCAATGACAACATAAAAGCATATTTCTCTCGTTACGTCTCATGGATTCGAACCCAAAAACGGTCGTTACAACTTTCCAACAATCCTGAGTTATAAAGAGAATTCCTTCAAATTGTAGCGAAAGTTTCCACGATATAATGACGTGTGTTGTTACGAACAATATCTCATTCTTTCTACCCGTTATTTGGGATATTTTTTGCGTTACTAAACCACAATGTAATTATATAGCAGTAAAACTCTAAACAATAACGTTTGAAATGAGGTACCAATACAGATACAAGACCCTTAACCTCGTGACGCTCACCACACTACAAACAGGGAGATTTTTGTGAGTGGAAATTTCAATGTAACAGCAAGGAAAAAAAGTTTAATTATCTTGGCTCTTAAATGCCATTTTTAAATTCAAAATAATTCAAAATGAACTTTATAAATATTTACTTTTTATTTCATGAAGTTTAAACTACTTTGCCTTGATTATGTACTGCCTTAGTAATACCGGGTCTAAAGAGGCTAAGCTAGTTTTATCCAGGGATGTGACGCAGCTCATATTAACCGGCAAGTGTAAGTACCCCGTCAGAGCGTAGCAAACCAATTTTAGCGCATGCATTCTCAATTACGTAGCTTTATACGACATGGAGCTCGAGTCACCTCTCACCGCATGCTATTTAATTTCTTTCTGGACGAATTGCTGGATCCTGTCGCTACAAGTCTGGGGTGCCGCATCAAGTAGAGCAGTTAAGTTTTTCTTTGTATGAACGAATTGTATGTGGTGATACTACAATACGGTAAATAAGCAGATAAAAGTGACCGCCATCTTGAACTTGTTAGCTGTTTGTTCCTCCTTAAAATAAATAATAGAGCCTTATAGAATAGGCATTCGTACATTCTCATAGACGAGAATAATTTAACTTAACATTTAAGAAAGACTAAGACTAAAATACCTATTTCCCTCGTGTGGTTGCTGGGTTACAATAGTGCCACTCCATGTCTTCCCGTGGATTTCGTAAGAGATGATTAAGGGAATAATGGCTTGTAGTACTGTTAGGCGATGGGCTTGCAACCTGTCACTAGTACACTAATAAACTTTTTAGCCTGATTGTGCAAAATGTGGTTACAGAATTATAAACCAGTATTTTTAGAGTTGTTGGTATTTCTGTAGCTCTACCTACCCCACTCTGGTAATGAAGGCGTGATGTTATGTATGTATGTAAGAATAAAATACCTGAAAACAGTTTGCTTCATTATGATTAATATTCCTTTTTAATTTCATTCAATTCTTTAAGCATGGTAGTACAGTCAAGGACTTAAATTGTCTGCTGTCTTAATGACAGCTTCAAACTACATGAACGAAGACTAACATTAATAATTACTGCTGTCATTATGACAGGGTTCCTTCCATAGTGGTATAAAAGTTAAAGACATCCCTTATGATCAAATGGAACGTAGGTTTTTATTTAAAAAATAAAGACTTTCTGAGGTACTGCTTTATTTTATATTTACTGTGATCGAACCTGGTACAGCTCTGAAAAAATAATAAGTTAGTTTTTGGAAAAAAACTAAAAAAAGGTTGAGTTTAAGTAGAGCTTACTTGGCTAGTAAGCTCCACTTTGAATTTAAGTGGAGCTTACTAGCCAAGTAAGCTCTACCTTTCGAACACACCAGTCAGATAATTAATCTTGTAAAATACCAGCATTTAGGACTTGCCTACTGGCTGACTCATATAAATTACTTTATCTTGTTCCTAAGTAGACGTCATTTAGTAGGCGATCTAACGGCCGCACTCACAGTCAGACTTTCCAACTTACTTATAAATAGAATTTACGTTTTTTATGGTTTCGAGAAGACCATAAAAACGTAAAGCCCATGATGGCTGCGAACAGAGACCAATAAATTAAACAGCGGAAATAAACACTAAGGTAGAAGTGACTGTACATTGGGCCTTATTTTATTTTGTAACTGCACACTTTAGTACCTTGGCGCTTTACGGCCTTAAATAGATATAGTGCAGCATTTCGAACATTTTTTGCATGGCAAGAAGAAGGTACACGAGCACTCAGGCTACCTGATGGTAAGTGGAATCTGAGACCCATAGTCATTTGAATTCTCAAGACTGCAATCCTTAGACTCCAAATGCGTCGCTAACCCTAAGGACTAAGATAGAATGGCTCTATGCTAGTAATTATCGGTTGTCTTATCCCCACACCGGAACAAAACAGCGCGGATACTGTTGCTTGGCGGTAGGTTAATGGATAAGATGGTGGTAGCTATAACACTTTAATTTTTTTACATATAATTATTTCTGCGGCGGTTAACTTTCGTAAATGCTTAAATACATAGGAAACATCCAAGAGTCAGGAATCAGAACTAGGTAGCACATACAAATATTTTCCCTTATCAGGATTCGAAGCCATGAACGCTAGCTCCGTAGGCAGTCACTATCCGTTTACATTAATCTGGCATAACTTTTTTTGGCATAATCATCATTTGGCATACAGTCTTTTTTTTCAGAAACCGTATACTTTTCAGGATTATTTAATAGCATTGCATAGAGCCCATTAGGTTAGGTTAGGTTTATTTTATAACAATCCTGAAAAGTATACGGTTTCTGAAAAAAAATACTGTATGCCAAATGATGATTATGCCAAAAAAAGTTATGCCAGATGAATGTAAACCGTCACTATCAACTAACCTAACTTCGTCGTTGGTATCTGTAAACTTAAGTCGGCTTTTGGTTAAAAATATTATGGGGCGGCGGCGGCTTCAGTTGGAGTAACCAATTACTTACCATTAAACAAAAAGTTATATATTTTATTGATCATAATATGCTGTTATGTAGTCCCACATTTCCAAATGATAAAAAACTAAAGGACATTTTAATCTTGCCGCAAGCAACGCCGAGGGAAGCTGTAATCATATTATTTAAACCATTTAAATGTGCTTTGTCATGGCCCCTCATCTATCTTAACAGAGACATCTTATCGCCACCCTTGAAATAGGTACCGTTGAGTGATCCCGGTGGCCATCCATTGGGTGTGTAATGATCAACTTTTGATATAACAACATTTGATATAATAGATTATAATTACTCAAGGAGCATAATAAACTTTTGATATAGCAACAAAGTAGATTTTCATGGTGTATAATGTGCAATAAGTATAATTGATGTTGGATAATTTATGTATGGTATAAGGATTATTGATATAATGTGTTAAATGATATAATAGTCTTAGGATTGCAGTCTTATGAATGCGAATGTCTATGGGTTTCTACTTAACATCAGGTGGCCTGTGCGCTCGTTTGCCTTCTCAATGCCATAAAAAAAGTCTACGTATACATCTGCAAGGGATTATGCGTAGAAACGTATAAAAGTAAAATATCTGCGCTTATTTTTTGTTTTCGTCGTCCCTCGCTCGTCGCCGTACCTAACAGAGACCTGCCTCAAGGTGGAATGGGTAGGTTATTAATGTTATTATAATAGTAGTATAGTATTGTTAAAAAACTCGGTTGTCGCTACGCTCGTCGTCGTACCTAACGGACACCTGCCTTAACGAAGAAAACCGCCTCTTTTTTTGAATTCGGTTGAAAAATGCTGCTTCTAGCTAGCGTAGGCACTAGTAGCATTGCTGGCACTGAAAGCGTAAGGCAAATTCATTTAGTATCTAGATAGAAGACTTTTAGGCCGACGCCGGTCTGAGTGTCAGCTCTCTGACGGGCCATATTTCACACCTTATCTCAGTCACTCGCTCCATTTATTTCACGAAAATCCCTTCTGTGCGAATTCCACGAAATAATTACCGAATTGTAAGTTTGTTCACTCAAATTGATACAAATCATTAATTGAATATTAATTGCTTTTGACAGAGCGTTACTGGTTAATGGAAATGTATCGAAATCAAATAGGAGGGGTAAACGGTCTCTAATGGATATTGCTTTTTGAGAAATATGAACGTATGTAATTATTATTCATTTGTACATCAATATACTTGTACACCCATTAAGTATTAAATGGAGCCGTGTTCAGCTGAAAGTGTTATTAAGGACCAGTGCTAAGAGTGTGCATTGTTAGCTGTAAGAAGGCGTTAAATCAAAACAGACAAGAGCATGTCGGATCATGCTCGGTTTAGGGTTCCATAGTCGTGATAGTTTTTCTTTTAATTAGTTACATGTGCTTTTATCATTAGATATTTTTAGATTTTGATTAGTTGTAAACAATATAGACGAGCTGTTGGTAGGCCTCCAACAAGATGGAGCGACGACCTCGTAAGGATCGCGGGATCGCGATGGATGCGGAAGGCACAAGACCGGTCTAAGTGGAGAGCCTTGAGGGAGGCCTATGTCCAGCAGTGGACGTCTTTCGGCTGATATGATGATGATGATGATGATGAAACAATATAGAAAATTTTACTAATCGAATTCAATATTTCCAAAACAGTCCCCCAAATCTAAACATTGATAAGAAATTACTTAATTATTTTTTGGTGCATTCCAAAGAACCTCACTCCACTTTAAAATGTAAAAAAAAACTTTGCACTACATGTAGGTAATATATCAAACATACATGAATTCAGAGATGGGCATTATTCGAAAAAAAAATTATTCGTATTTTTTTATTCGCGAATAATTTATTCGTCGAATGATTTATTTGCGAATGATTTATTCGCGAATAAATTATCCGCGAATGAATCAATCGACTACTTTTTGAATAACGAATAATTTATTCGATATTTTGTTCGGATAAATTCACGAATAATATTTGTAATTTTTTGGTTATTCCATTTCAATAACTAACATAAATTAGAAATAAAGTACTGCATATTTTAACACCTTAAAGATTGCTGTGGAACGACAATTTTCATATGCAACTATGATAAACCTTCCGAAATCGAACAGGCTGTCTGACCATTTATTCGAAGAACGTGTTGTTTTAAAAAACTTATTTAAAAGCATAATTATATTTATACGTTATTGCTCTTATTTTTATTGATATTTGATGGTTAGATGTTTTTTTGATGATTTTAATGAATATTTTTGATGTACTTATAGTAAAATTCTTTATTTGACTTAAGAATGATTTAACTTTTTAATTCAAATTTATTTACTTTCCTTTCAAACGAAGCTATTCGCCCGATATCTGATTTTAGTAACGTGAGATATGATTTTTATTGTTTTGATATTTAAGAAATCAACACGTTATGTTAAAAACTAGTGTAAAGGCATAATAATTGTGTTACAATGTTTTTAATTAAGTTGATTATCTTTTAATCTTAAAATGTTTATTCATGTTGATTTTGAAAGTGTTTGTGTAAATTTGTATCTTATGTCATTTACTGTCTTTTTCAAAGGAAGTTATTAACATAACATCAGATTTTTACTATTTTTGTAATAATTATAATTATAATAAATAAACCAATGTTGATTTAAAAGTGTTTTATTATTTACTTTTAATCGACACGATTAAAGCAAACCCGATACTTTTATCTAAACCGCATAAATTTTTTATTTTAAGTAACGTGAAATATTTGTAGACCAAACAAATAATAGAAGAATGTCTTATGTAAGGTGAAAATTAACTGAGTCCATTCCGTTAGTATGTACAAACAACATCTTTCAGTTATGTTTAGATATTAATTTTCTAGATTTTGTGGCACTTGAGTCTAACAAAAAATTAAAGCTTAATATCGGATTACTTAATCGAAGAACTGTTTTTACAAACCCGTAATATTTTTGAAAGACCTGTTCAATGACTGACACTGAATTATAGGTTAGACGAGAAAAAAAAAACACATATCCACGTTACGTGTAGGGGAGGTACACTAGATTTTTTTTTGAACATTTTTTTGTACCACTTTGTTGACGTGACTAATGCATATTCATGCCAAATTACAGCTTTCTAGTACTAAGACTATCTACGCTAGACTGCGGACGGACGGACGGACATGGCGAAACTATAAGGGTTCCTAGTTTGACTACGGAACCCTAAAATTCAACGTTTCGGGGTTTTTTTGCATCGTCAATACATGCAATAGTCGAATTTTGTGTGATTATAAAAAAAGCAAAAACGAATACAACCCATGTCAAATAATAATCCAGCAAACAGTCACTGCTATTTAAAAACGCTAAAATTAAGTGCTACGTATTCGTAGCAACTACGCTACGCCGTCGTAGCAATGTGCTGCGCACTTTATGAGCGTAGAGCAACGGACATCCACGACCTACTTTGGTTTAAAATAATGTGTTTTAATTAAGAAAACGTACGTCGTGATAACAAAGAAGGTTTGTGTTCTAAATTGTGAGGAACCCAATAAATTTACTATACTCCATGTTCAGAGGTACTAAAGAGAATTGTGAGGCAAACCAATCTCGTAGCTGTCAAAATTCTTCCTTACAAATGTTGTTCCGGGCGTTTCTCACCCCTAAGTCAAGTCCGTTTTCAATTTTTTTTAATACATTTTAGTTCTTACTAAGACCATGGTTTGTACGTTTCCGTAGGTATTTTTTAATTTGTTTTTCCATATAAGATTTCCTCGGAAAAGAAAACGTACTGGGCTGGGATTCTACACGGTAACAACGATATCGTCTTTGACGTGTTTCCGTATTGTCAACCTTTTGATTACTCTTATGTCATTTACAATAATGGCGACTGTGACATAAAGGGTCCTAAAACATGTCAAACGCGATATCGTTATAACGCAGTATAATAGAGGCCCAGACCTAGAGCTTTTCATTATATCTACAAAACGGGTCCAGCCGTTTTGGAGGAGTTCAATAACGTACACCGTGACACGAGAATTTTACATATTACACTAGCGACCCGCCAGCGGCTTCGCCTGCTGCAATATTTTTTTATGTCACTTTGGGGTATGAAAAATAGATGTTGGCCGATTCTCAGACCTACCCGATATGCACACCAAATTTCATAAGAATCGGTCGAGCCCTTACAGAGGAGTTCAATAACGTACACCGTGACACGAGAATTTTATATATTAGATTAAACCCAAGATAAAATATAAACTACCCTCCCAAAAACAAATGAGCTACAACTTTATTCAAATTCAAATGAAGTTTATGAAAATACTTTGTTTATTACAATATTTTGTCCTTTTAAGCCTTCAAGTACGTTCCCACTTACCTAAAAAAGTTTTATCTGTCATAAAACTCATAATGTAAATACATCCTTTTAGCAGCCACTGAAGGTTGAACTTGGTCTAGCAATTGATTGGAGATTATTTATTTTGTTTTAAGGTCAGAATGTGCAAACCGGGAACAAAGTGTGGAGAGGAGACGGCACGCAGCGAGTTTGTAACTATAGTAGGTTATTAGGTTAAAACGGGAAGTGACCTTGTTGTGAGGTTTATTTACTATAATATATAGTTGGTATAGAAGGACGTAAAGTTTTTTATAAAATAATTTATTTAAGCGCCGACTTTGTTAGAATCGAGGTAGTACAGTCACCAGCAATAATATATTATCCAACATTGGCCTCAATTACTGGACGCATAAGAGCGTGTCAGATATTTTTAAGAGCAATGTTGTGTAATATACTATTGCTAGTGACTGTACTTTATATGTACAGACAAAATCATAAATGGGTATCTTACAAAAAACAAATAAACTGTAACTTTTTAACTTAGCTGTACCTACCAAACATATTTTTACAAAAATGTTACATTAAGTGTAACTGTCAAAACGAAAAGAATCGTTGGAGACACGTACTTATAAATAAAACTACGACCAAAACAAACCAATATGCGATAAAGGAAAAAGAAAAACAGGGAAAGTTTAGATTTATATACGACATCCAAAGGCCAGTTATCTTTACCACCGACCGCCATTATCTAATACTTGATCTTAGCTTACGTTAAAGTGAAGTATGTTTTAGTGGTGGTAGGACCTTTTGCGACTAAGGTATATAAGGAAAAATTACTAGGTATAAAAATACCTAGTAATTGAAAGAAAGTTGGAAAGTATTTAATGACTAAGTATAAAGATGCCGATATTTAAATACGTAGGTAGGTTTAAGTAATGTTAGTTTTGCAGCAGGTCCGGAGGGCCAACCACCCAGAAATAGGTGCTCTACGGAAGCGGAGCTCTGTGGACACTACCTAATTTCAAATAATGACTTATTTATATGTCGGCATTTTTATACTTAGTCAATAAACCTTCTCTCCAATTTTATTTCTAGTCATTTTTATACCTAGTCATTTTTAGTTATAGACCTTAGTGCCCAAAAGGTGGTAGAACTTAAGAGCGTCGGTGGTTTAGGGGGTCCCCTCGTGATCGTAAGGTACCGAGTTCGAACCCCGCGGTCACCGCGTACCAATGAGTTTTTCTAACATAAGTACATTACCCGATGCTCTTACGGTGAAGGAAACATCGTGAGGAAACCTGCACATTCGAACAGCTGAGTGTGTAAGAGGGTAATTGCACAAAAGATTGTATCCGAAAGGGCCTATCTGTAAGATAAGATAAGGTGGTAGGACCTTGTACAGGGTTTCTCGTACTTTAACGTACCGGCAAGCCGCAGTGTTCGAAATGATATGTTCCGGTGTCCCCAAATCAACCGGTTACATGAAATTAGGGTACAGACAGCATCAAAAGTAGCTAAGCAGAATAACATGTTGAATACAATACAATACAAAACGCTATATTGTACACCAAACAAAAACATTACAGAGAAATAGCACAATTAATAAAAAACGACACAGGTAAACAACAGCGCGGTCTTATCGCAATATGATCTAGACATAACGTATTCTCATGACAATAAAGTCGAGTGCAGACCATTTGAGCTCTTCGGTTGTGTAGCTACTTCTGCTGTGGACTGTACGTACATTTTAGACCTTATACCATCACGAGCCCTTTTTCGGTATCTTGACTTTTGACCAAATCATCATTTGACAAACTATATCATTTTACAACAAGTTTGTGCTTAAACCATTACAATACTAAAAAGGTTACATAAGCTTATTAAATAAGTTAGGTTATCTTAGACTTTTGACCACAAAGAAATATAAAACAATGCGGTGGGAAGTGTCTCATTGCGAAATGAAAGTTTCCTTTTTTCGCATCTCCATCTACAAGTATAGAAACTTCTATAACCAATATACAATGTTTCTATTCCTAATAACATCACAATAAAATCCCGATGCATATGCAAGTTATTGGAATGGGTTCCCCCATCTCACGGTCATGTAAAGTTATCAGGTTATCGCAGTTAGTATTTACAATGTTGCTGTTTATTATTAAAATGACCTCGTACAGTTTCTTCAATAGACTGCACAATATTTTTACGGCATGCGCTTTTTTTATGCAAATTTGACGAGCTTTGCTAACACACTAGTCTCAGAACCGGTGACACGGGAGCGAGTCTAAATTACGTACAATTGCTAGTTGGCGGTAGGGAAAATGTCAACAGTAATTTTACAGTTAACAACGTTCATTGTAAAATCCTCTCTTTTCCGTTGCAGCCTCACAACTGAGGTAAACAAAGAGTTTTCAGGAAATACAACACACAAATTTCTCTTGAAATTTTAATGTAGTTTCGTTAAGCTTAAAATTACCGGAACAAGAAAAGTTACGTAGAAATAAAACCTAACGTCGTTTCACGTTGTTTTGAGATATTGCTTTTTTTTTCGGTGATCTTTGGTCTATGTATTTTTTATGGCATAATTCAAATTCAAATTCAAATTCATTTATTTGCTTAAAAATATGGTACAATTAGGTGGTGTTTGTTTATTATTCCTGTACGACGACATATCTTGCTAGATACTAGCATGCAAATTTAGTTTTAAGAAACAACGTTAATTGCATATTATTGAATTAAACAATAATAATATAGCACGGTCTACAATATATTACAGTTATTATATTATATTACTTTACAGTTCATATGTTACAGGGGAAATGTTATGTATTAAATAGATCATTTGTGGAATAAAACATGTGAAATTTAAGCCAAAGATGCAACTTTTCTGATTTAAACTGTTTTAATGGAAGGGCCTTCAATTCTTCAGGAATAGCATTGTAAATCTTAACAGACGTGCGGTAGCAGTTTTTCATAAAAAGAGCACTGTTGGGAACTGTGTCTAGCACTAGTCTGTTTGGATGTCTAGTGTTTCTTGGATATAAGTCCTTTACAAAAACAGCTGCCTCAAAAATATACATACATGGTAAGGTTAATATTCCAAGATCTTTAAACAGCGGTTTGCATGATTCCTGTAGAGATATCCCACACATTGTCCTTAAACACTTTTTTTGCGCTATAAATGCTCTGTTTATATTAGTAGGATTGCCCCATATCAGGAGGCCATAACGTAATAGCGACGCAACATACTTATCCGTGATACGCCATCAAAACTGTATTCAAAGCAGAGATATTGCGAAGCCTTCTCAAAACATATACAAATCTCAGAACTTTATTACAGACTTGATCTACTTGATCTACTTGATATATAGAGAAAGCATACGAGCCTACTAGCCACCTGATGGTAAGTGGGATCAGAGACCCATAGACTTTTCAAATCTCATGACTACAGTCCTAAGACTCTAAATGCGTTGCCAATCCTGAGGACTAAGATGGAATGCCTCTATGCTAGTAATTTCACGCGTTGTCTTATCCCTACAACGGAAGACAACAATGCGAACACTACATCTTGGCCATAGGTTAAAGGGTAAGTTACCGTGGTGGTAGTGATCCAGCCGCACTAAAGCGTATAACAGTCTATAAAACGTATATTATGGTAAAGCGACTTGAGCCGAAAGGCTTTAATTACATTTTCAGGCAATATAGTAATGCATAAATAAGTAAATTATGAAAATACATTGTTCTGCTGTCATAGACATTGCTTACCCGCATCAAAAGAACAAAAACAAATTTGAAACATCCTGAAAACGGTTTTTATTTCCACCGACCGATTACCCTTGATACTGAGTACGGCTTTAAGGTCGCAAATGTAACTGTAACCCATGAGGCCCTTGACAATAACTCCGCTAACGTAAACGATTTTCGAAAACTCTCGAAATGTATAACTATAAATTGACATGAGTGCTCGAAGAAACCGTCTCATAGCTTGCGTTAGTCGTGCGATTTTTCGATAACTTATCAGAGGTTGTGGCGTTTTCAATCTTAGTTACGCATTACGCTCAGTGATTGCCAAAATATAATCGACTAACGATTAACGATAAAAAATGGCGATTGATTAATCTTAGTCGATTAAATTAATCGCCAATTAATTAACAGCGACTAAATTGTTAATCAATTAATTAATTAGATTATTTTTCTCTCTATTAATATTAGGAAAAAATCGTTTCTTTTGTAACTCTACGTTTCGAGTTACGTTGACAGATTGCTACAGCTTAACAGCTTACATCTGTATAACATCATTTACAACATATTGATTTTTTATACCGTGCGTGTTCCAATTTTTAATCGAGATTTAGTTGATTGAAAGGACGATTAATTAATTGTTATTCGTGTACTATGTCGATTAATTAATCACGATTAAATTAATGGTGATTAATTATGTGAAGATTGATTGTTTAATCGATTAATTAGTTGTTTAAAAAGTTAATCGGTTAACGCCCATGTCTGAATTTACGCTCACCTTTGCAATATTATGGACGTTGCTATTTCCGAGATAAGGGCAGAGAGGCTTAAAAAAACTGGCCAGGTACGAATCCAACTTGCACACGAAAGATTCTGTAACATGCTTAATTTCAAACTTTATATTATTTTGTATTATTTGTTGTAGCTACTATAGTTGCAGTAGAATTACATGGTGAATGACATGGTGAAACTATAAGGGTTCCTAGTTTGACTACGGAATCCTAAAAAACGTTGGATATAATAAAAAAAACATATACTTTACGCGGCAAATACCAAACAAAAATGTATTAATAAAAACTTTTTTTTTTTAATTTGGATCATACCTGACCAGACTTGTAACTTCGCGGACTGCTTTTACAACAGCAAGGTTAATATTTCCGAGTACGTCATTGAAAAAGTTATTTAATTAAACGTGACCATTATGTACACTCGGCCACTTTTGACAGCATGCAGCAGCCGAAATAGGTAATTTGTAACATTTTTGAGGGTTTGTAGTGCTCATAAAACAAAACAACAAAGGAGAAATTATAGGGAGACGCAATGTTCCTAGTTGTTCTTTATGTTATTGGGTCATAACCCAGAAAGTAAGCACGCGAGACCATTTGTACCTAACAAGAAAAGGCCACCGCATTTCCTCTTAAACGTAGTTTCACCGACAGCATTAATTTACTTGGTAGATTTTACTTGCCAACGTTGCCAGCCTACACTCGTAGTATAAAAAGAAAAGTTGGTCACCCTCATCTTCGGCCCATTAGGGTTTTTTTGTTGCCTGTTACCGCTGCCTGTGACCGCTGGGTTGTCCTTCTGAAATTTACATAACGACATTTTTGCGTCAACGCGCGTTGCTTGATACTTGATACTGTTACGCAGGTGGGGGTAGATAACTGATATAAATTAACAAATTCACCGATAATTAAGAGCTGGACTTTATTAACGAACTCACTTACAAACTATTATCGCACAGTAAAATTCGAATACTTAGATGATCACTTAGTTCAATCTTTTTCGCACTGTTCGTTCTCCAAGTAAAGGTTGTATAACGCCGCGAGCGCTTCCCCTTTTATACTCCCAATAACCGAATGTTTCAGAATGCCTTCTCGAATGACCTCATCGGTCCCGCCGAGGATGTTCTAAAGATTTTGTTACTGGAAGGTTCCACACATGGCGACCTTGTATTACAATAGAGGTGGCCTTGGCTTTGACCTCAAATGATCCCGCTTACAATCGGTGACATCCTTGGACCACGGGTCTTATTTCTATTCTATCTACCTAACCTAACCTACTTGTAACAACACGCACGCAACCAATACGCGGCCGCGACTGAACGGGCTCGGTCCGTCCTGTTGAGTTCGCTTGTGGTGGCTCGTCGGTCTCGTACGGTCAAGGCACGCACACATGCAAGTCGCGCGATAAACCTTGGTTTGAAGATAAACTACTGTACGGCTATATACTGTGACACTGTGCTCTAATATATTGAGTCTTCGAAGGCAATGCCGCTGATAAGCATACTTTATGCAGAGTCGCAAACTTTGTTAAGGACCTACTTACTGTCTATTTTTATACAACAGCCGAAGAACGGCCTCTTCCGCTCGTTTATGTTTTGCTGATGATGGCTTGATACAAGCAAGCAAGCAATGGAACAAGCAAGGTGTCATAAAATTCGTTTTAAGGTCCACTCTGAATGGTTTCATCAGATCGGACTGCGTAGCAAATCTACTGTAGTGAGATTCTACAAAGTAAAAACGATATTGCCTTGACGTGTTTCCGTTTTATCAACGATATAACTTGTTGTGCCAAAAATAACATAATCATCACGACATGAGAGTTTAAATTTGAATAAACAATTATTTCGATTTATCGGGTTTGACCATGTAACCCTTGATATGCAGGGTAATTAATATACAAATATTAACTAACATACAATACCTAGTACTAACATGCAGTCAGATGGTGGTGTCATTTATTTTTCTCTTTGTTGTAAAATACTAGCGGTTGCTCGCGCGTAAAAATAAAACATAGCCTATGTGCGATAATGTACCATTCTAACGGAGAAAGAATTTTTGAAATCGATCCATTAGTTTTTGAGTTTATTCGTTAAAAAAATACATAAATAAAAATCTTTCCTTATTATAACATTTAAGTATAGACTGACCTCTAATTAACCTCAACTTATATCTAGTAATACTCGTAAGTGACGATGAAGTTTATGAGTTTGCTGCTTCAGTAACAGTGTATTCCTTCTATCAAGATACCCAAGACATATCTCAGCAAATACACTCAGGAGCAATAAAAACGGGTCACTTTCTATGGAAATTCTGTACTAAGTGACGCGTTTTCATTAGTCTTGACGATACATTGAATCTTAGTCTAAGGCCCGTATTAATAAACTGATCTCAGTTTAAATGCCCGTCTCAACATACGTCAAAAATGACAGTATTCTATGGTTTGACGTTTACTTTGACGTTTATCTTGGGATGGGCATTTATACTGAGGCGAGATACGTCCATAAGACTGGGATTCCCAACCTTATACAGCCACCCAATACATATTTGATTTTTTTCTCTCGCTCCTAAAATACTTCCTTGTAAAAGAAGATACCTACAGTGCTCATTACGTTGCGAGCCGGTGACGTGAGCATACCGGTTTGCAACACCCCTGGAACAGCGCTGTGACGCCCCGGAGCGTCGCGGAGCACAGTCACGGAACTCCTTAGCAGTTCACATAAAAAAATCTTTAACAACAAATAAATACTTAGCTACATGTGTACTCCAGAAAATTAAAAATAAACCGCCAATTTTATATTTTTAAGGGTACATTACTCGTATCTGCAATTTATAATCAGTGTTGAATGACGATTTCGTGCTTCATCATAATTTAACTGGATTATCATCTCAAGCAGCTGACGAGAAGTAGAATTTATTTACATCTCAACGATGGTTGAGTGTACTGTACACTCATTTTTAATCAAAGACAAAATATAAATATATTCAAGTCATTCAATTAAACCGATACCCAATTATCAAGGGCGTCTTGAATGGGGATTCAAAAATAAAATTGAGGGTAAAATTATGCATAAATTTCAAAAATATTGTACTAACATTAGTCACGGGGTTCTGAGACAACGTTAACTTTCTTCCATTGTGTAACAAAAATTAGTCGCAACAATAAAAAAAATATGGTATGGAAAAGGCAAACGAGCACACATGCCGCTTAATGGTAAGCGGGATCAGAGACCCATAGAGAAATCTCAAGATTACAATCTTAAGACTGTACCATGAACCCCTAAAATGATCATCTCGACCGTACGCGCCGCGTCACGATAGACAGACGCGCCACCACAAGCAAATTCAATAGGACGGACCAAGCCGGTTTAGTCGGGGCCGCGGGTTTGGTTGCGAGCGTATCAAAGCATCAAGCGACGCGCATCGCACGTCGTAAAAATGTCATCATGTAAATGGACAACGGTTTTATATACGTATCATACTTCACCTTACTACTCGATGACGATACGATAGTCAATATCAGTGTCAACTTGCTGTCAATTTACGTACTAAATGCATACTAGAGGGCGCTGATATCAATTGCTATAGAAGGTAAAAAATCGGGCTTGCAGTACAATCGAAGACACTGTTAACTATACATTTACAATCGAACATAAACATTATCGCAACGTATTAAAGTCTATGGGTGGTGTTAATAGTGTCTTCATTTGTACAAACTTTTGTACAAACCTAAGACATACATTAGAGACATACATTTCTAATCTGTGCTCCCGTCAACCTCCTGTCAGATAATTATTTATATGTAGGTGCGTGCATTTAATTTTGGTTGACTATTTACTATAAAACAGCTCGGCCAGAGCGATGCGGACCTAACACTGCCTAACATGCCTTTGCGCATGAGAGACCACTATAGTTAGCAGGTTAATAACCTAAAAAAGAACTTAAAGTAAGTAAGTAAACTCTTTATTGTACACAATGAAAATAAAGTTTGTTCATAAGCAAATTTATCCCTTTAAGGGATTTTTTCCAGCTTACCTTGGAATGACTGAAGACAACGCATGAGGATGGCCAAAACTAGTTAAGCTCAAAATAAATATGATAAAACGCTATTAAATATTATTAATTATGTAGATAATAACAATATAAACCAGGGTTCGTTACCGGTATTCTGACTGCCGGTTTTAAATGAGATATAACCAGTTATAATTGCATTTCGCTATTTATATCGCTAAAGCTCTGATTAGCGGTATAATGAATACCGTATTCAAGTATATTATCGGTTTAGCCAATTGAGAACAATACCTCTTTTTGATACTTTACCCCTAAACACCATAAACAGTAATACCTGTCAGTGCCAATATACTCGTTTATTTGTTTCTGTAAATGTTTTCGGTGCCATTACAATAATCTCAGACACGCCTTAGACAAGTCTGAAATTACAATTAATTACAGTCTAATTCACATCTTACTAATCTGGTGCAATGAAAAGCGGTATTTAATACTGTAAATAGTGTATACATAGTGATAAAAACAAAAGCAGAATGACAAATACGAATATAGGTATTACTTTTTACCGTAACAATTGGTTACTTTAAATACATGAATAAAACCGGTTTTACAATCCCTAATATTTAAACTACCTAATATATAAAAAATGGATACAATATACACCACTATCTAAATTTACCTTAAAACGAATTGTATCTATTTTAAACTTTCTAAACAGTAATAAAAATTATTCATTCAGCCACATTTGTTATATATCCCTATTTCAAAATTTAATCTCTGTTTTTTTAAAGTAAAAGTGGGTGGCTTATAAATAAAGCTCCACTTATTTGTAACTATATTTTGAAGTAACTTGAGAAACCAGGAAATTTGGTGTGTTCCAGAAAAAGTGTTCCAGAAAAAGCAATTAACAACTAAAGAAATGAGGGTAAAGTTGACTGAACTTTTAGGAGCGGCTTTAAGTACAAGAACCTCGAACACAACTTGTTCCTTCTATCGAGAAAGAAACGTCTTACCTATCGTCATCGAGAAAATTTGTATGCTGACTAGAATTATCGGCTCGCGTATCGTACCGTAAATATCGTAATCGAGTAGTTAATATAGAATGTGGAAATGTGAGTTTCCAGAGCTGTGCGAGGTAGCAGAAGGGTGAGCGAGGAAATCCACCAATAGAAATTGCCTCGGTCAGCGCAGCTCTTCTATTGGTGGTTTTTTTCCTCGCACACCGTTCCGCTACCTCGCACAGCTTTGGTGGAATCGCAGCCTAAAGGGTTAGCGCCACGAATCGATTCCGTAAAAAAATAGTGAATAGCGATCCGAAAACGTAACGTATAATTGAAACGTTCGCCCTAGAGCTACAGAAAATCCACTTTAAGGTAATATTAAATATCGAGTTATCATTATTTTGTTGATATCGTCTTATATTTAATCGAATAATGTTTTATCTAGATGTTTATTCAAATAACTAAGTACACAGTTAAAATACACGACTTATTCGTGATTTAATTTGTTTTTCATCTAAATTAGGGAACCATTTCACATTTTTATATTTAACTAGCGACCCGCCCTCGCTTCGCTCCGGATTAAAGTATTATACATATAAACCTTCCTCTTCAATCACTCTATCTATTAAAAAAAAACGCATCAGAATCCGTTGCGTAGTTTTAAATATTTAAGCATACATAGGGATATAGGGACAGAAAAAGCGACTTTGTTTTATACTATGTAGTGATTAGACTAATTAGCAAATAAATACCTAACAACATCGAATATATTACTTTACTGTGGTTTCTCAAAATGAAATTCACATGATTGAATAAAAATTATTTAACTTTATTAATGTTGTACAAATAAATAGAATGTCTCTTTCTCTCATCTCAAACGTTTATAATTAATTAACACTGCATGGTGTATTTAAATCCGTATATTGCAATATATTAATATAATGTAGGTTGTAATTGTAAATATACACAATATATATATTATAAGTAAAAGTATGTTAATTTTTTTAATCATCCGAAGAAGAATACAAATCAGTAACTCAAATACCTCAACTAAAATGTAATATTATGTATTTTACATAAATTAAACTTATTTTTATATAAAACCGGAATTTGAAATAGCTTTTCCACTGTCTTTTTTGTGATTTGGTCCTCAATCATGGCGGCTAAAGGGGCTAGGAGAAACTACATGTAAATATTTAAAACCGTTGTCTCTTAGGAGACTACCGAAAGTGGAGAGAAAAATACTTTACGATCGAAGACACATACATAACGTCACGCCTTCATTCCCAGAGTGGGGTAGGCAGAGCTACAGAATACCAACAAGTCTAATAAGACTTGTTTATAATTCTGTAACTACATTTTGCACAATCAGGCCAAGAAGTTTACTAGTGTATTAGTGACAGGTTGCAAGCCCATCGCCTTACAGTACAAGCCCTTATTCCTTATTATTATCGAAGACACTGAGACGCGAAATTCCATAGTGTCATATGAGCAGGTACTTGGGCGTTTTCCAAAAAAAGTGTACATCGTTAAGGACAAAGTTGAGAAAATTTAACGTATGTAAATGTATGGCTAATTTTCGTGACGAAATGGAAAAGTTAAATTTTCTTAATTTTGTCTTTAACGATGTACACTTTTTTTGGAAAACGCCCACTTACAATTTACTGTTACAAATAATTAATAGGATTGTGAAGCGATGCTTAAATCGCGTAGCTGTCAAAAGGAATCCATACAAATTCAGACAAGACAAATCGTTACAGACAAAATTAAGAAAATTAACGTAGGTATCTAAATGTATGGCTATTTTTCGTGACTAAATGGAAAAAGTTAAATTTTGTTAACTTTGTCCTTAACGATTTACACTTTTTTTTTGAAAACGCCCACTTAAATGAGGAGTTTAAACTTAAATTGTGTGTAAAAAAGTCTGTGCGTGATATCTTCAACATACATTATGATCTCTTAAACCCTGCGTTTTCGTCAGATAGTTGTTCTACAGCATCACAATTTAAGAAACAAAGGTTATAATAAAACCTACTAGCTGTTTCCCTCGACTCCATCCGCGTAAAGTCGTTTATCGCCATTCTCTCAGGAACTGCCAAATTTTTCGGGATAAAAAGTAAACATAGGATGTCCTTCCCTGGGGCTCAAACATCTCCATACCAAATTTCATCTAATTGGCTGCAGCGGTTAATCCATGAAAGCGTAACAAACAGACAGACATACAGAGTTACTTTCACATTTATAATTTTATTTATATATTTTTCCGTGTGGTTGCTGCGTTAGAATAGTGGCACTCCGTGTCTTCCCGTGGATGTCGTAAGAGGCGACTAAGGGAGTAAGGGCTTGTAGTACTGTTAGGCAATGGGCTGGCAACCTGTCACTAATACACTGGTAAAGCCTGATTGTGCAAAATGTTGAAAGTGAGTTGTTGGTAATTCTGTAGCTCTGCCTACCCCATTCTGGGAATGAAGGCGTGACTTTATGTATGTTATAATATTAGTATAGACTAGAGACGCCCTCGCTTTATTTTGGGTTTATTTGACTTTTCTGTAACACCCTAAATAATAATAAATCAAAATCCGTTGCGTGGTTTAGGAATTAGCAGATATACAGACAGACAGACAGACAGACAAACAGATGTTGAAAGCGACTTTGTTTTATACGTAAAGAAAAGGAGATATCGATAGAGAAAATAAAGATGACATTCCTTGGATAAAGATCAATCTACGTTACTTCGCATTTCAAACTCCATTAAACGGTTTTATAAAAAAAAAAAACCTACATTACATACACCTTTTTATGGCAAGGAGAAGTCATACGAGCACCCAGGAAGGCTACCTGATGGTAAATGGCGTCCGAAACTCGTAGATATTTACATTCTTAAGATTGCAATTGCGTTGCCAACAATGATGTGTGAAATGACGTCATAGAGATGCTGGTCGTTTCACCTAAAAACCATTACACCGTTTAATCGAGAACAATGGCTCTAACATCCTTAGAATTTTTTCCTCCACATTATAAAAATAAATCACGTCGATGCTCACGCTTAACGAGAGAATAACGCGATAAAACGAAAATAAAGTGAAAAATATGGGCTCAAATTATAAAAATTGAAACGTTGCGAGCCTCCGGGAAACTTTGCGAAACAATTTACCAGTTTCAGGAGAGTTCATGTAACTTGTAGAGTTTAAGCCATTAAGCGAACTTCACGGAATTCTTACTGGGCTTGTAATCTACTGGGGCAAAACCATTTTTCTTTTGACGTGTTTCCTTATTGTCAACGTTTTGTAGCTCTTATTTACTTGACAGTAATGGTGGCCGTTAAAAACAATACCATCACACGTCAAAGGCAATAAGGTTTTTACCGTGAAGAATCTCGTCCCTGGATGAAAAAGCCATTTGTCTATATTATATCATAAAATGTCTAGGTACTTTTACGGCTCTGGTAAGGCCCCGCCTGTACTTTATGTGTCATTACTTTGCAAAAGCGCGTTGGCCTAGTTTGTTGGGACCCTCTCAACGAAGCTAGAGGTCCCGTGTTCGATTCCCGGTATCGGCAAACGTTTGTGTGATAAGCAGTGGGCGGCTGACGGATGCAAATTACGTCAAAATAATGTCGAACGTTATACGTAATATGGATATGACTAAAATAGTCTATAAAATATAAAATAGTCTCATCTGGCAAAATGTATGGCGTACACTGGCAGCATACATATTTAGCGAAAAACTGTCGAAAAGCGGCACTGTTAACACGTTTCCACGGAATATTGCATAAAACTAAAAAGTTTATCAAATCAATATTAAAATCTTCTTGATTCTGTTTCGTGCAAAATTCTTGACGGCGATGCGTATTAGATTTAACATGTCTATCAATCACGCTTTTTCGTTTCGCAAATAAACTTACTTGACATTTTGTACAAAAGATCGATCCTTTAGAAGTATCGTAAATTAGATCACGTTTATCTATTATCCACTTACGAATTGTGGTTTCCTTTGCCATCTTAAATATGAATATTGAAAACTAAGGAAATTTAATGGACAATTCTAAGACGTAATAGACAAACGCTCATCAGTCTCAAGAGGTGATAAAATAATAAGTGGCCAGTATCTTTTTAGTATACAATCTACATACAATAGAGGATAGCTTATTATGTATTTACTAATAATGTAGATAAAGATAAAAACTGCATAATTTTGTATTCATAAATATTTCTCGAAAGATAATAAAAGTCTTATCCATGTTCTGTTTACGTTCCTATTTTGAATCCGTCAGCCGCCCACTGGTGATAAGCGAAAAATGGGCTGGACATGGATGGATTTATCACAATGAAATTTCAGCACAGTTACAGAGGTTCTGTTTGAAAATTTAACTACCCTATAAAGTGAAAAAAATACATTATTTGTAACACAAAGTTAGCGGTTTTTTAATGGTGGTATAAAATAAAACAAATTTATTTATTATTAAAATATGATGCTCATATATATTATTATGTTTATTTATTTTCAGTTACTTACATTTTAATTATACTCACAAATATCACTATCAGTTAGCCTCGAATGGCTAATTCAAATATAATTAGATAATCAAAATAATCAAATTGATCACCTTTGGTAATCATTTTAGCGAACCTTTTCTTTTATTAGGTACGATGTTGTAACTTTCGGCGCGGCCGAAGGGTTCGGCCGTTTTTGGCCGAACCCTACCGAAAAATACCGAAAAATACCGAAACTCGGGCCGAAACTTGATTTTTTGCCCGAAACTGGCCGAAGCCGAAACCGAAACCGAAATTTCGGTCGGACACTAATAAAAAGTATCCTATGTTACTTCTAGTCCCTCCCAAAATATGTGTACAAAGTTTCATGATGTTTCGTCAAGTAGTTTTTGCGTGAAAGCGTAACAAAAATCCACGCTTTCCCATATAATATTAGTAAGGATGTTAGGTTAGGTTAGACTTTTACCCAAAAAAACAAAATGCGGCGGGAAGTACCTCTTTGCCAAACGTAAGTTTGTAAAATAATATAGTTTTTCAAATGATGATTTGGTAAAACATTAGGGAACCGTAGTTCCTATATTGTAACGTATTTATTTCATGCTTACGTTTTTAACAAGAAGCAACGCAAACCAAATTTGCCTTCAAACTACTTATGCAATATTTCCCGTAAAAAGTAGGAAGCCTACAAATACCCAGAGCTACCTTCCGTTTCCCAGTAGACCCGTCACGTAAGGCTTCAACGGTTCTTAAATCAGATTTGGACCCCTCAAATAGACTCATATCCTGCACGTAAACTTGGAGATGTTTCCCGTAAAATCACTTACTGTTCGAAAGGGATTTCGGTAAATTTCTTGAAAGTATCCTAACAGTTATAAGGGTCTCGGAAGTTAGGGGGGTTTGTTTATGAGGATGCTAGGGAATGCTTTTAATGCTTAGTCACCAAATGTAGTATGGTACAGCTTTTATATAATCAGAAGTTAATAGACTGATACAAAGACACCCTGACAATAAATAAATAAAAATAAATATCACAGGATGTGACGTAACGTCACCAAATTGATCTAGTCCCAAATTACGAGTAAGCTCTAGGCTTAGACACACTTACTTATATAAAAATACATACTTCAATACATAAAAAACATCCAAGACTCAGGAACAAGTACTCTCGCTCGTCACACATATATTTGTCCATACCGGGAATCGAAATTAGGACCGCAAGCTTCACAGGAAGCGTCACTACTAACTAGGCTAAACTAAACTTAGGCTAAATGTTGTTGTTGTGTTTTTAAGGGGGTTTTTTTTGGGGGATTTTTAACCTAGGAACCCTTATAGTTTCGCTATATCCGTCCGTCCGTCCGCAGCCTAGCTCAAAGACTCTTAGCACTAGAAAGCTATAATTTGGCATGAACATACATATAAGTCCAGTTTAGAAGATCCACCATACACTACATGTCGCACCGAGAGTTAAGTAATTAGTTTTAAAAAAAAAATGTATTTTCTCGAAACCAATAATACGATACGGAAGTAGAATAATTTTATTTTCTATGCAATAAGGTGCATTTTGAGTAGCCTAAATTTTGATACAGATTTTTAAAGTATAATGCAAAACGCAACTGTAAAAAAAAAGTTTTTGTACCATACACGGGGGAGAAATTGTTTGTACTTTTAACTTTATAAAACAATATGTACGTCACAGAAAATAGTTTTGAAATGAGCAAACTGAAACCTACCCTTTCATAATAATATGACATCCAAACTGCTACAAATTCCAGGCAGAGAAAGATATAAATCCATTTAGTTACTGCCTGTAATGGACAGGTATTTAACAATCCACAATCCGGGCTCAGGGACATATAAAACTCAATAAAATAATTGTAACTAAATGCAACCTGTGTGGGAAAACCGGGTTATTCCAGTTTAAATAGACGTGTGAAAATAACAAAAAGAACATCGAACAACTCCAAACTAATTAACCACCAAACGCCATCTAATTATCTTATATAGGACGAACAGAAACATTTGTAATTTAACTTTTCTGACCTGGACAAGGTATTTGGCTCCTACCCTGCTAGTAAAACTTTCATTTTATTTCTAACAACAAACGAGATGCTCGTACAATAACACTGCCGTGATACCAAAGAAGGCGGCTAACTGCATGGTAATAGCATTAGCATTTTAAATCTAATGTAGTAACAAATAGAATATAGAATGTTTTGATAACTACATTGCATTTAGCAGCCTTCTTTCATATTATGGCAAAATATATCGAGTGACTATCATAATATAACACACAGGCGGGAAAAAAAGCTGTTTTTGGACGGGTATAAGTTAAACATAAGTACCATTGGAGCCAAACAATTCCCCATCCTGGCCGAATCTTAGAGCAATTTTCTCAAACATGCTCCGGAATCTTGGCTTTTTACAAGCTTTTTATAAACTTGCAATATATGTATGTATGCAGTATACTGTAATTCTATGGAACTTGCTAACTATGTAAACAAACAATATATTGAAATTGACATCTAATGTCAATTTTAGTATGGCGGCTTGTTTACATAGTTAGCAAGTTCCATAGAATGACACTTTAAGTAGGTATATGTTTGGGTGAAATCTTGCAAAGAATATTTGAACCACTTCCCAGGGACCAATTGAGCTGAAATGTGGTATGGCTACGTAACCTCGATGATAATACAATAATATAGTATGGCATCATCGAGCTGCTCTGATGATGGAGTCACCAGGATCTCCGCTATACTCAAAGTAGACCCAACGAGTTTGGACTCATTAGGTTGGTCTTGATAAGCGGTAAATGAAAAAAAAATCAAACAATAAAGTACAGTTAGCAACAAAAACTTGCCTCAGAAATTAAACTTTTGACAGAAACTTATCGTTTTAAAAAGGAAGACGCGGAGAGCCTCATTTTCTACATTGAAGTAAAATGTATAAAAATACTATAATGTGTATGTAAATGTGTAATTGTATAAAAACCCAATCCTGTCTTCAGCGATTTAAAAAAAAATCCGATACAGACAACTTCTAAAAGGCGGCGGGCAGTGGCAAAAAACAAAGAAGATTTTCAATTCGAATTATTTTCAAAATATATTATGTTTGTTAAAAGCTTTAGATATATATGACCTCGGCGGAAACGGAGATTGTCTGACTCGTATTTCACCACCACCTCAAACGTAATTTCTGGATCTCTACAATAATTGACTATTTCTTAAACGCAGGCACATTCAAGTCAAATTTAAAGGAAGACAGCACAGGCTTTTAATGGATTGTCATACTTACGTCCGGCCAAGGCCGTGGATCATTTTTTTTAGAACATGTATCCAAAAATGTTATCATATAGAGTCTGGCAAACGAAAGCTGTCCCAGAGAAAGAGCGGCAATTTCAAGAAACCTGCAGCTTTTAACACTGTACACTGAATAAACGGAGTTGATACTATTTGATTTCCTGATCTTATCACATCAGTGTTGGCGTATCAACTCCGTTTATTCAGTGTACAGTGTTAAAAGCTGCAGGTTTATTGAAATTGCCGCTCTTTCTCTGGGACAGCTTTCGTTTGCCAGACCCTATCATTCTTGTAACTCACCTATGGATTGGCCACTTACGAGACAGGCTGAGCGTAGTGTAGGGGCCATTGTAAAAAATACAATACAATACAATACAAATACTCTTTATTGAACACCAAAAATAAAAAATAAAAACAGAACATGGAACAGTACATTTAAATCATAGGTATACAACAGGCAAAAATCTGAGCGAATAATACAATTCTCTTTCAATTGCACTTGGTGTCTTGCTTTGTCAATTGTTTTGTGTGTCAATTGAAAGTGAGAAATAAATTATTCTATTCTATTCTGTGGTGCTAGACAAGTTGCATTCGACAATCGTTAGCGATTATGTTTCGATTGATAAATGTATGGAATTGACGTAAGCCACCGAGATAGTAACGTGACACTTACGTCAATTCCATATATTTTTCAATCGAAACATAATCGCTAGCGAGTGTCGAATACACCTTGTCTAGCCCCACTGTATTGTTTTCAACTCTTCCGTCAGTATGGTCTAGTACATAATAAGAGCTATCGTAATATGTCAAACGCAATATTTACCTAATACAATAGAGGGCCTGAAACAAAATCAGTACCTTAAGGGGATGTTAAATAATTTCATCGTACTTTATGGATCGTTTAAAACCCGTTTTGTGGCAAATATAACGGCGCAAATACGTTCTTGTCACAAATACATATAGCACTGCCGTCAGAGCACTCGGACTAAGACAGCCGTAGAGCGGCAACATAATATTATTGATGAGCTTTATGGTATTCTATTTTGTGCAAAATGTGTTATCAACAAGTTTAGACTTTTTGGTATTCTGTAGCTCTGCCTAACCCACCCAGAGAATGAAGGCATGACGTTCTGTATGTATGTAACCGGTGAAATTACTAGCATAGAGGCGTTCCATCTTAGTCCTCAGGGTTGGCAACGCATTTGAGGTCTTGGGATTATAGTCTTGAGAATTCAAATGTCTATGGGTCTCAGATTCCACTTACCATCAGGTGGCCTGAGTGCTCGTGTGCCTTCTCCATAACATAAAAAAAAAATAAAAAAAAATGTACTATTGGCTTTTCCTGCCTTCTATTAATACAAATAAATACTTAAATTTAAAAGTTCGTAAAAATAATTTGAAGATCTTTCAAGATAAAGATATAGGTAAGTTTATGATAGAACAAGCACAACAATACATACAAGAAATATCCGTTGGCCTCCAAACTAGGCTGCGCCTGTATCTTGGGGCCCTGTGAGCCGCATTACAAAAAAAGTATTTACAGAGTGAACTTTGTTTCAATATTTGTCTTTTAAGCGTAAACGACTGAATCGATTTGGATAAAAGTCAGCGCACATATATCGTTTTTTAGAGCCTACTGCACGAACTTTTATACAAGCAGCCTATGGGTAAAATACACGCAAAGGCAGTACAGCGATTTGCGCGTGCAATACAATAACGCGTTCAGGGTGCTGATGAGGCTGCCTCTGCGATGTTTGAGGAGGCGCGGGTAGACTGCTTCTAGGCCACGATGCGGTGCGCATTGCTGGCGCAGAGTTAGGGCTAGCACCAACAGCATCCTAAACATGATTGCCAGTAGCCTTGATTGTCCGTACGTAACTACTGCTGCCAGCTTCACTTACGCCAAAATTGTTTGTATGTTTATAAATACAAACAAACTGACCCTAGTTTGGCGAATTTTTTTGTATACCTACCACCTAAGTTGTTTTTGAAATAAATAAATAATTGTTTTCCTTTATTGAGTTCCTACTAGCACTATTTTTAAGAATTGTTGTATTTTGTAACTAACACGATCCTAAGTTGATTGAAATAAAATTATTGATTAATTGATTGATTGATATTGTCCATGTCATTAATAAGCGCATTAGATAATTTTCGTTATGGTTTTTTCATTTCCCTTGGGAACGATTATATACGACTTTAGCTGAGTCGTTGGTAAGCAATTGTGTACAGTATAAAATACTAATAACTTTATTAAATAGTAATAAAGCATTTCACACGAGATTTGAAGAATATTGGCTTAGAAACACCGGAGTACGTTTAAAAAAAACAGCATTGTAATCGGTTCAACCGTTTGGTCTTTACGCAACAGGCAAGCAAACAAAAACAATAAACACAACTACCCTAATTTTGAGAAGGAGGTTATAATAAAAATCAATAAAATTAGTCTTACATTTTGACAGGGTGTAAGATTTGATGAAAGCACCATAAACATAGTGACGCAAATGGTGAATAAAAATTAATACGTTTAGCAATATAAACTAAATTTATATTATCTCCATGGTTTTTCTGTGCTATGGCCGTTTCAAGTCGACGCGGGCTTATTTCACGCGTCTTTAAACAATACTAACAAGTCTGTACAATGTATAGGACGTACTACACCTAATCTCTCAGATCTAACTAAGAATACTTACAGTTTTACTAGAGAAATAAATGATTGTTTTGATATTATTTATGAAAATTCACCCCGACCTCAACCTATGAATATCAATTCTGGAAACTAATGTAATGTAATGTAATTTGCCTTTCGACTCACAGAACCCTGAAATAGTATGGCACCTAAATTGCATCCGTATAAAGCCGAGAAGTTTTGCTCTCGAGTAAATAAACTCTGGTATAGTTATGGTTGCCTGGTACCCGGTTGGAGATAAATTACACATTTAACCAGCGAAAACGGCGAGAAAGAGTAAACGCGCTTTACTGAATATATACAATACAACACAAATACTCATTATTAAATACAATTACTAAATACAATAGTAAATATGTGGCATTATTTAGAAATTATAACTATTCTATTATTGTTTTTACAGAAAGGCGTGTCAGCAGGCAAGTCAGTCGAGTTCAGTGTCGTATAAAGCTGCCTAATTGAGAAGGCACGCGCTAAAATGTGTTTTGTACGCTCTGACGGAACTTCTTAAGCTTGCCAGATAAAACTTCACTTTAAGATCGAGGCAACGCTGTGTGGAGAGAATCACCCCCCGAACGCCCCTCCGGCAATCGACCTATGAAACCTGCACCTAAACGTAAACATAGACCACCTACAAGCCATCAAACGGCTAGTCAAAAACTAAACAGACATTAAAGAACTAAAATAAATTAACATGTAGTTGCAACCGTGAACAGAGATTGTACCTAGACGTCAAAATGTTTGTAAAATTGATCTTTATTTATACGCGTCACATAAATAAATAAATATCACGGGACAATCTCACACAAATTGACCTAGTCCCAAACTAAGCTCTAGGCTTGTACTATGGGTACTAGACAACGATACACATACTTATATAGAGAATTACATACTTAAATACATAGAAAACATCCAAGACTCAGCAACAAATAGTCGTGATCATCACACAAATATTATGTCCTTACCGGGATTTGAATCCAGGACCGCTGGCTTCGGAGCCAGGGTCACTAAATATTATGAAAAACTTCTGAAAGTCACGCGAATGAATATTAGCTTGTAAGAAATTTATTCGTGTATAAAGTTACTGCCGCAGTGGTTTTTTAATTTACATGGACGATTCTCGTGCGGAAACCGTATTTGCTGATTTCCCTGGAGAAATTATTAGAAAACATTGACTAGTGCGTGGAAAAATCTAGAATCTGATTAAGTTGATGACTTTATTTTCAGTCAACGATTTTTTTACGTTAAAACTAGTTCCCTTTTTAACCCGAAAGCCGAAACCTAAAGAAGGGTCTGTCAGCTGAAGGACGTCCACTGTTGGGCATAAGTAGGCCTTCCCCAAGGACCTCCACGTTGGTCTATAGCAGACCTTTTATTTAATCCGTTACATTCCCAGCAAGACAAGTTTCATCAGTGTGTCAGTGAGGAATGTAAGGCAATAAGGTTGCGATAACCTGTGATCGTAAACTTATTGCATGCTGGCTGTCGCATTTATTTTTAATTTTTCAAAGTCATGTTAAGAAATGTGTCAGAATGAAGATTGTTTATTTTTATGAAATAACAGAGAGTCGCCCACGGGCCGTGATGCTGCATGGTCATGTTCTAAGCAGTACTTATCTATAAAGTTAGTAAAAAGGTATTATTTCATCAAACTACATATATGTTTCAATTGAAATTCCCTTTGGCTAAATAATAAAAATCTGTCCTTTACAAGGTTTGCCTTAACTCCTTATGTAAATTGTTTAGGTAACAACGTTTTCCTAAATCCAATCGTAGCAAACGTCAACACTAAGCACCCAATAACTTCTGTTCACACCGGCATAACCCATCAAAAACCGTCATTACCGCTTCAACTTCCAACGTTAATTCTGGGTGTTCTTTTTTATTCCACCCATTCACTGCGCTACTATTCGGGCCTCGGAATAATCCGCCCATTTACTTATAATTGAGTCGGAAGGGACATCGCGTCATTCCTCGTCGTAAATGACGTGTATTAATGGCTCGGCTTTCAGAAAGTGAAGTGAATCGCTGCTTTAAGTGCGAACTGACGTAGAGATTACGTCACATTCAAAGTTGCTAGCTTCAAATTAAACGCGCTCTTGAACGTTTTGTCAAAGTCAAATTAGTGAAAAGAAAATCATGTTTATGAATATTAATTTATCTTCAACTAAGTTCATTGTTGTTGAGCTGGCTGGCTTGAGGTGGACAAATAATAATATATAATAAATAAATAGCTCAATTTTCCATTGTAAAGGGATATCATTGGGGGTGGTAAATGCAGCGTAGTTATTAATTAATTAGTTTCGGTTAATAGTTTACGGATCTTACACTAACACTATTTTAAAAGAAAAATACATTTATTCACTGAACACAACGAGACATAAAAAGTAAAAACAATAAACAAAGAAAGAAAAACATAGTGGTTGGTGTGTCTTCGTGACAGATTAAGATTAAGATTTTAAGTTAATTTATGTTTACTAACAACTGCTTTGGATTTAATATCTGAAATAAAAAGTTTCATTGACAAAGCAGTTTATTGGCGCAGAAGTTGCTTGGCGCCAAGTTAGCTGGTAAGATCTTGGTATCGGACCAACTATAAAAACTTAAAAATTAATAATGTTATTAATATTAACATACATACATACATAACATCACGCCTTTATTCCCAGAGTGGAGTAGGCAGAGCAGAAATACCAACAACTCTAAAAAGACTTGTTGATAATTCTGTAACCACATAATATTAACAATTGTAATTAAATAGTTCTGTAGATTTTAAAACTCACGAACCTCTTTAAAAAGTTGTTGTTCAAATAGTAAAGTGAATTTAAATTTAAAATAAATCCAAGAGCTTCGCATAAACCTCAAAATTTATTCAGGCTTTGGGCACAGCCCTGAGTAATCTCAATATTGATATTATTGATCCTATGAGGCAGAATTGAATAAAACTTGTGAATTCGGAGTGTTTGCCAAATAACCCAATCGCTAGATCTTGTTAGCTCACAAATCTTGACAGTACTCACTTTTTTGTTTATTTGAAGATTCTGAAATAAATTCAATTTTTGTGAGCCTTTCTTGAATGATTATGAGATCGAAATAAGATTTGAAACATAAGTTTAGGGTATGATTTCGCCTGGAGCCGCCAAGTTAGAATTGAAACCCATCAATTACTAACGATTATTGTCATCATCATCTTCATTAATTTAAGAGGTGAGCCGTTGTCGGTGGAGTCATTTCCATTCTTTCCTATTCCGAGTGATCTCTTTAACACACTGATACGGCACGACGCCTACTTTTTCTTTTAATTGGTCTGGTTAAGTTATGGCCTCCCTCGTTTCCTTTTTAGGGTTCCGTAGTCAAACTGTCCGTCCGTCCGCCGCCTAGCTCGGAGACCCTTAGTATTAGAAAGCTGTAATTTGGCAAGAATATATATCGACGGTTGAAAGGCAAAACGCTTCAAGCGACAAAATGCGAGATATTGAGTTATATACATATTCGGAATCAGCAAATTTTTCTGCGTCGTTTGAGATGGATTTCAGATTATTCTGGCCACCCTAATGGCACTTGAACCAACCAAAAAATATGCCTCATTTTAGACCCCATTGAATGAAACGACACGAAAACACATTTTTTTAAGTCGGAGGATACTTCAACATTTTAGCCTTTTTACATCTCAATTACGTTGGCTTTTAGGCCATTTTTACTTAAGCTTGAATATTATTCAATGTGTGGTAAGCTAAAATGCAATAAAAGCTAATACTAAACAATGTCACTTGAAACATTCTCCTTTCCGTTAATCATGAACATTCATGCCACTTAACGCACTTTTCTCTGCGTTAAAATAAAAACGAATGTCACTTATTTTGTTCGTGTTCGTTTACAGTGTTTATTTTTGTTTGACTGAAAGAAATACTGTCTATGTATAAGTCGCTTGTTATGTTCCTTTTATTTGATAAAACATACAATAATAATAACACAATGATCTTTTAATATCCCATGAATAAAAATGATACAATTTGCCTAAAAGAAGATGGTTCAAGTGCCGGCGTAAAAAATAAAGAAAGACACTGGTGGACTTGATTCAAACAAAAAAAAAACATGTAGTCGTTTATTTCTTTCTGCTTTTTTCTTCTCTAGATTAATCTAGAGAAGAAAAAACCCTTATCTTATCTTAAGATAAGGGTCAGTTGTTTTTCCTTACCGATATATTATGCGAAATTGTATTTGAATCATTCTTCTTCGTCTTGATTATAAGAATGATAGGCACTTCAATAATTTTACTTTCAGGCATTTTTGGGTCAGTGGGCGGTTAAATCATTTTTCTTTACTAATAAAAGTAACAGCTTTAGCTCATTTTGATTTAAGAACCATTTATTTAAGAAGATAAAGACTTTTTTAAGATAATAATTATCATAAAAAAAAAAAAAAAAATATTTCTCAATTTCTGTAGCAATTGGGTCATATTTTTTTTAATGTTTTTTTTACGTATCTTATCCATTGAAATCGCTTTACTGTGGATATCCAAAAATGTCGCTTGAAGCGTTTCGCCTTTCAACCGTCGATATAATAGTCACGCCAACTACGTGGCAAAATAAAATATTGAAAAAAATTATTTTAGTGTACCTCCCCTGCACGTAACGTGGAGATGTAATTATTTTTCTCATTTACCCGATTTTCCCTTATTTTTTCTTGCAATTCCATCAAGAGATAAGTGAAAGGGATGGTGCATCCAAAGTTTTGGTAAATGAAGTACTTTTGTAATATAACATCCAGTCATGGGCTTGAATTTTCGAATAGGTACTTCTAGAACTTTGTCATTTAATTCAATGACAAAATATTCATAAACATAAACATAATGAATGGGGCCAATTCGGATCGTTGTTCTCTTATTTTAGGTTCACACATTAGTACCTGTTCCTATAATTAAAAACCTGACTGGATTTATTGATAATTATTGTCAATATTTTAAAAATACACCTCCCTCATTTATTTATTTATTTGTTAAAAATATATAAATGAATAAATATCACGGGACAATGTCACATAAACTGACCTAGTCCTAAATTAAGCTCTAGGCTTATACTATGGGTACTAGATAACGATAAACTTAATTATATAGAGAATTATATACCTAAGTACTTAAATACATAGAAAACATCCATGACTCGTGCTTATCACACAAATATCCGCCCTTTCCGGGATTTAAACCCGGAACCGCTAGCTTCGAAGGCAGGGTCACTACCAACTAGACCACTCTTACAAACAGACGAATCTACCGACACCTCATATTATGTTAAAATTAATTAAGCCTAAGGCTGCAGTTCGTGCCAAAGAAATACGAATACTTATTATACTCGTTAAAAATAACTCTCCTTCTGACGCAGTCGGCTAAAAAACCCACAAAAAACGAACATGGACCTCCTTCCTTTTAAAAGTCTATTAAAAGTTAGAGAGCACTGATCCGGATTGTCTATAATGTTATCTAACATACTCTTGCATTTATAATATTACAAAGGATTATTAAGGATATATCACATACTGTAGCACCCACTAATTGTTTCCTGCGGATCTGCACAGCTTAACTGTCACAAGGCACTAATACATTAGCGGATGCAATTACATTAGTTCGTCCGTCTGTGTGACCCAGTTCCTAACAAGCGAATTAGCACGCTTACAAGAAACAATACTATGGTAATACCGTTAATTGCACAACACGAATAAGTAATTCAAATAAAGAAAACAACTAGTATTCAAACACGATGAAGCTATAAAACACAAAAAGCAGAACTAGACAGAAACCAAAATAAACGAAAGGTTTACCCCGGTAGCACGTGCACACGTACATAGTGTAATAAATAAATGTTAAAAAACTAAAACCCGTCTTCAAAAGCAAAAAATAAATTATTTTCAAATGATAACTAATAGGTCAGTCCAACTGAAGTCAGCGTCCCACTATATTTTAACCAAAAGCCAAATTCAGTTGTTTTATTTCATACCTTAAGTATCTCCTAACAATATGGAAGACAGGGAGTGGCATTATTCTAACCCTGCTGGCTTAAATATTTACACGGGGTAAATAAATAAAACGTGTATCTAATATTCTCAAATATAATATTTTAACTCTGTTCTGGTCTCCCTGGTCTATTTAAATCTGTGTATACCTATAACTAGTTGTAAAAACACCAATCAATCAATCAATAAATCATTTACTATACATAAAACATGGTTAAAAAAGTAGGAACCTTATATTCATTCTATTGATAAACGATTTGCAATCGACTACTCGTTCGACGCATTTATAAGAACGCGAAGTTACAATCTCATTTATAACGATAAAGAAGCAATGTTCCTTACAAAGAGGCCTACCTATTGGTACGGTTCATAGATAGATTACAGGGTATCTGGGATGCGAGGCGTGAAATTGATCTCTTACAATCCGAGTATACGGCATAATATGTACTGCCACTATCGTGCATTTACCTTGTGCTAGCCATGAATTTTTGTTATTCGATGCAGGCTGTTTTATGAAAAAAGTGAGAGCGTCGGTGGCCTAGTAGCGGCTTAGAGGATCGACTCAAAGTTACCGAGCTTGAACCCCCGCTGTCACCATATACGGGTTTACTAATGTTTCGCTGAAAATTATTTAGCAAATTCTTAACTCGCCAAACTACGTATCCCATATTTTCATTTCGTCAAATTTTTATTTCCCAGCTCAACGTTTCGCACTGACATTATTTCCCAACGAATGATTTGATAAATTATTGTTAGACAAATTATTACATGGGATTCTTTTAAGATGTCAATTATGTTTTCGTCAAATGTGTTGTTTGGCATACCTTAATTTAGCAACATATTGAAATGCATTATGAAGTCTTCTTAAAGTTATAAATGTAAAAATACATCTATCAATCGGAGTCTGTCCGTTTTAAGAGTCATAAAAAAAAGAACCCTAACCTACCTAGATATCTGGGAGCCGATTCATTTTTAGGGTCATAAAAAAAATAACCATAACCTACCTATCTCTAGGAGCAGTTTCGTTTTTAGGGTCATAAAAAAAATAACCTTAACCTACCTATCTCTGGGAGCAGTTTCATTTTTAATTCATTCGACAAGTTCAAGCTCAAGGTTACGCAAAAAAGTACGCAGCTGATATAACTTTCAAAATTATGAATTTAACACATAAATTTTGACAATATGTTATTTGCCTAAGCAAATCATTTGCTACACAATTATTTACCACATAAAATTTGACATAATAAAATTTTGCAATATAAAAATGTAGCGAAATAAAAAAATTACGAAGTAAAATTATGCCAAAGATTGATTTGCCAAATAAAACTTCGGCGAAAAGTTGATTGCCAATTGAAATTTGACGAAACATAATTCGGCAAAAAGGCAGTACACCCCATATACGATTACGAGCGTAAATTAAAGACGCTTCTAAATAAAACTGCCTGCAGTTGTCAATCTTACCTAAGGTAGGTCATAAATATATGTCTCTGGCTGTACTAATGAGTTTTTCTAACTTGAGTACATTACCCGATGCTCTGCACATTCGAACAGCTGAGTGTGTAAGAGGGTAATTGCAAAAAAGATCGTAAAGTTTCCAGTTTTCTATCCAGTTTTGTTTTTCCTCATAAGATCACTCTTACGAGTACATACTCAGCGGCGCGAGACACACGTCTTGTGCTCCTCCGCTATTGTTCACCAAGTTAGACTTCAGTTAGCCTTTTTAACGTGCAATAAAGTGCGATATCCTTATCTTCTCTTATTGATCAGGAAGGCACGAATTCATAATTCATAAACCATTTTACTTAAACTATTTTATCCGTTACTAGCGACCCGCCCTCGCTTCGCTCCGGGTTAAAGTATTATATATATAAACCTTCCTCTTGAATCACTCTATGTATTAAAAAAAACCGCATCAAAATCCGTTGCGTAGTTTTCAAGATCTAAGCATACATAGGGTCAGACAGCGGGGAGCGACTTTGTTTTATACTATGTAGTGATTTTGTATGCATTGTTACAGGTGACGTCAGTATTTAAATGAAAATATCTGCCCTCTACCAATCATGTCTTTCTTTACTACATTGTCACCACACCACCGTGACAATTGGCGCCACGCATGGAGCACGTAGGGCGCAAATTATTACGGTGCCATGGTGTGGTGTCAGACTAAACGGCTTGACGGTTTTTGAAATGAGATCTATCGTTGGAACTTTGATTTGATCGTAAAATTGTACATAAAATACCGTGCCAATGGTCTACATAACATCGTTAAATCAATAATTAACTTGTTGTTTCAGTTCACTGGCATATTGACAATGTCATCTCATTTGTATTCAATGGTACTCGTTGCTACAATGGGCCTGAAGCCTCCACACACATTTGATTATCGTATTTGTCAAGCTAATTTGGTCCACAAATTAGCTTTAAATGTCAACTAATCGAATTTTCGGACCATTACAGAACCTCATAATCTCGTATTAACAATTTATGGAAACAAATTAATGATTTATGGAAACCAATTTCATAGTGCCTACCTAAAGGTATCTCACCGGGAGCATTCACCTGAAATGTTTCACTTCAGATTCGATCAGATATCAGTGAGTGAGAAGAACCGAGCATTAAACGCATTAGAGTCAGTGAGGCAGTATTGTTACGTGATGCTTAAAATCGAATCTTAGATGTTACATTACAGGCCAATGCTTCCGGGGAGGCCTCTAATGAAGCACTTATTTTTTGCATTGTTTCGTGTAGCTGCAGCGTATGTGCTTCGTCCTTTTACACTCGACTATGCAACACAAAAGGAGATGAATGAGATTGAGTTTAAAACAGACTATCTAAAATGAAAAAAACATTGAGGGACATCCCGACATAAATTGACCTTGTCCCAATCTAAGCTCTAGCCTTATATATCTACTATGGGTGTTAGGCAACAATAAACATACATAGATAAATAAATACTTATATACATACAGAACGCCAATGACTCGGATACAAATACTCCTGCTCATTACAAATATTTGCCCCTGATCAGAAATTGAACGTTTCACTCTTGCATCCGACGACCCGAAGTAAGTAGTAATAATACATTGGTAAACATCTTAGCCTGTTTGTGCAAAACGTGGTTTCAGAATAATCAACAAGTCTTTTTACAGTTGCTGGTATTTCTGTAGCTCTGCCTACCCCACTTTGGAAATAAAGGCGTGATGTTATGAATGTACCCAATAAAAGCTTTATAATATATAATATAACTAGGCTTAGTTTGGGACTAGGTTAATTTTTGTGAGATTCCCCCTCTTCCCTCATCATTTTTGTCTAAAATTTATACTTACTTTATTTTGTCTAATTTATAACCTATTTCAGTCAGTAAAACCTAACTGCTTTGACTGTAATTGCAGCCGAGTTACAAACCATACGATTACATGTGTTAGGTTTTACAAAGTAGACTATAGTATAAATTAGGGGAACTCCTTAAAATTCCGAACTATTTTGCTGTCGGAGCTATTTTGAATAAAATGCATAATTTAGTTGCTATACGTAGGTTAGGTTAGGTTTGATTTATAACTTATAAGCGACATCAAAAAATAAAATCATCTATAAAAATAGGAATTCGGAATTTTGATCAATTCGGAATTATGATTCTTCGGAATTGTGTAGGTACCCATAAATTAGACTGCACAGCAGTAAAATAACAATCTAAGGCGTCTCACGACTCTCACGCCAAGTGCTTTTGAATGGAACAATTTAGGAACGAAGCTGCGGATCGCATCCAATTTCCCCTATCGGCTTTGCCGGATATCCTGAACGCAGCTGTGTGAGTAAAACATGCGCTTTTCCGTTTTTATTATCGTATAGGTATTTGATTTCGTAGCGACAAACTCTAGGCGAAAATCTCTACAATTATGTTGCTATTTTAATGAATAGCGACAACCAATTAAATTCATGGGGTTAAACAAAAACTTTGTGAAATAATCTAATATTTTGCGTCCTTTGTGTTTGCAACCAGTCATTTGTAATCCGTAAAATTTCCAAATTACGTACAATCTTCAAATAATGCTTTTACTGCAAAACACGACGTCTAAATAATAAATATCGCCGCTGGCATTTATTGTCCCCAGTAGAGTAACGCCGGATAAATTAAACGGGCAATTTCATAAATCTGCAGGCGCTTACATTTATTGCTTGTCCGTGTCGGCACTTGCATCATTTGTTTGTAGGCAGGCTTTCCATTATACGCCCCAAAGACTAATTGATCCTCGGGTGATATCAACATGTCAGTTCATCCTATTAGAACACAAACTATCACTTTGTCTAAGGTTTTCACGTTTTATTCGCACAGCAAGTATTAGGCGCTCGGTGATGCAGATCTGTAGATATAATGTTACTTTCACAGATTTTGAAAGGCAAGCCATCTGATCAGATTAGGGACGGCAGGTAACTGTATGGGACCCTATAGAACTGTTGCGTGAAAGTCGCGCTTAGTAAAAAAAATATAGGAATAATGTGCTGTTTAGACTGGAATTGGGCTCATCAATATATTATATTTTTTTATGGCATTGAGAAGGCAAACGAGCACACAGGCCACCTCACAAGACTGCAATCCTGACTGCAAATGCGTTGCCAACCCTATGAGGATTAAGATGGAATGCCTCTATGGTTATTATTTCACCGACTGTCTTATCCCCAAACCAGAACACAACAATGCGAACACTGCTGTTTGGCGGTAGGTTAATGGATAAGATGGTCTTACCACCTGCAAAATAATATGTTAATATGAAAACTCAGGGCCTAACACGCTGCCACGGGACAAAATTTTAACATAAGCTCGGGACTTTAATTCGTCTATTCCATATACCAATGTAAGAATAAAGAGTTAAGGTTTAAAATACAAGTGTGTTTTGTGTTGCTTAAGTCATTTTATTACGAAGCAATTTAAACCCCGGGTGCCTGTCATTTTAATAATTCCTTAATAATATTTGTCACTAGTTTCCGTTTGACGTCATTTGACACTAGTTCCCGTAGCAGCATGTTCCACTAATGATTTCTCTTTTTGTAGGCTATCGTGTTTGACACGTTTAAGAATCGTTTATGTCACAGTCGCCATTATTGTAAATGATATAAGAGTTATCAAAACGTTGACAATACGGAAACAGGTCAAAAACGATATCGTTATTACCTTGTAGAATTCCGGCCCTGTATACTCGCTTTAGTGTTAATTATTTCCATCAGAAAATACGATACATTATTGTCATTTATTTTCGCAATAAAAAAGAAAAACTACAGTAGATTTAAGGTTCATATAAGCCCACTCATTTACCACAACCACTTTCGCGCCCTCGAATTCATTGCAAATTGCGGTGACATTTCCTTAGCAACAATATAACTCACTAACACCAAGAACTCCACATCGCGTGTATTTTGTTAGGAAATCAGCAGCTGTGGCACTGAATTTTTTGGAACATAGTCACCAATTTATTTATACCGTTGGACAACTACAGAACGTTATCCTCCAAGTACGAACTGTGTTTCTAAAGTTCAGGATACAGAGCCGTGTTCGACGGCATGGATAACTTTGTGCCACTACAAAGACATAAAAGCACGCAACGCCATCATTCAAGCAGAAACTGTGCTGTATACAGCAATTACGTTTGTTTGGTTTATTGGCGCGTAAAATGTATTTTTCTTATTTTCAGTCCGTAAATATGACGCTAGAGAGACATAAACTTGTTTACATCCTTTATTTTTACGCCATCGAACGATGTAATGTTAATCATTGGACTCGCGGAGGAACGATCAGTATAATTTTATTCAGGAAGTCTGCTTCCTTTTATATTCTTCTTTACTTGTATACGATAAGCATTATTTCTATGTCTAATATTTCGCTCATGCGTACAGTCATGACTTGCAAAGGTCTTAAGTAGTTGTCTTTTGATTTGGGATTTTTACTTCGGACAGAGAAGTAAAAATAAATGCTTTTATTTGTTTGTTGTATCTAATGTACTTATCTAAAGTAGTATTATTCGATACTTAAGAACTTATCATCTTGAATACAAAGTTCGCTGGTGAGAAGTAAGGGTAGCAAGTTGTATACCGAGCTGATTGCTAACCTTCGCTAGTCGGAAAAACACCATAAGAAGAAGGAGAGTATGTACATTTTAATTAAACTCAACCGTGCACTGGAGCCTAACATGGTCGTGTTTATCGATGTGGATAAACGTGGATAACACATCTGTCACTTTCTGAGTGCGAGAGTGACGGAAGCGTTATCCACGTTTATCCACATCGATAAACACAACAATTTTGGGCCCCCAGGTATTACAGTTATGTTAAATAACTTGCGGACGATCTCGTCGGTAAAACTGCCCTGTCAGTCGCTGAAACTATAAAGTGAAGTGTCTTGACGTTGGCCTGTCTAGGCCGTACTGCGAGTACTACGACGCCGCTCTGCCCTGCTAAATCCAACCTTATGAGTAGCGTGATAGGATTGAATCTGCTTTGACTATTGAGTTTGAGATTCTGCTTATTGGCTTATGCGGGCAGTGCTGAACCAAGATCTCGTAGGTACGGTCGACCTTACAAGTAGCTGCACACTTTATTGCTTTGTCACTTGAACGTCGTGTTTGAACTTCTGCACTAATCTGTCAAAGGCTTTAAAGCGACAAGGTATAAAAGTGTGCAGCTGGTTATAAAGGCGACTGTACCACTGACAACTTTAAATATTGGTGGCTCATAGAACCTCTCATAATGACATAACATTGGCAAAATCACCACGAAACGCCATAAAAAATAAGTATTAGTCGTTTACCAAGGGGAGAAAGGCACGGGTTACTAATAGAGTGTATGTACTCTCTTCCAATTCTGGTACAAAAATTGGATCACATCGGGGTTAGAGGTAAACCTCTGGATTTGCTAAGTGATACCTACATGGTCGAGGTCAGCAGGTTAAGGTTGATGGTTATATTACTTATATTAGTCAGAGTTCTGCCATCTCCTTTGGTGTCCCTCAGGGAAGTGTACTGGGACCGACTTTATTCCTAATTTATATTAACGACTTAACTAATATGAGTGTAGGAAATGGCTGTGTATTTTCATATGCAGATGACATTTTAATTGTCTTTAGTGGTAAATCATGGCATAATATTTTTAGTAATGCTGAAAATGAGCTATATAAAATCAGTGCCTGGCTTAACTCTAACCTTCCCACACTAAATACCTCGAAAACAAACTACATCTGTTTTACTAGAAATATAACTACGCAACCATCTAGTAATTATCATCTTAAAATTCACTCTTGTAACTTAATTGATTCTTCAAATTGTAATTGTGCCCAAATAAATAAAGTTAATTCTTTAGGAGGAGTCATGCTCGATCAACGCCTTTCCTAGTATCCACATATTGAATACATTAACAAAAGAATCAGAAAACTCATCTGGATATTTAAAAACTTAAGGTATATTACCAATAAACCCTTACTCAACCAAATATATATTGCCCTAGCCCAGTCGATAATGAGTTACTGCATAACCATATGGGGTGGTGCCAAAAAAACCAAATTCCTCGAAGTAGAGATGGGATAGAGAAGTCTAATTAAGGTTATGTATTTTAAACCGTTTAGATATACCACGAGTGACCTTTACATTACATCTAACTTATTATCAATGAGAAAATTGTACATCCTCCTAACCATAGTAAAAGTACACAAATCTTTAAAATTTAACCCACTCCTGTTAACACGAAGAAGTAAACACGATGTAGTCCCACTCCTCCCTAGTAACTCTCAATTTTCCAGTAATCAATTCCCTATCCTTTCCGCTCGTATTTACCTATAATAGAATAAATAAAACTATTAATATCTATCCGTTAAGACTATTTAGTTGTAAGAAAACTGTGTTTGATTGGCTTAAAACTCTCAGCTATAAAGACATCGAAGCCATCCTGAATTAAAACTGATTTGATTTAATGACATTCTACATTCACACACACACACACACACACACACACACACACGCACACACGCGCACACACACACGCGCGCGCACGCACACACACACACACACACACACACACACACACACACACACACACACACACACACACACACACACACGCGCGCGCGCGCACACATGCGAGCGCGCGTTCGCATGTGTGCTCACTCCAATACACAAATTTCTTAATAATACGATTTTAGACTGCTTAAAAATGTTAATGTTGTTAATTATTCATGTTGTTTGTTTAAGTATAAAGTATACCTATAAGTATTTAATTTAAAACATTTATTACATTCATACAAAAATAATCGTTTTTCATTTTTTCATTTTCATTTTTCAAATAAAATACAAAAGTAACAAAGAAATTCTCTCAAGGAAGAACGAGCGCCATCGGCGTTAAACAACTCCTCACTTTATTACAATTTTATTGACACCTAATAATGGATAGATAAGGTAACTTCGAGTTCAAATTTGACACATTTTGTACGTGTCAACACTGGCAACTGTCAAATTTTGACTCGATGTAACCTAATCTATACGCGGTTTGAATGTAGGAACGTAACACAAAACTAGGTACACGAGTCGACTACCCTATATTTGAAACAATAAGCAAGTACAAAAGTCAATTAGTAGGAGAATGATCAATGGATCTATTGAAACGGCTCAATAAAGGTCTTTAATGAAAAACGAGGACACAATAACCTGTTCATTGGAATCTGGATCTTCAAAGAATCAATTCTCACACTGGAAGTTTCAAGCCGCTATATGTACCTAAGTTTGAGAATCGAGGTTTATGTATGACTCATCATCATCGTCAGTATTAGTCCACAGCTGGACATAGGCCTCTCCCATTGCACGCCAACGAGCACGATTCGTGGGCACTCTCATCCAGCTCTGGCCAGCCACCTTGCGAAGATCGTCGCTCCACCTAGTCTGAGGGCGTCCTACACTACGTTTGCCGATTCGCGGTCTCAACTCAAGAATACGATAACTCCAGCGATTATCGGTTCTGCGGCCCAAAATGACCGGCTCACTGCCTCTTCCAGCTGCTAACTCGAGGGGCTACGTCGATAACCTCTGTTGGGCGTTTCTTAGAAAGTTTTTACCTAGTTAAGGACTAAAATTAAGAAACGTTAACTTTTCCGCTAAGTTACGAAAATTAGTCGTAATACATTAATATACTACTCTAAACGCCTCTCAAAATTCAGAGAAACTCCCAACATAGCCCTCTCCATAGCACGCTGAGCGACTTTAAGTGAACCAGCCCTATCGTAAGTAGTGGTAGGACCCTGTGCAGGATCCGTCCGGATCGCTACCACCATCTTATCCGTTAACCACCCGCCAAGCAACAGTGTTCGCATTGTTGTGTTCAGGTGTGGGGATAAGACAACCGGTGAAATTACTAGCATAGAGGCATTCCACCTTAGTCCTCAGGGTTCTAAAACTAGCCGTACCTACACACCAAAGTGTTCTCTCGAGTGTTTACTCGAGTTCTCACCAAACTCGAGTAAACTGCTCACCAACTGGTCACCATAGTCATACTACAATGTCTGCATACGTAAATGTAGTTTATAATTATATGCGACAGTGTGCTACGCTGTACCTACAACCATGATATTTTTTGCTCATATTAATTAATTTAAATCGTTACCGTGAACAATGAGGGGATAGCGATATACCAATTCTATGCGGACAGTCACAGGAATGATGCTTGTACACGGTACATGTAGCTGGAGCAAGTATAGGCGCGGGCTACACTTGCGCGAGCAGTCAAGTAAACAAGTAAGGAACCAAGACATAGGTATGATAGGGCGTTGATTAGTGTTTATTGTTTTTAATTAACAAGTGTAACTCTTTACCAACATTTTAAGGTACTTTACTTATACCACAGTTCTGTCATTCAGTATGAGTTTTATTTCCGTTTTTTAAATAATAATAATATTTTTGAACAATGACATTGGAAATTACCGGTAACGTCCAACACTTTTTATGACATTTGATTTGTTTGGTTGGCCAGTCTGCCTAATCTATTGCTACGTACAAATGAATAATTTTACGTTCCATTTTAAGCAATTATGTGAGTGATTGCAAACACGTTTTTAAATAATTATACTATGTAAGTCCTTGTCAAAAAAATCAATGATATACTTTTGTAATAACTATGATATTGCTGTGTTTTAAAACTAAAACAATAAAAAAAAAATTAATTCTCTGGAATGACCAAAATGTGCTAGCTTTGACTCGTCCTCTGAAAGTAATGTGACAGATTGTCTATGTCTCCATCTCAAACGTAAAAATATCCCAAAATTAGACGTGAGATGATTTTGAACAATTTTCATCTGCAAATTGATTTCCTTATTTTGTTAAAACACAAAGAGTTGTAATAATAATGTCTGCGGAAAATTCGTCTATCAAGCCTTTAAGACCGCCTATTGTGATTGAAACAGAAGACTACGAGTCTCAGGTATGTTTGTTATTCTTGTTGAAACGCCTACCTGGTACCTGTGGAGTCATAACAGTTTTATATTATTTTTCTCAGGACACATTAATTAAGCACGTTGATATATCAATAGTGGAGTCAGAGAAACGTGCTAATGGGACTCTGCACGTGAGAGATCATTACACAGTCTACCTGATTGACCTAAAGTAAGCAATCGCCTTTTACTCATTCAATTAGAGCTTGTAATTGTAGCAATTTGACTCAATTATCGTTTAATTTGTGCGAAACTCTTTTTTAGAGCTTGCTATAGACACCCAACCAACATAATGTACTAATCATTTGGAGATAAATCATTGGAGGCAGTGTGTGATATCTTGACCTCAATAAATTATTATGTGTTTATAATGTAGCCCATGTGTAAAGTTCATTAAGAACATTTTCAAGCCTTACATTCTAAAATACACATTACTTTAATGAGACTTCTTCTCTTTGGGAACTTTTCCTCACTACATTTATTATTATTGACTTAAGGAGCCCTAAAATATGAAACGAAAGATGAATCATCTTTATTATCATGTCAGCCACTTCATTAAAAGCAAGCGCCACTTGCCAACTGCTGTCATCATCCCTTTGTGTTTTAGATGTTTTTTTTTCTTAAGCGAGAAGGTGAACGAGCACACAGGCTACCTGTTGATTATTTATTATAATGACTGGCACTTACTCCTGTCGAGTAGTGTTTCGCCAATGTCAGTTATTTATAGACAATCGCCATAGACTTATTAGAGAAATAAGTCCATGGATATCATGCGGGAGGACAATTGTTCGGTTAAAGCGTATTTTCTCTTGTGGACTAGACAGAAGCACATGGGGTTAGCTCCAAATTCTTCCATCAAGTCCCACATGTTATTGACAGTCCTTAATCTTTCCAGTCTTTGACAGTTCTTGTTTGCTTAAAGTAGAGAGATTTTATCTTGATCAGTAGCTTTTCAAATATAACCTTGCTATAACCTTGTGAGACCCGTGTTTCCCAGGAGGTACATAATCAAGGCCATTTAGTTTTAGGATTATTTTAACAAGCATAAAGCTCATTTTGATTTGTTCCAAAATTGAAAATGGCATTTAAGAGCAAAGGTAATTGCACTTTATTACCTGCTAATACATTTAAATTCCCACTCACAAAAATCTCTCATTTATGTAAGTGAGTAAATAATAAATTTACAGAGTGACAGACCCTGATTATAAGGCAGTACAGTCTAAAATCAGCACTATCTGGAGGAGGTACACTGAGTTTGAACAGATTCATGACTACCTGCTCGTGACTTATCCACACTGCGTGGTGCCTCCGCTGCCAGAGAAAAGGGTTAGTTTATATTTGAGATTTATTGAGATTACCGCGTGATAATAGTTATTATTTGAAACATTTGTAACTTTTATAAGTATTTTGATAATCATAGTTTGAAGTTATGTTAAAGTTTATCCCGTCTCAATTTGTTTTTTAATGAAGAGTAAAAGAAGTAGGATGGGGCATCTGAAGTTTTGAATTAAGTACTTCATGGTCACCATCCAAAACACTTTTTTTTGTTTATTTTTTACTATTGAACTCATTTAAATCTACCACGTTTAGATATAAATCTCACTAGAAAAACTGTAAAAGGAGCAAGCCTTACCTAATTGGTAAAAAACTGACCATCTAGTTACTTGTGACATTTACTAGCATAAAAAGGTGTGTTAAAATTACTTAACTTGTTAGTTAATTCCTGTTTTGCTTGTACAATTTAGGTGTTTTTTTTTAAATGTAGGTGTATTAGTAACTACATTAATAAAGATGTACAAACATTTATTTACCATTTAATTGGACAAAAACTGTAGAGTTGGTTTCAGTTATAGAAATGGAATACCATAGAATGTATACAATAAAACAATTTCCTAAACTGCTACATTGTTATACTCTTTAACTATGTTTCCAGGTGTTATATGCTTGGCGTAAATCTGACACAACGGACCCTGAGTTTGTGGAACGTCGGCGGGCAGGCCTGGAGAACTTCCTACTCCGAGTAGCCTCACACTTTCAGCTATGCTTCGATGACCAGTTCATCAACTTCCTGCAACAAGAGCATGGGTGGCGGGAAACTATCACGGAAAGTGGTGAGTGGGAACTCTGCAATTTGTGCATCAGCGAAGTTGTATTACAAATGCAAAAGCTTTTCTTCGTATGAGTAGAAGTAGTTTCCGCTACTCTCCCTATGTGTATGTAAACGACACAATTATATCACAATTTGATAGTGTCATCTATATAATGTCAAATACCTACCTACTTAGTTTAGTAGTTCCTGAGATTGGCGCATTCAAGTGAACAAACAAACAGACTCGTCAGCTTTATATATTAGTATAGATTGTTTGCTAGTCAAATATTAACCAGTTTCCGTTATTAAATGCATAAAGTCGCAAGCTGGCGAGTTGCAGAAACCAGGTCAGTATAAATCGACAAAAACTGGCTGTAATCATTATTAAACCTGATGATCATGCCGTATTATGTTGACAATGAGCTGATCTGATGATAAAGTCGGAAGATGGCAACAGAATGTCAAATGTACATAATGTAGATCCAATGAGTTAAACGCCAACGACGCCTAATGTAGTCATGAGCAGTTGTGTCTACAACGCCACTGACACTTATATTGGTCACAGGTTGTTTAAAAGAGACATTATTACGTATGGATTAAGTTACATTTTGCATAACTTTGAATACATATTTGGTGTGTGACTAACGCATTTGTATTTGACGTAAGGCGTTGCTTGTTAAATAGTGCAAAAAAATTGCAGACCAAAAAAATTTAAACAGTTAATATTTATTTATACAAATGATCTCTTACGCTCAAAACATACCAAGTACCTATTCAGCAGTAAAGATTATTTATTTACAGAGGCATAAATAAGTCTAGTTTTGTTTGTATAACAGATATAAATATCAATACTGTTCCACAATCGGTTGTGATTACAAAACGTAAATCATTTAATTAATCAGCCTGCTATCTGAATTATGTTTCGTTATCAAACTATTATTACTAAAATGTTTCAGTTAGTAACAAACAATATTTGCCATATAAATGCTCTTCTCTCTTGTTGACAATGTAAACTATTTGTTAAGACTTAAATGGCAGCACAGTCTATGCCTTGTCTATAGTATATTTGTTTCCACTCACACAATGCACCTAGAAAACGTGGAAAGTACTATCCCTTCAAATTAATGGCTTTCAAATCGCGTAGAGGCATATGGTATAGACTTTTGAATAATGAATGAAATGCCCCTTTCTTTTTAATTAGCTAATTAAATATAAAATACTCACGGGACAATGTCACACAAATTGACCTTGTCCCAAACTAAGATCTAGGCTTGTACTATGGGTACTAGACAACGATAAACATACTTAGATATATAAATAAATACGTAAATATATAGAAAACATCCAAGACTCGTGTGCTTATCACACAAATATCTGCCCTTACCGGGATTTCAAACTGGGATCGCCGGCTTCAGAGGCAAGGTCTCTCCCAACTAGGCCAACGTGTCGTCTAGAACTACCCTTTTTCTTTCCCTGTTCCCTTCTTATGGCTTATGTTATGTTGTGTTTTGTTTTAGGATACCTACTACAAGCAGAAAATAAGATAAAATCCCTATCAGTGTCAATAAGGCTGAAGAAACCAGACCCCGAAATAGAAAGCGTTAAAAACTATGGCAAGCAACTGGAGACTAACTTAGGGAATTTTCTATACACTAGGTAATAACATTGTTCAACTGTTTTTTTACTGCTTTGTATTATTTACAAAAAAATTCACTGCCTTTGCCAATGCATGATAAGAATTAAGTTTTTAAAAAAAAGTATACATCATTAAGGACAAAAATTAAGAAACTTTCTTCACGATAATAAGACGTACATTTAGATACGTTAATTTTCGTGACGAAATGGAAAAGTTAGTTTCTTGATTTTTTTCCTTAACAATGTACTTAAACTTTTTTTTTGGAAACCTTTTACAAAGTAAATTGACAAATAACCTAACCTTCTATTTGGAAATACGTAATTCAAGAACCAACCCTCTCATGCAGCTGGGAAAAAAAAAATATTTACAATATTATTTAATGACTCACTTATTCAAATAATAATGAGACAATATGGAATAGAACTTAATTGTGAATAAATATTTTTAAGGTCTAAAATAATAGAGAAAAACTACGCGGTCTGCAAATTGCACGCGAACTATGGCAAGTTGTTCAGCGAATGGAGCGTCATCGAGAAGGAAATGGGCGACGGATTGCAGAAAGCCGGACATTACTTTGGTATGAATTTTATTTGAAGTTATGGTAATATCAGTACTTATGATACATATGTATTTCGATAATGTTACATTTCGCGGTATAATATTCTTTCTATTGTAGATCAGGATATGATTTGGATCTTGATAGTTGATATAGAAAACTGAAATGTAGCACATTGCCTGAGTTTAGATTTTTATGGCCATTGAACATTATATTGACCAGTGTGCTGGAGGTACATAATAAAGACAATTTAGTTTAAGCTATATTGCAATGGGTATGAAGTTTATTTTAATTTGTTTCTGTATTGAAAATGGCATTTAAGAGTAGAGGAAAGTGAACTTTATTTACGTGCTGGTAGATTTAAATTCTCACTTACATAATCTCCCTGTTTGTAGTATGGTCTCACGAGGATATATCGACCTTTTTTCAGACTCGATAGCGGAAGGCATAGATGCGGTGGCGGAGGACGAGGAGCAGCTCGCAGACCAGCTCAAAGAGTACCTGTTCTACGCTGGAGCTTTGCAGCAGTTGGCGCACAACCACGAGGCGCTTCAACGTGCCGCCGAGGGCGCCCAGGACACGCTCGCCAACAGGTGAGGTCCTGGCTGCACTGGGGCTAGCAGCTGGCGGACCAGCGTCAGGAGTATCTGTACAAAGCTGGGCCTGCAGCAGCTGGCGCATAACCTCGAGGCGCACAGAGCACGCTCGCTAACAGGTGAGGCTCAGGATGAACTGGGTCTAGCAGCTGGTGGGCCAGCTCCATGACTACATATTCAGGGTCGGGGCCTGCATCAGCTGGCGCACAGGACTCGTTCGCCAACAGGTGAGGTCCTGGCCGCACTGGGGCTAGCAGCTAGCGGACCAGCACCAGGAGTGCCTGTGCCGGGCCAGGGCCTGCAGCAGCTGGCGCACAGGACACGCTCGCCAACAGGTGAGGTCCTGGCCGCACTGGGGCTAACAGCTAGCGGAGCAGCACCAGGAGTACCTGTGCCGGGCCAGAGCAAGCAGAAGTTGGCGCACAGGACACGCTCGCCAACAGGTGTGGACCTGGCCGCACTAGGGCTAGCAGCTGGCGGACCAGCTCCAGACCGGGCCGCGGCCTGCAGGAGCTGGTATAACACAACCGTTCCAAGTCTGTACATCCTATTTTACATTAATTGACATTCATTGTTTTGACTTGACTTTGACTAACACATGGATATTTAGCATTCGTTGACGACAATATCAAAACATGCAGTTGGGTGCTTAGTTCGAATTAAATGAGGTTTTTGTTAGAGCGGGTTATGGTTGTCCGCAGGATAGCGGAGCGCGGGCGCGCGGCGGCGGGCAAGTCGGGGCTGATGGCGCGGCTGTTCGGCGGCACCGACCCCGACATCGTGCGCGACCAGGCCACGCGCGCGCTCGACGCGCGCATCCTGCAGGACAGGGACGCCATCGAGAAGGCCAAGCTCGACCTCGAGTCAGTACCTGATCATTTACCACCGCTAAACATAATAAAAGAAACAAACAAACAAGTCGACTCGCGGACCGACGATAAGATACAATTAAATGGGAACCGTAAACTCGCACAACTATGGTCCTAGTCTGCACCAATAGTCCAATTTCCATCCTTACATCATGCTAAACTTATGATAGCTATATGGCTAGACTTTAAGGCAAATTATTTTAGGCCTAACAATATAATTATATACCGAGCAATAATAGCAGTAAGCTATCATATTTTAAGGATAATGTAAGGATGAAATTTGGACTATTGTTACAGGCTAGGACTAAAGATGTGTGGTTTTACGAAACCTATTTATTATCCTTCACATTTAATAAAAAAATATCACATCAAAAATACAACAGACACCCTTTGTATATGGAACCCTAAAAAAGCTAAACAGGCTTATTTCTATCTCATATTTTGCCGTCTCCCCACCCTTGAGTTCTTGTTGATACCTTACTGATTATTGATACCATGAACTTTATTTTAATTTAATTAAAGCGATAATTCTATAATCACCACGTGCCAATAAACGGATGGCAATATCTTATTTAATCTTAACTAACTTTATTTCCCTTACTGCTACTCCCAATTTGTACCGTCCCGTTTTAATTTTAGAACTGTGCTTGTAATGTTTTCCTTTTTTTTCAGAGAATTCTCAAAGAAAGCCGCCATAGAAATAGAACATTTCCAAAGGCAGAAGGATAAGGACCTCCACGAGTCACTGGTTAATTTCATCTCTTTACAAGTCAAAGCCGCGAAGAAGGTTAGTTACAACGTATTATATTTTACCATAGCCTCCTAAGACCCACCATACAACGAAATTTGCCAATGGAATATGAACCTATGACAAATGCAATAGAGTTAATTTTCTAGTTTGATTGTCCTTTATAAAAACAAAGGAAAACCTATTTTATTTCCTTTGCAATAGGTCTATTTTCTAATGAACGTAATATGTACATTTTTTTGTACGAGAGGCCTTAGGAGGATAGACATAATTTCTTGTTTCAAAGGCAAGTTCGAACGCATAAAACGCATCGCATCAAATGGATTTTAATTCATTGTTATTAATAGTCTTATAAGTAGGTACGGATAATAATTAGCGTAATGCGATACAAAAACGCGTAGCTCCCCTACACGTAACGTGGGGATTTTTTTTTTCTCATCTACCCTTTATTGTGGGGTGTCGTTGGATAGAAAAATATTATGGGTTTGTAAAAACAGTTTTCCGATTTAGTAATCCGTTTATGAAATATTAAGCTTTAAAGCTAAGCTTTACAGCCAAAACTACAAATACTAAAAATCTGGAAAAATCTTAAATGAAAGCGCATATAACGAATTACAAGGAAAACTATCACGACTAAGTAGACGTCACTGGTTCTTGAGATACAGGCGATTAAAGTGTTTATACCTACTAAAATCATCTAAGACTGCACGAATTGTCTTTAAATAGTAAATTAGTTATTACTTGTTGATTTTTATGTTTGTAGTACTTAACGGATTCGGAACCCCTACACTGAGCATGGTCCGACATGCTTTTGCCCGATTTTTTATGTTTGTAGTAATTAACGGGTTCTTGTCCGGTTTTGATACAAAGCATTGACCCTATCGCCGGGCTTGAAGCGTTAATAGGCAAAAATATTTTTTTTCTTCAGAATCTGGGATTTATAATGAATTTTGAAATGCGAGGCGCGGTATTATTTTAATATGTAATGCTTAAATTTTGATTCTTTAGAGATGAAAGACATATTATTTACTCGATTTCGTTATTAACTTACTTAGAAATACACATATTTAAGCCCTACAGAAGTTTTTCCTTACCTCCACCTTGATCATGCCAACCAACTTTTTTTTTTCAGAACTTGCAAGCGTGGACTCAGATAAAGGAATGCCTCCAAAATATGCCGTGAAGACTGGTCGGCCGCGAGCCCTAAACCAAATTGTACAGGACTTCATTAACGTAAGAATAGCCACTTCATTCGGGTTAAGGCAACGGCGCTGTATTACCAAAGAGTTTAAATAGTTTTTTTTTGAAGTGTAAAGCCGTAAACAAATTGCTGCCCAGGCTCGAGCTATGAACGTAGACTTAAAATGGGTGGATGTGGAAATTTCGACACAACCAGTGGACCCACGTGGCTCAAGTTCGAAAGTTTCTATGGTTCGACCTCTTTATTAACACACTTCCTTTTATCTCTTTACAAGCAGTTTCCAGCAGTTACCGCACCAACTCCTCCATCATGCTAAATGCTTAATTTTATTCTTTATAAAAAACCGTAATTGTAGATCAACTCGTACTAATTTATGTTTCCTCATCAAATACCTTCATTTATAATTAAATATTATTATTTTCTGAGCCTATTCCTTAACTCGAATGAACTTAAGTACGTTTTTTATCTCACTTTTTAAGAAAACTAGAATCTTAGTTTAAATGCTAGATTATTATACCTAATTGTAACTATATTGTTATAAAACTATATCAAAAAGACGAAAGTATTGTTTGCGATATTAAAGTGATATTTTTTCATTGACATTACAATCCCATTCCATTTAATACCTCATTACTTTGAAATATTTAAATAAGTTTTTCGTGTAATTGCCAATCAGGCATAGTTATTTTTAAATAAAATTCCTCCTAACCCACGTTTTGAGGTTATTTGGTGCTTGGGAAGAAATCGCCTTTTCTAATTATTCGAATCAAAGAGATCATTATTATTTAGTATTATTTCTATGTATAGAAGCCTCGTAGGTACATAATTATGTCGCTTGTAAAATGGTTTGATACTCAACTGTGATTTAGAGACCAAGAGTAGCAAGTTTTTTATAATGTCTTTAATAATTGTAAAATAATGGTTTCTATACCGCTCTTTCACAGCGGGCTATCAGTATTTGTCCCTCTTTAACTCAGGTGCAAAAGGGTTTCATTTCTCTTGGTCTGCAAGTTCGAGAGTAGCGGTATATTTGACGGGCCGATGCGTGAACGGGATAAAACGAGGAGGTAGTTGTGTAATGTCAACTGACATCCTAGTCGTTGATTTCAGAACCCTAAAAATCTATTGCTCATAGTGACACAGCTAGCCGTGTTTTTATGGTTATAAAAACACGGTTTAACGCGTTCAAAAAACATGACATGTAACTATTTAAAAAAAGGGTTGCTGACGTTCTTACTGTACCTACTCAAATAATAAACTACATTAGACCCAGTAATTATAATTGCAATGTATTATATCTACATATAATTAATATACATATGTTTGACGTTTCCTACAGATACAATCTTTTGTATGGTTTACATTCATCTGGTATAACTTTTTTTGGCATAGTCATCATGTGGCATAATCATCATTTGACATAGTAATATTTTTCTGAGACCGTATACTTTTCAGGATTATTATAAAATAATCCTAACCTAGCCTAATGGGTTATATGCAATGATATTTTAAATAATCCTAAAAAGTATACGGTTTCGGATCCCCTTTAGTATGTTACAAAATCTAAAATACATAAATTATTTTATATTGAAATATACCAACTCACTTTTTTTCTACCTATAGTTATAGTTCAACGGGAGCTGGTATAATTTCTGATTAACAATAACAATGATATAATAATTAACCTCTTGTTTGTAAAGAACTATGCCACGTAGCTTTAGATTTACTCAATCGTTTTATCTTGTTCTGATTTGTTTTGGCGTCCCGGTCGGCCCGTTGGGAGTCAGTAGCCAAGTAAGACATAGATGCGCTAATATATTTTTTGTTAATCACGATATTCCTTTATTGAAATTAGTTTTATTTCGAATTGTTAATCTTTATTGCTAATGTAAAAGGGATCTAAAATAAAGAGATTTTCTATATTTCCTATTTTATTTACCTACGTAACTAAAACTTTTTAGCTGATCTATACAATTTTAAATTACCCATTATGATAACAGAAAGTGGTACAAAATTGACATGCAAGATTTGACCAGATTGCACTAAAAGATAAAATATTTTTATTCAGTAAGTAAACCAACTGCACGGGCATTTTTACATGTCAATAATCTACCAGCGCATCCCAAGAGATCACTGCTGAGAAGAAACGCCGCAAGAAACTCAACAGACAGACAATTTTTATATGTGGCTTAAAAGTACTTACAGTATTGTTTTAGGCTAAGTCCTGTAAAAAAAGTTGTGATTGTAGGAAATAAATCAATAAATGAATAAAATAAAAGTAGCATGCGTAGTAATAGTAAGGCAGAAAAACGTGAAGTTATAAAAACCCGTTGATCTGGCTTAGAGGATTGTAGATATCTTGAAGTCCCAAGGCCGATCTCGGATCTGTTTTGCTCTATATACAAAAAAAATATACAGTCATACGAAATGCACCTCCCCCTGGGTACGACCTTGGCTGTCACGCTATCGTCGCTACTAAGCGATCAGCTGTCGCGTCACGGCTCGTAGGCAATTATAATCACATCGATTTATCGATTCCATGGGTCCGTAACTGTCTAGGTAATAACAAAAGCATTATAGTGAGATGACGGTTTTCTTTAAAATATCTTGAGACGGAGACATCTTAAGATCAGGGGCTCTATTCTACTCGGTAATACCATATTGCTTTTGACATGCTACGAGCTCTTATGTACTTTAGTAATGGCAGCCGAGTTAAAAAGCGGTAACAACTGGGAACATTTTTCCCATTAGTTACCACCAAAATCTCTAGGCTTGTATTTATGGGTACTAGACAACGATAAACTTACATAATTATGTACTTATAGAGAAATAAATAGGTACATATAAAACATCCAAGATTCAGGAACAAATATTTATTTATTTATTTAATCTTTATTGCCCTAAAATCCAAATTTGAGTACTAAATGTGAACTTAATGCCTAATGGTATTCTCTACCAGTTGGCCTTTGGTCGTATGCTACAAATCTCACCGACTGACCGGCGCACAACAGTGCGTACACTGCTGCTTGGCAGCAGACTAGCGGGTAAGATGATGGTAGCGATCCGCAGGGAGACATGGCCACACATATACTGATTTTGATGGGGCAATCTTGGCTCAGGCAACAGCAACATTAAAAAAAATATGTTCCTGAATATGAGGTGTGTACCTACATACTTCTCTTGATACATTTACGTTGAATCGGGGAACGCAAAAATGACAGGTTGAGTGAGCGTGGGTTGAAGAGAAGTGGGTGCTAAAGTGATAAGTCGATACCTACAAGATTTGATTGACAACGTTACTGAGAAAATAGGAACAACTGAAACTAAAAAAACCCTGAAACATGAAGACAGAATACTCGTAGGTAAGTATTTATTGACCGGCACGAAACAGTGATTGAGAACTTATTTGATTTGTATTCTATTAGACAAATATGTAATACAAAATATAATAAATTGAATTGGTTGAATATTTCTTATGTCCTTTCTCCCTTTCCTTTTTTTTGGTAAAGCAAGCGGTCCTAATTAACCTTGATTTTATTGATTTTTCTTTAAAGTTTAAAACGGATTATGTAATTTCATTGACATCCATTTCTAAGACAGGTCAAAGTTTCAAGTCTCCAGCTCATAAAAGACTTGAAAAATTAACAGTAACATGAAAGTCAACTAATATCCTTTCTCTACCTAAGCCTGTCTACAGTTGTCTTGCTTGACCACGGGTACTAAGTTGCCGGCCCCTGCCCCATCAATAATTCGTAACCTTCAGTGGCAGCCATGGGAAGTGGGTCACACCACGTATTCAGTCCACTGTGTCTACCTGATGGGACGATGTGTCCATAAACCGTATCAGCATAATACACATAAAAATTATTTGGAAGTGAGAAAGGCTTCTGGACTGTGAATTGTTTTGAAAGTTTTGGACTTTGTTTTAACAGGTAATGGTCTGATGCAAAAGTAATGAATAGTAGTTTACCTTTCAATCACCGACCCTCATTTAACCGATAGACATTTCCACGTGCAGGGTTTATATTTTTTTGGTAGTCACAGTCTCATCTCATCCGACCAAAGAAGATGAATGTTATTAGTTTCACGTATGTGTATCCGTGTATGTGTGTCTGTGTGTCTGCGTGTGGCATGGTATCTCCCAAACGGGTAAAATACCGAATTAGACGCGGTTTTCAGGAGTTTTTATCTATTTAATAGGTCATGTTATTTTCTAGCTATCACTATCAGGGCATCATAAAATATGATGTGCTGGTTATAGTGCCTAACTAGGCTTACTTGCTTTACCCTCGTTGACACTAAAGTTGGTTATTGCGTTTCTCTACGCAAACTGATCAGTTTTTTCGAGAAGAAAAAGTACCCATGTGTTCATCTCCGAGCTATTAATTGTCTCTACCAAACTTCACATCGATTGGTTAAGCCGCTGAAACTTGAAAGCTGAACGAACTAACAAACACACTTTTTAGTCTTATATGAGTAAGGATTATTTAAGTTACGATTTCTTGGCATGAAAATCAAGGAGATGGATATGTTTAAGTTTTTCGCGTCAGACCGACATTAGACTGTGAACCTCCTTTAGTCTCCTATTGAACGTGTTTTGTTCTAGCAATCAAGCCAAAATCGGATAAATATGTTGAACCAGCAAGTGAGCGTGGACTACTGGGCGATGAGCTGGTCGATGTTGACGTATGGGGCGTTGACAGCTCTGTGTTGGTTAATGCTGCGTCTGTTCAGCGCTGCGTTCACGCTGCCGAGGAGGATGCGGGCGCATCAGCAAACGATCCAAGATTCGCTGCAGGAACTGCAGGTACAGTCAGACTTAAATGTGTGACCCACCTTAGGTCCAAAGTCAATCTGACATTTTACAGCAATAAGGTTGAGTTTCCTCTGAGTTACAAATGACTTGGCATCTCTAAGGACATTGACAACTTCAAGCAGTTTTTTTTTAAATGTGTCTTAAATTTACGCTCGTGACCGCACGTTCTGCCTTGCTAACACAAATGGCAGTATCTCAGACCAAACTCCTGCAAATACAAGCTTTGGCTATTGAATTTGAGATACTGCTTATTTGGTTTGGATGCTGCGCTTCTCAGGGCTGTAAATGGATTTGTTATGGATTAAGCACCAGGCTAAATAAAGCTGTAAGCATCAGAAAGATGATGGGAGAGCAAAGCTCTAGGCTTGTACTATAGTCGCTGGACCACGATACAAGTAATATGTTAGAAATAAATACTTCAAAGCAATGAAAACGGGTCACTTAGTACAGAATTTCCATAGAAAGTGACCCGTTTTCAGTGCTCATTGAGAAAACATCCAAAACTCAGAAACAACAGGGAGTTGAACCAGGGATCGCTAGCTTCATAGGCAGGGTCACTACCAACAAGGTCAACGCGTGCAGTCTGTTAGATATTGTCTTATCATAAACTAAAACAACGCCCCTCCTATGTATGTGCTCACATGAAATGCATATTTCATGGGGCGATAAGGTAGTGGAGGGCGTTAAGTTTAAAATTAGATACTCTCGAGTACCTATAATCAAATCCAATCTTTTATTTGTTATCATAAGGTACTTAATACCAAGGTACCTACACTGGTACGATATGAACCCTGGTATGCTATATATAGCAAAAGGTTTGTTTTATAATATTACATTTGTTTAGAACAGTTTACAATGAAAATAGAATCAATATTCAAACTTGTCGGAGTTGACCTTAGTGTACGACGCGTAGACCCCACGTTGTACACTATTTTCATATCATTTTTTAAAAAAAAACCTAGAAAATATGACATAGGGCTTCAATTTCAATATTTGGCGTAGAATCGAGTCGCCGTTGAGTTGTTATAATGTGCGAAGACCTTAACACGACTGCCGCGCCGTCGTCGGACTTACATTTACCATTTTTGAATCTCACTGACAACAAAAGAGTAATTTCAATTATATTTTTTTTGCGGCGATTGTTTATTTGTTTTGGATTTGCTATAATATTGTACCTATTACGTAAATAGAATGAGGAGAAAAAACAATATAAACCTAAAAAGAAGTTTTAAAATTTTAACTAGTTTAGGTTCTAGATAATACCATAATAAACGGGTCAAAACTTAGTGTGTTGTGTTTTATATGCTTTTTTTATTTTCTCCTAGATCGTATCAATGAAACTCAATTCTGCTTTTCATGCAAGTTCCCTATTAGGTATCAACAAGCCTTTTTAGAGTTATTGGTACCTATTTCTGTAGCTTTGCCTACCCTACTCTGGGAATAAATGCGTGATGTTATACATACGTACCTATGTATTTCATCAGTGAGATTCAAAAACCGAACCCCTGTTCTGAGCCCAGTTTACATTGTTTTTAGAGACGTTACCCGGATCTCTGCATAACAGAAGAAGACCTCATTAATGCAGAGAAGGAACTAGAGGAATATATAAAGGAAGACGAAAACAAACGATCAGAAAACAAAGAACCCGCTGAAAATCCGGATTCCGCGGAAATTTCGCAAATCGAGGAGGATAAGAAGACACTGTAGCAATTCATTTAACATTTGTAAACATGGCACCTATTTTTCTATTTCTATTATACTTTAGACACCAATAAATATCATAGCCACAGCATAGTCTATTTTTAGCACCTTGAAGATTATACCTACCTATCGAATCAATACGCGGAACCAGCTGTAGTTTCATTCAATCTTGGTACAGTTAAGTTAGTGCCGCTGTTATCCAATAGATGGCGCTGCCACGAACAAAACAAAAGCTCTGACAGAACCGGCCGGGAGGCGTGGCTCAGCTTCCAGCAAGCTTTCACCCCAACTTTATTATTGATCGGCCAAAGCATCTGTACAAAATTTGTTTTTAGAATAGTTAACGTCATGTTGTTGTTGAACGTCCGAGCTAATAAATACATACTTAACGTCCTCGATGTGTGATAGATAGCTTATCGGTGGTACTAGCGCGGCTATACTAAACAATGTTAATCAGTACTTTGCCGACTACCAGGCGCTGCGTTTGCTCAAGTAACTTGTGATAATACCGTGATGAGTGGTAACCTGCGTGGTACCTGACCTTAGTGCTAGTTAAACCTTGTATTCCAGCAATATGACTCGTTCCAGCTACAGACCCCTGGTGCCGCGGTCTTCCAACAATTCCCTGGACAATCGAGATGCCGGGTAAGTCATTTTTAAATTTCGAACATGTCATTGTGTGCCTGGCCCGGCCTGCGATATATTTTACACTTAAGGGAGGTTTCATTAAATTTAAGATACTGGCCAGTATTTTGCTTTACGGGTTAACAGCTGTGACTAACTTTAAATATTTATATTTTTTATTTTTAATATTTATATATTTTATTTATATTTATATTTTAATATTCTTTGTTCTATTATTACGCACAGGGGAGTATAAATTTAAAAGCTGTGTAACCTCAATAAAGTTAATCTAGGTCTGGCCATTTAGCACTGATTTGACAATCGATCGTTCGTTTAACCTTAGTATTTAAGTAGGTACGTCCCGGATTAAGCTTTTGATGACCATACGAGTAGGATGATCAACAAATCTACAGATTTGAATGTTTGAATCATTGGCAGGGTACCAGGGTGGTCTTTAAACATTTTTTGAAGCATGAAAAATATTTTTAAAGGTATTTAAGCCGAAGTATAGGTTTCTATGTGTTTTTTCTCACAGTTGTTTACGTAGATACTCTTTATTTTATTTATCATGTTTGAAAACGCCTCTTTCCTGTAGGTACCCACTTCACTGACATTCTCATGAATTTTAAAACAATGATGCTATAAATCACGTAAAACAGCTATGTTTATATTTTATGATACAGTTCATAAATAGTACCCAGTACTTAATAGGAAGTACATTCCCACGACCAAACATGGAAGATTTATTACTTACATTGTACCTACACATAATAACGAAGACTGGTTCTTAACGAAGATTACGTTTTATTAATAACTTTTGCTAGCTTGCTTGCGACTCCGTCCCCCGTCGTCGTAACTGTCATTTATTGCTATTCTCTATATTCCGGAATAAATAACGCTAAAACTAACAAACAAGGATACTTTCCTAGCTATAATATTAGTACATAAGAGTTGTTAAAACGTAAGCGTACCAGTATCTTTCTGACTCTTGGATAATTCATCATTGTCCAATATAAATGGATGGTACCTACAATCAATATAAAATGTCTCATAGCTCAGACCCAGTATTGATGATAAGGGTACGATGCTCCATCATGTTATCTACCGAATGTCATCCACCTATGGAACCCCATGACATGAACGCCATGGTGCAGTGACATATACGGTTCACTAATGTTATATCAAATCATCTTTTGACATGCATATATCATTTTACAAACTTTCATTTCGCGCCGCATTGTGTAATATTTTTTTATGGTCAATGGAATAACATATCCTAATTTATTTAATAAGCATACGTAGCCTATGTAGCCTTTATAATATGTGGTATTTTTTTTGCGGGTGGTAGCCCCTTGTGCAGGGTTCGTCCGGCTCACTAGGCACCATCGTATCCATTAACCTACCGCCAAACAGCAGTGTATTGTTGTGTTCCGGTGTGGGGATAAGACAGCCGGTGAAATAACTAGCATAGAAGAATTCCATCTTAGTCCTCAGGGTTAGAAACGCATTTGCAGTCTTAGGATTACAGTCTTGTGAATGCGAATGTCTATGGGTCACAGTTTCCACTTACCATAAGGTGGCCTGTGTGCTCGTTTGCCTTCTCAATGCCATAAATAAAACAAAATGTAATGGCACAAACACGTTTTTGCGAAATTAAAGTTTGTAAAACGATATAGTTTAAATGATGATTTGATAAAAAGTCGGGATACCGATATATACTACCCTCATTGTAATTAAAAATATAAAATGTCAATAGTTAAGCACTGTACTTGTGTAATGAATTGACACATTAAATCAAAACCGTGGAATGTTAAAGTTTCCACCCTCACAAAGTCTAAACGATACCTTTATAAACAAACCTTTCAAAACAGACTTGTTGTCATTAGATTACATGTAACAATTATTTATTTCCGCTTCTCGATTGGCAAGGTGCCAAGATATGACGTCTCGCAAAAGTAAATCGAGAACACAATCGGAAGGAAGTATCACTCAACCCTGAAATGAGTAACAAGACTGTTTTCAACAACAGTCTTGAGGCTATAACTGAGTTTGCGAGGAAATCTATCCTAAAATAAAATGTACAAGAATAATTTATCTGCCTGTTTATTTTTTAGATCCGGCCTATTTTAACCGGAAAATTACCGAGCGCCTCTTTACGTTTCTCATTAAACCAGCGCATTGCAAAGTTTACGCGAAAGGTGATTTCAGAAGTAGAAAATGTATTGAGTTTCAGGAAGCGATGACACGGAATTGTACGAATTAGTTCGGCTTTCTTCTTCGTAGTGTTGCAAGAATATCTGTTTAATAGAATTCCGACCTTCTTCTTGGCGCTAGCTACCAGTTTTTTTTTCTCTATTTGTTGATCGTAATACTATAATTAACACTAACACTCAAGCCACACGTGTAAATCAAATCATGGAGAAACAATATAAGCACAATAAATACATACATTTTCACACCACCTGCTCGACAATGCCAAATTACATATCATGCAAACCTTACGCAAACCAACTCATTAAAGCCCTTGGCTTTAGCCGGGGTGTAATGTTGTACTGAATCTCATTATAACTCGCTGGGTTGTAATATTTTTACTTTTCATAGTTCTTATTACAATGGCCTTAAAGTCTAATTTCGTAATAAAAGATCAACTAATACTCGAAGGCCGGGCGCGGCGCGCCGCCGCCACCGCCGCGTCGAACCTAATTTGAAAATCGAACATTTTCTAAAATCGAGCTGGCCACGGCAAGCTGAATGGAACACATTTGAAATTAAACAAAAGCCGCGAGTATTGTAAGACGCTGCAATAAAATACATTGGTGATAACTGCAAAGTTTTAAATAAATATTGTCTTTCCACAACTGGACTAATGTCTCAAATATCAATTTTCACTTTTAATTTTAATTTACTATAATAAAACGCTGTTTTTAATAGACTCGCTTTTTTATTGTCTCGCAAAAGGTGAGAAAAGTAGAGTACACTCCTCGGGGATAAAGCTGTTTTCGTCTTGGGCGCGCTTGAACCCCTCACTGCGCTCAGGACTCTTCTTAATTCCCTCGCTTCGCTCGGGAATTAACTCGTACCACCCTCGCTGCGCTCGGGAGTTAAATCTGGAGTCCTTCGTTAAGTTCAGGATTCAATATCGCGCCCGTGACATAAAACTGTGCTTTATCCCCTCGGTGTATAATCTACTATTATTGAACTGAGCTTGGCGTTACAATAGATTCTAGGTGACGGCTGGCTAAAGCAAGGGATCTACCTAGGCTCAGAGTTGAAAAACATGTCTACTACGAGTATGCAGGCGCTGTTCATAATGTCGCTGAGAAGTGTTTAGCACGGGGCAGATTCTAGGTAAACAAAAACATGCAATATCTTCGACCTCACCCTTACTAATTTCAGGTCAGTTGGTGGTAAAAAGGCGTAGTACAAATAATGTATATTGAACACGATTAAAAACAAAACACAGAATAGTACAATTTAATTACAGCTATAAAACAGGCGGTCTTACCGCTAAATAGCGATCTCCTCCAGACAGCCTTGGACTGAGAAATAGCTAAGAACAAAAATAGTCGGGAGGAGGAGTAAACTAATTGAAAATACACAAATAGTTACATACAGTAAATAACTAAAATTACGTTTCACAGCCTTATTGCCTGGATTGTGGAGAAATTCGCGTATAATTTAAAGAAAGAAAAACCGGGCAAGAGCGTGTCGGACAATGGTCAGTGTAGGGTTCCGAAGCCGTTGAGTACTACAAACAAAAAAATCAAAAGTAATAACTAATTTTCAATAAAAGTCATGTGGTGCCGCCGTCTTTGATGAATTTAGTAGGTATAATAACTTTAATCGCCTGTATCTCAAGATGTAGTTTTGGCTTTAGGGGGGGGGGGGGGCACACTTGACTGTAACAAAAATTAGCGCTTTAATAAACGGATCCCTTACTCGAAAAATTGTTACCACAAACCCGTAATATTTTTGAAAGAGAAATACATCACCACGTTTTGAGTAGGGGAGACACAGTAAAAAAAATCTACATTTTATTTTACCACTTTGTTGGCGTGACGACTATGTATATTCTTGCCAAGTTACAGCTTTCTAGTACTAAGAGTCTCTGCGCTAGGCTGCGGTCGGACGGACGGGCGGACATGGCGAAACTATAAGGGTTCCTAGTTTGACTACGGGACCCGGAAAAGGGACTGATCTAATAATGTTTTGAGGAGCTCTGATACAAGTTTTTCGTGTTGGTTTCGAACACATACAGAAAGACAGGGTGTTGTAGGAAACATTAAGCGTAAACCTAACTGAAACGCTCCTGTAGGCAGCGGGGGCTTGCAGGGCTTAGGGGCTTACCTACCTATTATTTACGAAATGGCATGAAATAGCCATATAACTGTCATAGTACAGTAATATAGTAGTCATTTTATGGCTTTATACTGTAGCTGTGGAAGCATCAACAACGCAGTTTTGCCTATATGTAGGCAAATAAACAGGCACTGAATTATGGCGTTGTCTGTACCTAATAATTGTTGAAGGAACTATTAAACGTTCTGGCCATAAATATCTTAACGATCACAAACAAACATAGCTCCATAATGCAAATACCTGGTAGCTACGATCTATTGTTAGTAAGGAATTGTCCACATCAGCTTTGTTTAGGGATATAATAGAACATAGAATGCCTAGGTATACATATTAAGCTGTTCCATTCATCGCCTAGACCGTCTCACGTATCACATCCAAAGAAATTCCGCATGAGGAATGCTTTAGCAATTGTAGGTTTGTTATTTTTAATTAGAACTGCGTAGTGATATGAATTTGTGCGCATTCGGGTAGTTTATAGTGGGACATATTTGTATCATGTATTAGGAATTTAAGTTACGTGACTTACATGTGAACACAAATGAGATTTAATTTGATTTTGAACTGATTTATTTTTTTCAGTTGAGCATTACAAGGTTCCTTAACCAAAGGGACCCTATTACTAAGCCTCCGCTGTCCGTCCGTCCGTCTGTCTATCGGCGGGCTGTATTATGACCCGTAATAACTAATGTGCACTTGAAATTTTCACAGAATACAATACCAAACTATCAATTTACAGGTTAGGTAAATAGGTTTCTTATGGGTGAGCTCGCTTAAATCTTCGAACTTCGTCCACCAGTGTTTTTTTGGCTTGGTACCCATCGTGTTTTCGGTTTAAGGGTTCCGTAGCCAAATGGCAAACAGAACTCTTATAAGTGTGTCATATCCTTATGCCTGTACGTGTACGTAATATAACAATAAGTCACGAGACAAGAAGATCTGCTACTGTTGTAATTAATACATTCATGTTAACAATTCGTTTCACACGCAACAGAGTAAATTAGATAGCATGTGTACATAATTAAACATATTTGCGATACCCGCTATTGGGTTAGAGATTTAGATTGCGTTATCAATTGTACATACTGTGATGTTGTGGATAGTTCTCGGTTAAACATTAGTGTATCTTCGGGCCTCCTAAAGTGTAAAGGATAGAATCTAATGAAATAATTGTAAATGCATTAGTTTAGCCATTTCAGCGAGGAAATGCTGACAGCATCTTCGGTACAATGCCACAGGGCCCTTTTATAGACTTAGCTTTTTAGTTTTAGTTTTAATTTTAATTTGTAAGTTTTTATAGATTTTATCTAGTAATACTTTAGATAGTTACAATAAATATATGTATATGTTTACTAGTGACCCGCCCTCGCTTCGCTCAGGGTTAAAGTATTATACATATAACCCTTCCTCTTGAATGACTGTCGAAAAGTAGAGTGTTTAAAGGGTGCATTTCATCCCTTGGTTAACAATCTCCTATTCTTATTACTAAGTATGTGTAGGTATGTTTTGATATACGCAGTGAAGTTATAAATCAAATGCAAGAGTTCTCAAACAAATTTCACTGTGACACAGTTCTAAGTTAGGTCAGGGTTCCATTTTACATCCAAACTCAAAGATGCGTAGATACTTTTTGTCGTGCATGTTTTAGATTATCGAATTGAGGTGCCGTATCATATCTAATTTGTCGAGGCACTCGTGATTGATAAGTTGATAACATATCTTTGAAAGTGAATATTTTTCCAATAAAGGGGTTTCCTTTACCAAGATCCTGCCACACCCACATGACTGTTATTATTATGATAACTATAATGGTATGAATTACTTGTAACTTTGATTGGATGCAGCAAGGTACAGTGCATGTTGGTGCTCTTGTAGTACTATACTAACGACTAGCTTCTGTCTGCGACATCATCCGCGTTGACCATCCCACTGGAACAGTGACTTTTTGGGATTAAAGGAAACGCTGTGTTTATTCAAATTCATAATATTAGTGTGATGTGATTGGTTTTTTAGACTTTGGGCTTTTGGATTGGACTTAGATTAGGCGGCGGTTAAGCGGCGGGTGGGCCGGAAACAATGGAGAATATGCATGAAAATCAGAGCTTCATTAATACGATTTAGGAGAAAATGAAAAAAAAATACAAAACGCAATACACTCAGTTTTGACTCGTTTATTAAGATTATAGAAACAAAAATTGGTAAAATTTTAAAACTTCTTTCATTGTTTAGATTGTTTTTCTCGCCATCCTCATTTTATTTCAACGACATTGGCTTAAAAAAATCAATAAAAAAAAAATATTTATTTCAAGCAACACAAGGCTCATATTAATTGCTTACAAATAACTTAACCTATCCCACGCCAGTCTTAACATGCCTGTCGCAGCAGTGCATGATATATGGACAGTCTAGTCTGTCCGCAATCATCGCCACGACGGTGTTGAGGCTGGCTCGCACGCGCCGCACCAGGGCCGCCGCGCGCACGCCCATGGTTCTGTGGAAGCACGGCGTGCGCCCCTCCGCGAACATGCCCGAGGCGCTGCAGTAGCGAGCCAGCCCCAGCTTAAATATAGTATTTTGCGAAATAAATGCAAACTTCTTTATAAGGTTCTTATATTTAAACATGGAACGACAGCTGTGACGTCATTTCTGTCGTTGATTTTGTACAGAGTGATTTTGCAGGAGGTCTGAAATATGACTTTAAAAAAAAACATATCTTATGAAAAAATAACGCGACAATTATTTCGCGTATACAGTTATTCTTTCATAGCACTTTCCAGAGAGCATAACAAAAAAAATTGCGTTGTCAATACGTACCATGTCAAAGGCAATATGGTTTTTATCAAGTAGAATATAGAGCCCAAGCTTGACACAATTAAATTCACATAGCTAAAATTTTCCACTGACGAGGCGAGACCAGAAATTTCTATTGAAAAATTTCAATTCCCTCCTCGCGCATCTTGGGTGGAAATGGTTGTTTTAAAACAAATAAGAATTCTCGCGCCGCCACCTCGTCTCCAAGGTGGAAAAAAACCTTAACAGTGATACCAGTGCAATATATAAATATATAAATTATGCATACGAAAACAGTATTCTCGTTTTAAATAAATATAACAAAGAGTTTATTTCAAAATAAAGTTTCACATTAAAAAATTAAATGTTTTATATAAAGAAGATTTCAAATGTTTTTCGTTAGCGGCAACACGTTTGTTTACATTTTTTCTGTGGAAATAATAATCCAACCTTACCTACATTCATAGTAATACAAACATTGCAAGTCAATAAAAAGCTTGTAAAAATGACCTAAGTACATTATGTTTGGATGGAATAGGCTCTATTCTGCTCGGGCTAAACCTAAATGCTTTTAACACGTTATCGTGTTGTCAACATAATGATGGCTCTTATTTACTTGACAGAGCAGTAACATAGCGTGTGAAAATAAGGCCCAGGCAAATTTAAATAGGTTACATTTGATAAATACATATCATCCAATCACCTCAACCGATCACCAAACGTTTTATTTCTATATATACAACTGACTCACAAAGGTAATGTTTTGATACAATTCTGTGTACATTTTCTGAGAAATCGAAACATGGTAGTAATGTTTTCCTTATGAAATGTAGGATACGTGTAGACAGTGTAAACAATTTACGCAGGAGGCAAATAATTTTACTGGTAGGTACATTCAACGTCTTTCATTGTAGAGCGACTTAGGGCGTGTTGTTTGATCAGTAGTTAACTCAACTAATTGTTAAAATTCGAAAAAATAATCGAAAATTTTACATATTTTCTTGAGATTGTTCCATTAGTAACGATTTTTACTGATCAAACAACGCGGCCTAAGGCCCGTATTAATAAACTGATCGCAGTTTAAATGCTTATCTCAAGGTACGTCAAAAATGACAGCTTTGAATGGTTCGACGTTTACTTTGACGTATCTTGTGATGGGCATTTAAACTGAGAAGAGTTTATTAATACGGCCATAAGAATCCTGTCGTTATATTCTTTCTACAGGATTGTATCGTTAAACAATGAAAGTCGTTGATTGTGTCTACCCTATCGCTTCCGCATTGATTTCGAAGAAAATCTGAAATAAAAAATATCCTTATTTGTGTCTGCTGACTTAAAATAAATATATACCTGAGCCAGGAGACCCTATTCTTGTATTACATAATTAAATTATATTACAATTATGGATGTGTAAACATTCACACTGCTTAGCTAACTCGCACATCTCTGGTGGAAACGCACTTAGGTACCTCGGAAAAGCCAATACATATTTTAGTGACATTGTAATTGCAACCTTATTGGATCAAATATAGCGTGCCTTTTATAATTGGTAATATGTCCTCAAGAGACAAACCTGGGGACTCGGGAGGCCACGTGAAATCCCTATTATTATATTAGCCCATACGTAGAGGATGCCTACATTTTCTTACGCGTAGAATTAGTTTCTTGCAGCTTCTATTTCTTCCCGTTGAGATTCCATTATCAAAAAAACATTTCATCGACTACTCAAAAAATATTTTCTCTAAATTTTTCCTTGTCTGTCAGTTAGTCAGTCGTGAAGAGTTTATGTATTAATAAATAGATATATACATAGGGTTATTTAAAGTAGAGTTCCCAAGACGTCAAAAATACCTCTGCCTATTTTGCGATGGCCGCTTTTGCGATTACTGAACCAGGGTCCCATTTCTACACGGTAAAACCATATTGCCTTTACGTGATTCCGTATTGTCAACGTTTTGATACGACTTATCTACATGACAGGAATGGCGGCCAAGTTTATAAATAACCGTAATTAACAAGAAGCAGGGTACTGTTTCTTGTTATGGTCATTTTTAACCCGTTGAGGTGACAAGTTGTCGAAGATTATTTAATTAATAATTTTACCAATATTCCGATCATTTAACTAATACAGTTAAACTATTTATAAACCACTTAATTATTTATGATTCTACAGTAAAAAATCTTTCAAAATGAATAGTAAAATGAGAAAAAAAAAACCTTTGTCATTCAAGCTTTCTTACTTGTATAGTTGTTTTTCGCGCGCATTTATAAAAGGTTTTTTATGGCATGGAGAAGGCAAACGGTGACCCATAGACATTTGCGTTCTCAAGACTACAATCTAAAGACAAGAATTGCCACCCCTGAGGACTAAAGATGGAAAGCCTCTAGGTTTGTAATTTTACCGGAAGACAACAATGCGAATGCTGCTTGGTGGCAGGTTAAAGATAGGATGGTCATAGCGATCTAGACAGACCTTGCACAAACAAGGTCCTACCACCATAAAATACGGTCACCGTCATAAATAAGTGATGATTTTTGTACCTTGTCGCTTTTAATCGTTTGACAATTTCATAAGACGTTAAAGTGACAAGGATCATAAATGATAACTTATTTGTGCCGGTGACTGTACCTAATTGTTAGCCTTGATTACAAAATTCTTGCCCAATTATGTACTTGAAAAAGTAACCCTCATCAAGTTCAGGGTAATCTTGGTAATCACGACCTGTTTACTAGCTGATGGTCTCGATGGACCGTCGGGCTCGGGCGTAATAGTTGGGCTCAGTGAGCTTTCCATTTCCCGGGCGATTAGGGCAAGCCGAAGTAGAGCGGAAATGCTCGCTACTGAGACAGGGTCAATAAATAACAGAGGGGGAATACCAGCTCTATTTCACTGTCCTGAAAATGACAAGTGACATTTCAGTGTACATGGCGCAGCTGATATGAATCCTACTGATGTGAAAGCTTGTTAACTTTGCAATGTATAGCGAACTGTCACGTGACACTTATCATTGCTCTTGGCTAGTGAAATAGGATGCTTACGTTTGTGATTTTTATAAACAGTTGACATAATCGACCGAAGCGAGTGCCCAACGTATTTGTATTTTTATTTAATTCCTGTGATCGATGACGTTCATAGAATACATCACATCTAGCCCACGGTACCTACTTTTCATATCTAGTACATCATAATTATTGTAATAAGTATGTAAAAAAACTCGTTGTGCAAACTCTACTCCAAGTTTAAATTTTACCCGACTGCCGGTAAAGTTTTTTACATGTATGTATGGTTCTTTGTATTTTCGTAGATTCTGGTTGGATGTGCTGATTTCGGTACGTAATTAAAACAAAAAACAATGTGGCGGAATAAAAAATATATTAGGGTCAACTTATATGCACACAAGTTATGTTTTTATATGATAGGTCTAAAGCAGTCCTGCCTGACCGCGTTTTTGCAGGAATAGGCTTAGACAGAAAAATTGGCTTTAAAATCGTTAACTTTCGTTGTGTCCACAGGAAAGACGGTAACCTAAATCTGTGTATGACCCGTTAATGGTAGCAACTAACATATATCTAGATGACATCATAAAAAAAAATGCTTTTTTAATAGACCTGTTTACTTTTAAATTTGCCGTAGTAACTCCCTGGCTTCTTACGCATACTTAGCTACGTAAACTAAATATTTTTGTAACAAACAACAAACAAGGAAAATAACAACTTATATGACTTGATTAATATACCCAAAAAGATTCCAACCGTATTATCCTACAGGAAAGACTTTCCGCGGCGGGAAGCGAAGGAATAAAACGTAAGAATTTGGGGAAAACCTTGAAGGTAATCCTCCGGGACAATGTTTCCCTAAATAAACATGTTTCAACTTGTTCCCTTATCCAGGTAATACCTTGTTTCTCTTAAGAGCTCTTTGTCAGAACGTACTTTGTTTATTCTTCTTCTCAGTCGCTTACTCTTGGCAGAGTAGCCGTGGTCACGCTAGACGCTCGTTAGTGCTTCACTACCGTGCGCCATTTACTCCTTGCTGAAGCCTGTCTTGCGCATTCGTTGAGGGATTTGTCAGTCAACGACTTGTTTTGGTCCGTCCGTCGCAAAGGTGAACGTCCACGTGATCTGCTACCGTTCACCCGGCCCTGCACATCCAGACGCTCCATAGAGTCCCCCCGCGTCGCGTCACATGTCCAAAAAACTGGAGTATTCGAGAGTGCACCGCCGTTGATAGCCTCTCGTCGATGCCAACTTTGTTTATACCGGGAAGGAAATGCTTTGTCATGATTATTTGGAATACGTTAATATTCTGGCAGCGATTGTTGGCTGATAAGATAATATTTTACTCTATTCCTAGGTTTTAGTTTGAGTTCACACTGTTTACTCGTTTGTTCGTTTTTAGGGTTCCGTTGTCGAACTAGGAACCCTTATAGTTTCGCCATGTCCGTCCGTCCGTAGCCTAGCTCAGAGACTCTTAGTACTAGAAAGCTGTAATTTGGCATGAATATACGTATTAGTCACGCCCCCTCCCCCCGCTCCCCTCTACAACCAAAACTACAAATCTGAAAAAAAAAAATATATGAAAAAACACATAACGAATTTAAAAGGAAAACTATCATGACTAAGTAGACATCATTGTTCTTGAGATACAGGCGATTAAAGTGTTTATACCTACTAAAATCATCTCAGATGGCACCAAATGACTTTAAATAGAAAATTAGTTATTAGTTGTTGATTTTTATATTTGTAGTAATTAACGGCTTCGTAACTCTACACTGAGCATGGTCCGACATGCTCTTGCCCGGTTTAAATCCGTTTATTCAGACATAAAACACGAATTCAGCTGAATCAGTGATCTTTATAAGTCTTTTTAAATATGCATTGTAAGTTTCTTTCATAAAACCACTTAAAAATTGTTACTTAAACTCGCTTTTGTTATTTTTTTTTTCATTTTTACTTTACCGGTTTTTTTTTGTCACAATCGTTATTACTACCACGTCCACATTGCATAACACGGTAAAGGTACGCGTTTGTAGGTAGACAGAAGTATCAATTTCCCTGAATAGAAATGAATGATCTCAATGCGACACTTATAAATATTTATTAAATTAGTTTCTTTATATATTTTGTTACACAAAATTAAAATAGTCTAAAAAAGGTGAACTTACACTTACACTTACGCTACAAGTGTTCTTTATTAGTCAACCATAAAGTGAAAAATAAATCAAAAAGTAAGTAGCTAGGTGTAGTAAAATGACAATATTTTCCCATTACTTAACTCAATCTGGAAAAATGATGTATTTACCATTACTCAACTTCGATAGGAAGCTAAATCCAGGCCATGGATTGAACTTTTTACAGTGTTATAAATAGTTTTTATTTGAATCAAGGCAGCTACAACAAAAATAGGTATTTTATTTTTATTTTAAGGCCACTGTTATACTACTTATACTTGATAACCGAGCTATAAATATTTGTAGTTATTGGGTCAAATATCAAATGGTACAAGTATCAGCGAGGTCAAAGACGATACTGAAAGATATTTGCGTACTGCCCCAATTACTGCTTGGAAACAATAACATTATCTTTTTACTTTTCACTGTTTGTTTACTAGTTTGCTGTGATATCAGTAAACTACTGACTTCCATTGAGAAGATTTTTTACTGGTTAAAAATAAAGGCCGTTTTCTGATGGGGTAATCCTGTATCTTAACAGATGCTGGACGCTTGATTGAACCATTGCACACCTTTGTATGTACCTATTATTACAAAAACATTGCACTTTAAAATAGTGCCGTTATCAAACTACGAGGTGAAGCCTATGGTCAATGCTTGTAAAAGGTAAGCCTGTTGCAACGAAAGTCTTTTGGCTGAAACTATGTTAATTATTTATGAACTATTTTATTTTTATTTGTTTTTATCTCCCGATGGTGAACCTGCTAACACTTAATTAACAACCGTCAAAGTGCCTTGCAAGCGCGTCAATCCAACTATATCTCCTAAAAATATATTGCTTGTCCGCACTTACCCCACTTTTTTATGCAAGAATTTTATTCCATTTCACGTTTACAGTTTTTGTGTAAACATACTGGGACTCTATTCTTCTCGGTAAAAATATTGCTTTTGAAATTGTATCGTATTGTTTTTGACCGGGCCGCCATTACTCTCAAGTAAATAAGTACTATCGTTACGTTGACAATACGATAACGTCATAAAAATGTTGTATCTATTAAAATAGAGACCATGAATTCCGCCTTGATGATTGCGTTGTGCTACCATAACGATGTGTTAAGGGTGTCCCAGATAAATGACGAAATTATATCACGGAACAGTCAACACGGGACACAATCATATTTATCGTGAACCAAATCTCGAACCTAGCGATAAATCCAGGGGGACGGTAATGCCGTTAACCCTAATGTCTAAATGATTATCGACAAATAAGGTCGAGTTAATGTTAACGAGTATTAAAAAGTCTCACGATAATATAGAAAAAGAAACGTTACACATACTTACTATTTCTTAGTTTGATTCTCGACATTACCCTCAAAAATGTAATAACTGTAATAAGGCTATTTAATTTTCAACTTTGTCGGGCGTTTTTCCAGTATTTCAGGTCCCAAGTTCGTCATAGCCGTGTGGTTGCCGGGTTAGAATAGCGCCATGTCTTCCCGAGGATGTCGTAAGAGGCGACTAAGGGAATAAAGGCTTGTAGTACTGCTAGGCGATGGGTTTGCAACCTGTCACTAATACACTGGTCTACATCTTAGCCTGTTTGTGCAAAATGTGGTCACATAATTATCAAGAAGTCTTTTTAGAGTTGTTGGTATTTCTGTAGCTCTGCCTAGTCAGCTTACCCCACTATGGGATAAAGGCGTAATGTTATGTATTTATGTATGTAAGTTCATCATCTCAGTTTTGGTAGTAAGAATTACAGTTTTCTATAACCGCACGCTTACATTAAGATGTTTTAAGATACATCTCATGACAAAGGTGAAGTGACTGACGATCTATGGAACGAAATCGTTTACCCGCTCCATGGAGCGATCGGCAAAGTGCCGATTATAATTATACTTAATCAACCCCTAGGTCGATTTATCAATAAGGTTCTGTGATATTGTTTAATTTCCTGCGGTTACAAAAAAGGTAACAAATGATTATATTTCATTCGTTCGCCCGAATAACATGTCATTCTTTACAAGTTTAATTCATCCCCGCTTCAATTTCATTGTGATTCAATTTGATGGTATTAAAGCTTTTTACATGTAAATATATGCTTTATAGTACTTTACATTGAACAAAAAAATTCAACTCTGTACTACAAAATCTTTAGGTTTTTTCTGACTTATGAAGATGATCATGTCTTTTTTTCAGTCTCCAGGCTACAATTTATCCCTATAACAAATTTTACATCGAGGTTATTAACTGGGAGAACGGAACAAACAAACAAAAGCACACTTTCGCATTTATAATATTCAGAATTGTTTTGCGAGTAACTTACCACAAATGAACGAATTAAATAAATTACCTACTTTAGTTTCTTGAGAGTCTTGAGACGGTTCTCTGCAATGACGGTCTTGTCCGAAGCGCTAGTAGATTCATTCCATATTACCGAAGTGTAAAAGAGCCCTCACGTAGCCAATTTGCTGTTTTTTTTTTTGGAGCGCAAATATAAAAAAACTGGATTAAATCCTATATAAAAAAATAATAATGTAGGCGATGTGTACGGTAGCTAGTTACATTTCAATGTATCGTATTGTAAAAAGTTTTTTTTTTTGTTTTTGTTTTTGCCGTATAATCGTAAAAATGTAACAATATTACTTTGTCTTACTTTGGTTTATTTCAGTTTTCTCTGAGCAACTTTGTTTTTATATCATCAGTGGAAACTGTTTTGGCTCATTTATTAAGCTAATTTTGTATTTTTATCCTGTAATTTATTTTAAGCTGTTTGTTTTCCAATAAATAAATAACTTACACTAACACTACATATTGTTTATTGACCAAAATAGGCGTGCGTTCCTTAAGTCCAACCACCTACGTAAACAATACATGTTGCAAGTAGGTATCTAAAAACTGTAGAGCTTATATTCTGTTTTTAACCTTCACCTTGTCCCAAGAGGTACTTAGTCCCCTGACCCCTCTGACTGAAGAGGGACCTAAGGCGGTATCGGCTTTTTGTCTTTAACTTGTTGTTCAGTTTCGATCTCCGATATCTTCCAAGTTTAAGCGCTAGTCGAGTGTAAAGTAATATCTTAACTTCGGAAACGTCGAGAACCAGTTACTAAACTACTTCTTTTTTTTCTTACAAATTTTTTGTTATCTTATATTGTAGTTACTTAACTTTTTAGCCCGGATTTGATATCATATGATCGATGATGTTTAATGGTATCAATTATCAGATAACATACACGTTTTCTTCGAAGATTGAAATCTATTTACTGTTGGTACGTCTGCAAAAAGTTTCACTTTCAAATGTGAATTACGGCTTAAATGCGTTCTTTATAATTACTAGCATCTTTCCGCGACTTGGTCCGCATACTTTTCGATTATCGTTATTCCCTCGAAAAACTTTTGAATTTTGCCGGGATGTAAAGTAGCCTATGTGTTAATCCAGGGTATAAGCTATCTCCAGCCGTTGCAGCGTGTAAGTAACAAACTATCACACACACACACAAACTTTCGCATTCATAATGTTAGTAGGATAGATAACTCATTAGAATTATTACTTTCTACCCGGTCATTGAAAAAATATAATCTCTAGAGTTTAACTGGAAGAGATCCCTTAAAGGGATACGTTCGCCTTTTTACATACCTTTTGTGTTTCTGTTTCATCTGATACCTGACTTGTATTGCATCGAAGTATGAAGTAGCCTCGTGTTTATCTCGCGGATAACTTTCTCAATGTTTATCTAGCCATTGATTAGGTTCGTTAATATCGGTCATGAACTTAAGATATTTATAAGTAACATTATAAGAAATACACGTTCCAAAGAACAAACAAGTTTCTAGAGCTTCATAAATAAGTGATAAGACCGGAACATTTTGATAACATTTGTCATGACTTGTAATACGAGTTTGTAAATAGAATTGTCACTCCAAGTGAATTGACTGACTTCTTTACAGTGCTTATCTATAATAATATTATTGTTTTTATCAAAGTTGATTTTGCGCATCGAGAAATTGCAATAAGACTGATCTAGAACAAAATTGTGTAAGTTGGCGTGAGCAAAGGCTTACCTAAAGCAGCATTCGCAATGTCAGGGTACAGTGAGCCTTATAAGTCTGTACCTTGTCGCTTTAACGCTTTTGGCAGATTAGTACAGCAGCTTAAACATGTCGTTACAGTGACACAGCACTAAAGTAAGGGGACCATAAGGGCATTTCATTTAAGTATGTTCTACTATTACGACTAAAACACCTTAAAATAGAGCCCTAGGCTTTCTTTTTTTAAGATGCTTGTTAAGAATAGGCTTTAGTTTTAAAGTTGAAAGCATTCGTAAACGGAAGTAGGTTGTGTCAACATGCTGAAAGGAACTAGGCCGTGGGCTTCACCGCTCTCAACCCGTTCGCCACGCCACTCAAGTGCGGCATCTAATGGGAATGCTTTTTAAATCATACGGCGAACGATCAATTTTTAAAAGAAATGTGTGGCTAGAAACTATTGACGAAAAGAAATCTACATTTATTTAAGTTAAATAGTGACTGTCACTCGCGTAATACTAGAAATTAGTATGAACTTGCCGTGCCTCGTTTCCGTCTTCAAAAAGTGAGTTCATCTTTTACGGGCAAAAGCGTCCGTTTAAAAAAAAACAAAAATGTACAAGGTTTTTCATTAAATAAATTTAAGTTGTTTGTAAAAAAAAACATTTATTTCGCAAGGCCTACTACACGATTAACGATTTTATAAATGTCAAAGATGCCATTAAATGTAATTTTTTTTATTATACAAAAAAAACTCTCTGTGTACTGACATATTCTGATTGTGAATTGTTTTATATAATCCTGACATATATTTTTTCCCTACTTCTAATATTTATTTATTTTTCTTGACTTAAGTGAAAACGGCATTTATGTTTGTAAGTTAACTTGTGCTTAATTGTAAATTTTAAATTGTAAATGATCTTTGACATTCAAAAAGGGTTCTGTCTTCTGTATGGGATCTACATATAAATATATATTGAATAAAAAATTGACTTGACTTGACTTTTCTTGATTGCTACCTTCCTCTTAATTCGTGTGTTAGGCCAAGATGTCCATAGTTGCCGGACACACATTGCGGTGTAAATGTTGCGCGCTAACCTGGATTAGAGAACCGGTGAAATAAATATAAATAAATAAATCACAGGACAATATCACATAAATTGAGCTAGTGCCAAACTAAGCTCTAGGCTTACTAACGGTACTAGACAACGATAAACTTACTTATATAGAGAAATATATACTTAAATTCATAGAAAACATCCAAGACTCAGGTACAATTACTGGTGTTTATCACACAAATATCTGCCCTTACCAGGACTTGAACCCAGGACCTCTAGCTTCGAAGGCAGTGTCACTACCAACTAGGCTAGCGTGTCGAAAGAACTAGCATAGAGAGAGGCAATTAACTTAGTCCTAAGGGTTAACCCATGGGCTATAACAGTCAGGTGGCTTGTTTGCCTACACCCTACCATAAAAAGTATAGAGTTTTCAATCCACAAAGATTATCCATTATAAAATCAGACGTAGCGCGATCTTGTAATTTTATGCTATGTAAAGTTTAGACGGTGGTGGGTTTTCTGGATTTAAAACGGAGAGGTCGATAAACTGAAAGCCCTATAAGGCCCGAATTAATAAAAATGATCTTAATAAGAGACAGATCTCACGCAAGATCAGTTGATAAGTCGTCCCTGAGAGACTTAATAAGGGAGGATATTTCATAAATTAAAATCTACAAATATTCTATCTTTTAAAGATAATTCTCTTTTAAAACGATCTCACTTAGCCTTTGATCCTCTGATATCGGCTTACGTCGGCGCCGGCGTTTAAAAGACTGGTGATGACAAATTGTCCCCACGAGAGAGCGGCACGTCACGAGTTCTAAATGACTGCGATAAATTATGAATCTTGTTAAATTATAAAACGCGTTAAGGAGTAAGTTAATTTTGACAGGCAATTAATGTGCCCTAATTTTGTTTAATATTTAAGATGGCAATTACGTAAGATAAGATAAGATAAGATAATCATTTATTTGCGTTAAACATTACCGTTAAATGTATACATCTAGGTCTTATTAAACTATTGGCAGGTTTACATGTTTAACCGTTTCCGGTATGCAAATTACACTTAAAAGCTAATAACTAAACAATCTTTTTGGTTTATGGCATCCGTAACGTGACAATATAAATAAAAAAAATATAAGAAAATTAGTCACAATTACACTCTATTAAATGTCAAAAAATTCATTAATACTATAGAAATTATTATTACTCAACCATTGATATAATTTATTTTTAAATTTTCTATTATTATTAGATTTAAGTTCACTCGGTACAGTTATGTTATTAACTGTTTACAGTTTTATTTAAGTTTAACATGACTGGTTTTTAATATGGGAAGGTTTTAATTGTTTATGTATTAACTTTTTTTATTTTTTTTATTTTTATCAGTGTCTGAATATGGTGTATATTATTAAGTAAACTATTATTAAGTAAATAAAGAAATGTAATAGTAGAATGCTGTGCATAGTTGTCATCGAGTTGCAAGCTTACAACTATTTAGTGTTAATTGATTCATTGCTTTTTTACCGCTTGTGATTTGTTACTGTGCCTAAAATAAATAAAATAAAAATAAATGACACCTAAAACTTATTCATTAGTGAATTTAGGTAAGTTTACCGTTTTAGTACAAATTATCAAAATAATAAAACCCGTATAATAACATTTTGTTTACTAGTTTAACACTTACAGGATTCGTATAAAACTATTAAATAGAATGGGTATATACAAATAATAGTTCCGATGTAAAAGAAATAAATGTCAGACAGTGGATTTATTGCTTTTACAATTTACCGTTTCCGCAACGCAGTGCCGCAAAACAAATCCAAGAATATATTTCCTACTTACGTAAAAACAGTGGAGATCTGTAAATTATACATGGATTTGTCGAAAAAGGAACATGGGACGTGGGACGTTCTTAGGACGAATAACACGGCTTCAAGGTTTTATTTTTATGAAAAAATCGAGACAGACGAGCAAGCGGATCACCAGTGGGCCGAGCACGCCACGGGGCTTAGTGTCAAATGACGTCAAACGGGAACTATTGACAAATATTATTATGAAATTATTAAAATGAAAGCCACCCGGGGATTAAGTTGCTTAGTAATAAAAGGACTCAAATCACGCAAAACACACTTTTATTTTAAACCTTAATTCCGTGTACTTACGTTGGAATATGGAATAGACGAATTAAAGTCCCGACCCTATGTCAAAAATTGTCGGCGACAAGTGAGAAAATACAACTTGTGCTAAGCGTACTGATGGTAAGTGATCACCAGGGGAATCGCGAGCGCGCTGCAGGCCTTTGAGAAAAGAGTGGGCTCGTTTTTTGAAGGTCATCGAGATTCGGAAATACAGATAAGAGCTGATTCCACAGAAATAAGGTGCGTCGCAAAAAGGCTCTCAAAAACGCATAGTGGTGAAGTTCAACTATGGATGGGGTTGATGAAATGGTAGGTACGTACGAGTTTAGTATGCACACAAAGCCTATTTAATTGTTTGTTATGCTCCATGCTCTTGCTCTGCCGACAAAGGGAAATTAAACAAGTGTTTAAATTAAAAATGTTATGGAGAAGGCAAAAGACTAGGCCACCTAAAAATAAGTATGATCTGCCAGCAAGATTCACAAGACTGCAAAAGCATTGCCAACCCTAAGGACCGAGATGGAATGCCTCTGATTCCAACCCTAATTTAACTAGTGGTTCCGTCTTACCTGAACCGCGTTCGACTGATAAGTATCTCATATAAATAGATTGCCTTCCGACTGAATGAACGCGTATCTCAGCGTCGTGGGCGACTTGTATTGACGTGACACGTCTCCTGAACTTTACGGGCAGCGTGACTCAGCCGCGATCGGTGTTGAGTAGCTTCGGGATTGATACGCGACTCTAATTTAAACGTCACTGGCTGGCTATTTCCGACAGTTACGTAAAACGATCCGCTGGGCTGTTGGTTGCAGGCACCGGTGACAACCGGGGTGTTATAAGTTCAACGAGTATATCTGTGTGCCTATCTGTGGCATCGTAGCTCCTAAACGGATAGACCTATTCAAATGCGGTTTGTTTAAATAAATAGCTAGATTAAACCTAATATTAGTTATGATGTCACTGAGCACATGAGTAAGAAAGAAAGAAAGAAAATATATTTATTGCCACAAAAATACATGCAAAAATGAGTATAAACCATTTTTTTTTTAATAAAACGGAGTAAATAACATGCTTTGCAGCAAAAGGACCGCGCGTCAGCGTATGCCGGCTGCGCACGATAACCCACCAGGGGCAGCGCCCACAGCTCGGCGCTGGTTTTCAGCGTAGCCCATTAAACTAAAGCCTAAAATTAAAAAAAACTAGAACTAAACTAAACTAAATGTTAAGGGAAGTCGCAAGCGCCGAACAGTTAACATCGCACTTACACTAAACTTACTTAAGCTAACCTACTTAGATCGATGATGATGATTGATCATCAAATTTATAAAAGTGAGAACTTTAATCGAATAAAATACATGAATGGACCCAAAAAAAAACTATTTTATACAAAATGTGGAGGAATAATCCAACAAACTAGCCAACAAACGTACGTGCACATGCAATATTGAGTGAGTAGTTGTTTTGTGGCGTTAAAAAGGCTGCAACGGGGCCACTTATAAACACTAGGTATTAAGCAATCAGCTAACTGGTTTAAATATAATATAGGTAGACAATTAAGAAAAAACTACTATGAAAAGTTGATGGTAATAATCCTAAAAATACCTTAGATCTAGATTTGGCAGCTAATCGCCCGCTGCGCTAAGAAGTGAGCTTTCAATCGAGGTCGAAATGTGCCTAATATTTTTGATTCACCAATCACGAACCGCAGAGGGAGGCAAACGAGCTTGCGGGTTGCCCGACTGGAATTTATCATGCCTATGAACACCGGCAACACAAAGGGCGCGCTGCGGTTGTTACCGACATGAAGATATGAAAGCTCTATTTCATATAATTGTACCTATTCAAAAACACCGCAGTGTTGGTACAATTGGTTCGCTAATTTGGCCTGCCGAGTCTCCAGGTTTACGCTTGAGAACATAATACCAAACATGAAAGGCACCCTATTGTTAAACCGACAAGGTTGCTTTTGCATTGTTAATTAATTACAATGTTACTAAAATAGAGGTCTTACGAGGACAGATACGTTCGCCTCAGAATACAGTAAATGACAGCGACAATAGAGCTTTATTTTAAACGTCATAAACAGGAAAATCGAATGGAACAGTTTTAGTAACATTAAGAGCTATCTTCACAAACATGGGACAATATAGGGTCTATAGGTAAAGTCTAATTTTAAATTTGTCCCTGAGGATTGAAGGAAGGTGCTGCGGGATAAGATGAAGAATACTTATCCTTGTGCCCTCATCCACTGGAAAGTCTCAATCAAGTCTAAGCACCCTTAAAACCAAACCTCTTATTAACGACTTACAGAGCCTCTCAAACGGGCGCAACTTTCGTAAACTTTATGGCGGCCGTTTATATTTAAATTCGCCTCATTTATATGCAAATTAGTGGAGTCAACTGCGGTTTACGTAAAATCTATATTCTATGTTTAATATTCACGAGCAAAATTATAATTTGATGATGTATGTTTTATAATTATAAACTAAATTAAGCACCATTATCAAACGATCTCTCTTCCAACTAGATTAAATTTTGACTGTTTTATTTATGGGACACCTTCGTTCAAACCCGTTGACCCTCTTTGCAAGAACAGAATGTGCCTATAAAGCTTTTGGAACAGTGGTTCGGTGTGGTGGTGTACCAAACACAACCAACTACAAAACAAAAACAAATTTCTCGATACTTCTTTTGCAACGGATTTAACCTCGTAAGGCCCAATGCGCATTAAGATGTACATCATCAAGGCAATTAAATTTAAACTACATTGCAATCAGAATAAAGTCCATTTTTCTTTGTTTACACATTTAAAGTGGCATTATAGAGCAAACGTATTTGTACTTTATTTCCTTGCAGCTAGATACAAATTCCCATCCACAAAAATCTTCTTGTTTGTAGTATGGTGGGCCTTACTTGGTTAATGCGGTTCTCACCATCAGGTAGATAATTTTTCACGGAAGGTTTTTATGTACAATATATTCTGGTTTATGTATATGTGTTAGAGAAAACCCACATAAACCGAAGCGAAGCGAGGGCGGCTCGTTAGTTTTTGTATAAGATGAAAGGCTAGATGATCGTCAGGTTAAATCAGTTCTTTTTTACGAATAGTCAAAACGATAGCTAGTAAACTAATTGATACAATGTGCACAGTCAGGTTAGATCATAACAGCTGCACTCGGAGTTAATGAATGACGATTAAAGGCCGATTGCTTGATCAGTGATTAAATAACAAATATCCCTATTTGTACATGCATGAAAAACGATTCAAATTTTCGATTCTTTTTTCGATTTTTTCATGCACATGTTTGAAAAAGGAACGAGCCAATTGCCTTTAAAATGTCTCTGATCACGGCGGTTAGTCTATTTATGATTACCTTTTTTATTTCGTGGCTTGTTCAGAGTAATTTATCTCGACTTAGTCATCATTCCTATTGTCACGTGAAATAAGACAATAGTACTGGTTAAGTAATTACTTTTAAACATTGCGAATTGAAACTAAAAGTACGACCGTACCTACTTAAATATTGAAGACCGGACTTATTTTCAAAGAGGAATACGAATTACTAAGGGCCGTATTAATAAACTAATCTCAACTGTAAAATTCATCTCAAGATGCGTCAAAAATTACAGTTTTCTAAGGCTTGACGTTTAAATTGACGTATCTTGGCAATTGAGAGAAGTACAAATTCGAAGATCCTTTTACGAGGATTGTGTTTGTGGCGCAACGCTTCAATCGAATAGCTGTCATAAAAAAACCATACAAATTTAGCTCAGGGCGATAACGTTTCTGGGTCATACTCAGATTTAGGTTATCGTCTTTCCTGTGGACACACCGAAAGTTAACGTTTTTAAGGCCTAATTTTCTGGCTAAGCCCATTCCCGCAAAAACTCCGTCAGGACTGCTTTAGACCTATCATATAAAAACATAACTTATATGCACACAAGCTCTTAACTACCTATATTGACCACAGGAGAGACAACTTATGTTTTTAAGAGTGTGTAATGACCCTTCTCACCCCCTAAATAAAATCCGATTTCCACGATCTTCGAACAATCATGTTTGTTTCCGTTTTTATTAATATTAATTTGTTCCTACATACATACATACAAACTCGTACATAGTCACGCCTTCATTCCTAGAGCGGGGTAGGCAGAGCTACAGAATTACCAACAACTCTAAAAAACTTGTTGATACTTCTGTACGCACATTTTTCACAATCACGCTAAGATGTTTACTAGTGTATAAGTGACAGGTTGCAAGTCCATCCCCACATTACTACAAGCCTTTATTCCCTTAGTCACCTCTTACGACATCCACGGGAAGACATGGAGTGGCACTATTCCAACCCGGCAACCACACGGAAAACTTCACGGAATTTGATTCTCTAAAAGAAATATTTTTTCATGGGAAAACGTACAGACAGACCTAGTTTGTCATAATATCTATAACATATTAAAAAATCGTAAAAATCAGGCTAGGTTTAAAGAGAGAGAATATAGCATTTTGTATAGAGAATTTCAGCTTTACAATCCTTTTGATACCGAAGTACTTATTGCACTGTATGTATTTGGTATTGATACAGCTGACGCCACCTGCGCTATAATTATACTACTGGGTAAAACAATATTGCTTTGGACGTGTTATGTTATGACACTGTTATAAACTCGGTCGCCATTACTATCAAGTAAATAACAGCTATCGTAACGTTGACAATGTGATGACATGTCAAAGGCAATATGGTTTTACCGAAATGAAAAGAGGTCCAGAACTTTATGTAATTTCTTATTCAACCTTTCATTTTGACACATTCTAAAAGGAGCCTTTCTGCAACATTCCCATTGTCATCGGCTTCAGGCATTGCGCATAGTTCTGGAAGTATATGTCAACAACAAAAAATCCGGTTAGTTAAAAAAACTGATTTTATGGCATTATCCTTTTTTAGGACTGCAATGCGACTGTGCCGTAGACAAGATATTCGTGTAAGTTATGATTAGTCTAATGTATGGGATGACAGTCGACCACTTGGGTTATCGAAACGCACGAGAATGTCATCCCATACATTTTGAGCGATAGAAAAGAAAAACGTTAGGAACGTTTGCATCTTCGCTAGGGCCCAAGGGCTTTTAAAAAATTTGTTCGCCTCAATTATGGACTTCTTTGTTTAAACTGACTCATTCTCTTTCTTTCGCACAGTAATTAACGCAATTAGGGCCTTTGTAAAAACTGATTAAAATTTTAAGCTTGTGCTCAATCACAGACGCCGTTTGTCCTTCTTAAATGTGATTTCAAGTCGGATTTCTAGTGGAATTGTTAATTTAACATAGCGTATTTATTTAGCCTAGTTGGTAGAGAGAGTGACGCTACGGCGCTACCTACAGGTTCGATTTCCCGAGTATTTGTTCCTGAGACTTGAATATTTTCTATGAATTTACGCACATATGTGTTTTTCAATATGTTAATAATATTTATCGTCATCTAAAAGCTTTAAAAATAAGGTTTTCAGGTATTTCATCTCTCAGGATGTGGCGAAATTATGATGTGCAAGGGTTGCCGGGTAACTTTTCCTACAAACATTTCTCCTGCATCTCCATTGTATTAGTAATAGATTTAATAAATTATTTTTGATAACTAAACTTAGTGAAGAGCTAGTAAGTCGTAGATTAATTTCTAATGTATGACTTACAATGTACCTTTTTTTAGAATATTGTATTATATGTTCGGAGATACTTAAGTAAGATGTACAGAAACATACATACATACCTAGTTTTTCATAATATCTAAACACATTCAAAAAAAGGAGGGGTTATTTTTGAGAGGTACAAGATTCGAATCCTATAGGCTCCATTCAATTAGATAAATATTAAATGAAAACAAAAGAACTACGTGACCACATTAGTCAGATAATAGAAGCAGAACAAAACTAAGTCTGGACGTTTCCGACTTTGTTTTTTTTTTCATTTCAATAAATATTTTCTTCGAAAAGAAAACGTACAGAAATAATTTTTCATAATATCTACAACATATTCAAAAATTGTAAAACTATCGATGCGGAATCGGCGTTAGCTGATAAAAAAACTCTTTATGTCTACGCAATACGAGCGATAAGACGTCGAATCGGCTCGGCTGACGTTGGCTGGCGACGTCATAAAGAGTTTTTTGACGACGTTACGACGTTCACGACGTTATTGCGTAGACATAAAGAGCTTTTTGATCAGCTAACGCCGATTCCTCGTCGATAGGTCTGAGTGTGTAAGAGGGTAATGGCACAAAATATCCTAAAGAAGTCGAACGAAGTATGTCCCAAAGGACCTATCTGTGAGATAAAATAAGATAAGATGATATATCAACGTTCAAAAAATCAGTTTTGATTGGCTGTTTAACAGCGCCACGTGGTGGTAAGCTTTGTTTACATCTTGTAAAGTGCCATATTGTACAAATGAAGTATAGTCTGCTAGGTATAAGACAATGCTTCTGCACGGCAAACGACCTCGTAAAATTATTTTATGATTCTTAATACACTTATTTACATATTCATTGCTGTCTATGACTCTTAAAGTATTTCGAGAACCATGAGATTAGATCGAACTCTCACAATTCAGGTGATTATTCACGATTTCCAGATAATGTTAATGTTGTTAATCTTGTTTGTAGTAGGTATGTAGGTATTTTATTTTAGAGTAAATTTGTTTTCTTTTATTAAACAGTATAATTAAAGTGATAGTTATAAATATTTGATTTTAATGCTGCAAAACAAGGCGCCTTTACAAAATGCATTTGACGACACGCTAGCCTAGTTGGGAGTGACCCTGCCTTCGAAGCTAGGGGGTCCTGGGTTCAAATCCCGGTAAGGGCAGATATTTGTGTGACGAGTTCCTGAGTCTTGGATGTTTTCTATGTATTTAAGTATATATTTTTCTATATAAGTAAGTTTATCGTTGTCTAGTACCCATAGTACCAGCTAGAGCTTAGTTTGGGACTAGGTCAATTTGTGTGACATTGTCTTGTGAATATTATTTATTTATTTTACATAACGGCCAAACAGCAGTTCGCACTGTTTTCCAGTGCATGAAGAAAAATGACCGGGATATTACTAAAATAAAGGTATTTCATCTTAGTCCCCAGGGTAGGCAGCACGTTTGCAGTCTTAGAATTGGAGTTTTGCTACTGCAGTCTTGTGTAATCCTCAACCAGGACTGTGTGTTTATTTAACTTTATTTACAATCTCCGTGCCATAAAAGAGAAACTATGAGGATAAATTACTTACTTGACATGTAAAATAAAACCAAATACATGAAAGATCACTCAACGAAACATATACGTACTTCCGTAAGATGTGTCTTGGACCGCATTTACACTGGCAAGATATTACTGTAAGTTTTGAGACGCAACTATGAGTAAAAGGTAGTGGCAAATATCTGCATCTCAATCTTGCATACTACAGGTGTAAATGCGTGCTTATGGAAATAGATGTGTATCATTGACAGGATAACTGTGGTTATCTACAACACATAGGATTTGGATTATTTCGATTTAATATCTGAGCGTAATATCGTCAACATAAAGGTCCACAAGTGGTAATTATATCTCGTTATCAAGTCCTGACCCGTTCCCTCATTGCAGGCGTCTAAGGTTTGTTACTTACTATTCCAACAATAGTTTATATTTAGTAAGTCCGATATTTCACAACGATCTTGAAATGAAACTTTTGAAACGGGGAAGCTTTAGTCATTTTCATGATTCATATTTATTATTCATTAGACAAACTCTTAGAGATGATTAAGACTTAAAATAAGGAATTTAAACAAATTTTATGTTTATTGAACGCATCACGCTCTGGAATCTAAATAAAGAGCTGGAGTCAGATTTTCTACAGTTAAACTTTTAAATATACTTCTATAAGGTACTTCATTGGAATGAGTCAGACGCGGTTTCAACGGAAACTTGGTCGCTCGCCAACAGAGGGCCAGTTATATCGGAATTTAAACAGACAAAATAACCTTTCATGAAATCACCACATAGATATTTAAATTGATGACACGTTGGCGTAGTTGGTAGTGACCCTGCCTACGAATTACTAAGAAGCTAGTGTACCCGAGTTCAAATCCCGCTAAGGGCAGATAGATACTTGTGTGATGAGCACAAGTATTTGTTCCAGAGTCTTGGATGTTTTCTATGGTTCTCTGCCTTTTCACCTACAAATCTTTCACAAATGCATCGTTTCGCAACTTATTCATTTGCCAACCCGCTTTTTTTCTGTAACTACAAATATTTCAGGATTTTTATAACACTAACCTGACCTAACCTGGGTTCTACACGATGGTCCTGAAATAAACCCAAAATTATTCACAGTTTCGGAAAAAAAGTAAGTAGTCAAATGATATGTTTGTGAAATGAATCATTCGTGAAACGTTTCTTATGAAATGATAGGATCCCGTTTTCTATGTATTTAAGTATAAATTTCTCTATATAAGTACGTCTATCGTTGTTTAGTACCCATAGTAAAAACCTAGAGCTTAGGGGACTTGGTCAATTTGTGTGACATTGTCCTGTTATATTTATTGTATTTATTTAAATGTAAAGCCTGACAAGATTGTATTTGGCCCTATTTCAATACAAATTTATATTGAAATAGGGCCAAATAGAATCTTGTCAGGCTATACATATTTAATTTCCGATCGATACCGTTAGCAGAAGCCTGGGTACGCCAATAATATTATAAAACGAATGAAGATTATATTATGATTATTTCGTAACTGAGTGAATACCATTTGACGAGGGTAAACTAAGATTAACTGTATTATAATCAATTCTGTGGTTCAGGGACATTCCATTGACGTGAATGTGCGGTTAAATTCATTTTTCGACAGCCAAACTAAGCAATGCATAGTGTCTCGCCCCTGAATGAATGAGTTTTCGATTAAGCAATGAAACAGAGTCAGTTGATCATTGTGTAAATAAAATATAATAAACAGCGATTTTAAAATCTAATAAAATATTTTCGAACGACAACGTTCCACGAAATCAAAGAATGCACCATAATAAATCATATTAGTCAACCAAAAACTTCGTCTGGAAATTTAATTTGAGTAAAAAGATTTTACAGTAACTAAATAAAAATGTAACAGTCACTCCTGACTCCTCTGTCATTTTGTAAGTGTTGACACATCCAAAATTCTCCGACGAAATGGCGTCTTTTGAATTCCTTATTCTGTTTAAGAAATTATAACGTGATTTACAGAGTACTACTACGATCTGGGAGTCTATTCTAAAAGTATCATACAGTGTATGGGGTCGACGTAAGATGATGACAGATCGCTCGACAGCTTATGTTAACTCCATACATTTCGAGTCGATAGAAAACAGACACCTTGGGTACCTACGACCTCTGATGTAGTCCATAATCATAAGACAAGTATTTCGTTGGATAAGTTTGATTTTGTCTTTCTTTCTCATTTAGCTTATCGATGGGTACTCAAGATGACTGAGAAAGCAAGATGAATACGAACTTTCCTGACCATAAATCAACGAACTGTTTCATTGATAAATTAAAGTTAGTCTTAGTTCTTACTGTTAGTAAACGCGGGTTACTTTAGCCCTAGGGGTTAACATTGCCCACCCCAAAAAACATACTTAACATCAAATTATTCTGTTAAATGTTTTGTCGCCCGTGTGGTTGCCGGGTTGGAATAGTACCACTCCATGTCTTCCCGTGGATGTCGTATTTAAGAGGCGACTAAGGGCAAGAGGACTTCAAGTACTGTTAGTCGATGGGCTTGCAACCTGTCACTGATAAACTGGTAAGCATCTTAGTCTGTTTGCGTAAAATGTGGTTACAGAATTACCAACAACTAGTAGTGTACTTCTATAATAATAAAATTATAATTACCTAACAATTTTAGACGTTTACCACTAACACAGTTATAGTTTAAAGGGTGGGAAATGTTACCCCCTAGAACGAAACACATTTTAGGAAATCTCTTTTTGTCTAAGTTTATATTCATAACTAGCGACCCGCCCTCGCTTCGCTCCGGGTAAAAGTATTCCTGTGTTAAGTATTTCCTCTTGAATCAATCTATGTATTAAAAAAAACCGCATCAAAATCCGTTGCGTAGTTTTCAAGATCTAGGCATACATAGGGACAGACAGCGGGGAGCGACTTTGTTTTATACTATGTAGTGATGATAAGAAAAATCTTCTAAACCTAAAGCATTAGAACGGCTAATAGAAAAACGAGCTTCTAATAAAATTCGTTCCAAAATAACTTTTAATCCCATCCCTTTTCCCGTTCCCTTTATATAAAAGAATAGGTAAATCTTTCGTTTACTTTATCTTTTATATAAAATCGAACATAGCCATCGTCTTAAAATCCAGAGAATCCCTCGCATTTCATTATCTTTGAAACCATTCCTTGGTAACATTTTACGAGATCGCAGGGTCGATCGAAACGCAGGAAACCGAGTTACAATCACCCGAAGGTACATTAATCAAAATAATTTTGCCACCCTAAGGTTGTGTTTTCATTTAATAAGAATTAAGACGTCATAAATTAAAGGACTGGCTATTTAGCCGACTTTACATCCCGACATGGTATACAAGAAATTAAAATTTTAATGGCTGTTGGCTTCATGATGATCTGGTACTTGGGCATAAGCTTATCGGCGTACCAAGTTTTTAATCTAAAAAAGATTACGCAGATAAATTGACCGTTTTTCACCTATGAATTTGCATAATTCGTCAGAATTGCTTGAAATAATATTAATTAGTTATACGTACACAGATGATATATTTATTACACATACATATATGCTTTAGGTCCCCTGGAACGTCAGTAAGTTGTTTGAAGATTGACTGGAACGTGTTAACTTCCACTGACATTATATTGTTTATTGTTTGTAGGCAAATAGCATTTAATGATGTTAAAGGGCAAATGGAAACCGATAACATAAAATCAAATTAATTAATATATTACGTACATAAACTCTTTGATAGCAACTAAACAGTGTTATTGCAAACGTACCTACATCCAAACCAAGCCTTTTATTTAAATGTTGCAGCGTCTATTTTGAAATACTCCCCACGTTTATCTAGACTCTAGATTGCAGTTTCTATCATAACATTATTAAGATCACTGATATTTTTTTATTGAAACTTGCCACTGAGCCTGCCTAAAAGCTCCCATACAGTTCCTAGTGCAAGAGACGTCGCCTGATAGTCCAAAATATATCAAGAAATATATGAAGCCCGAAGAGGAACTGACAGTATGTGTTCTAATACGATGGACTGACGGGTCAATATCGGCGCCGGACTGTTAGTCCGTACTAAATGGGTCAACGTCACCGCCTTTCATTAAATAAATAAAGAAATACCAGGGACCCTAGCCAAGATGCAAACGCTCCTAACGTTTTTCTTTTCGCTCAAAATATATGGGATGACATTCTCGTGCGTTTCGATAAACCACGTGGTCGACTGTCATCCCAAACATTTTGAGCGATAGAAAAGAAAAACGTTAAGAGCGTTTGCATCTTTGGCTAGGGCCTCTGGGGCCCCAAACCCCATAACTAAAACCCATAGTACAAACCGTGGGTTCAGACTAGGACGTTTTTCTTTTCTCGTATCACTCAAAAAGTGTGGAATGACAGTTGACCATGGTTTATCGTAACTTACGAGAATGTCATCCCGTACATTTTGAGTGATAGAAAAAAAAATGTCGTAGTCTGAACCCACGGTTTGTACTATGGGTTTTAGACAACGATAAACTAATATAAATAAGTACATACTTAAATACATAGAAAACATCCAAGACTCAGGAAAAAATACCCGCGTTCATCACACAAATATCTGCCTTTACCGGGATTTTCACCCAGGGTCTTGCTTCGTACGCTAAACGTCATATAGCTGGCCCATGATGCATAAACATAGCAACATAAAACAGCGCGTTCAGAAACTCTCTACGTCATCAATCGATCGATCGAACCCTCGCCTGGCTATCTATTTTCATACACGATAACGCTACACGAATTGAAAATAGTTTTCTCCCAACCTCTCTATACATATATCATACCGTCTACCGTGGCATGTTTCATGCTAACCACTTAGCAGAAATCTGTAGCAGACGAACGCTTTCCGAGATTCCGGATAAAAATAATCTTTTTCCTTTGAGTTTCATTTAATTTGCTGTATTTTCTTTATTAAATATCGTCTGGAAGGGCTGGAGTTATCTCAATTTCCCGCCAATTATTCACCTTCTCGAGTTTGCAATATTAATAAAACCAGACTAAATATAGAGTGTTCCATTGAAGAAACAAGATGCTACTCGTATATACCCTTTGACATGTTAAATGACAATGGGTTCCTAATTTATTTAAATCTTGTTTATTTTTTTGAGTAATAAAATTAAAGAGGCTTAACGTTAGGCATGTACGAACTATTTTGTATCAATTAAGAACCTGCCGAACTGTTTTGCGAAACCATAATATGAATTAATATATAGGTATAGGTTTTTTTTTTCTTATAATGGATTTATTGTGCAATAGTGTAAAAGCAACGTTGTATTTGTGGAGTATAATATTGTATAAATCGTTTGCTGCTAATGCCTTTCTAGAAATAAAACGAGTTGATATAAGATTCATATACTTAACAATCTATGACTTGACGAACTCTTTTGCATTGGGGCTCGTAAGTATTGGTGTTTAATGTCGTAATCGGAGGATGAATGACTTGAGTGACACTACTTAATTAGTATTAAGTGTCATGTCTAATTTGCCGCGAACTATTCACCTTCTTGAGTTTGTAATATTAATAAAACCAGACTAAATATAGAGCTTTCTAGTTAAGTAACAAGATGCTATTTGTGGTTAATTTCGTAATCGGAGGATGAGTACCTAACTTGAGTGTTTAATAAGTGTTAAGTGTCGTATTGTGTACATAATATGTCAGCTCATTACTGGAAGTGCTATAATAGGGCTGGCTACACACATGACGGTTTACACGTTTCCAATAATTTCAGTTCTGTAGGGAGTGAAACCTAACGTAATCAATGGGTATAAAACAAGACCTGCATTTAAGTAAATAGTTTGCAGGTTATAGGATGAATAAGATGGTGACAATAAAAACATGATAAAAATGTTTAATTACTGTCTAAGATTGAGGTCTCATTTTAAGTATAAGAATACCTTTGCAAGATGACCTCACTCTCCATGGTTCATTTTAACGTACATTTTAAAAACTTTAATAGAAAATAAGAACTCTTAATTTACAAAAAATAAATAATGAAAAGGACCCCGAAAATGTTGTTAGGAAAATGTGGTTTCAGTCAATTTTCATGAAATTTAGATATGTTATAGACTTATGTGCCCTGATCAAAAGTCCCTTCGGGTGCTACCACGGTTTCCGAATCCGTTCCCGAGATACGATCGAATTTATACCTACAGGCAGATCCATGTATTTTCCCGGCGTTGTGTTGTTTTAAACCTTAACCTCTGTTGTGATGATATGGACATATACCACACAAACACCACACCGACTAAATGTGGCACCTAATTGCGGACCTAATTGTAATGCCATTTCTCTTTATTTCTTGCCACATTTAGTCGGTGTGGTGTTTGTATGGTATATGTGCATTTTGCACTGACATTGACATTAGACATACAATAGATAACTTCTCCATATCATCACAACAGAGGTTAAGGTTTAAAACAACACAACGCCGGGAAAATACATAGACCTGCCTGTAGGTATAAATTCGATCGTATCTCGGGAACGGCTTCGGAAACCATGGTAGCACCCGAAGGGACTTTTGATCAGGGCACTTAACTCTATAACATATCTAAATTTCATGAAAATTGACTGAAACCACATTTTCCTAACAACTTTTTCGGGGTCCTTTGCGTGCGTGCGTGAGTTAGTAGTTTTGAGCGGAACGTTTATGAAATAAATTCATTAGCTCTTCTGTGTCATCGTAATCTAGGCTCTTAACCCATTTAGCTATGTTTTCTTGAAAGATTATCTTGTAAAGAATCTGAATTGCCGTTAACGCAATTTAAAACAGGCATTTACGATGCAGTACTTTTCTACTATTAAGTGCAATAGAACTTGTTGACTAAGGCTTATCATTGCTTGTAAACCCTATGCAGAAGGCAAGCCACACTCGTAGGTACTATCCGGTTTGACGGGATCAGCATACTTTCTTAACCACTGCTCTTATCAATGCTAGAGTTAGGTTTTCCTCTAATGAATTCTGTATAAAATATCGACCTCGTATCAAGTTTTTCTGACTACATTTATTGTGAATCATAGGTAAAATATTAAATTTAGCTCTTTATTACGCGAGTAAGGGCTGTATCAGTAAACTGACCTTAAGTGAAATGCCTATCCACCCGCTCTATCCTTTTGGCGGGGTTTCGGATACACTTCAACCATACCGTACGGTATCCCTCTTTTTGACACTTAGTCCATGGCTTCCTCCACCCCTTGAAGTAAGCGGATGGTGGGATGCAATGGCGTGCCTTGAAATTCAAATTACCTCTCCAGTAGTCTCCACCTCTGCTTACAATCTACAATTTGTATCGTCGTATAGGTCAATCTTTGCTAGAAGGTTTTAAACCCCAAAATGTCCAGTGAACACTTGTTATAACTCATAATCAACCTTAACATAGAAAACTGTAAGTTCTGTCGCTTATTGAGACCAGCATCTCGCTTAAGATCTGTTCTTTAATACGACCCTAAGTTTAACGATTTGAGTAAGAACGCGACCTATTAAAACCGGTATGTTTGAAGCCAGCCTTAAGAGACAGGCGGGCCGTCGCGTCGACGTCGCTTCGGATTTCGAGCTAGCACTTCAGCCGTCGGCACGTCCCGTCTGACCTAATTACATACGGCTCGTGCTTCGCAAATGGCAGTAACTGCTTCTCTGAAAGCACTTTCAGCCAATGAACACGTGCTTATATAAGGTCAAAGAAAGCGCAGGGCCAGGGATATTCGCAGAATCTTGAAATTGTACCTGGCGTTGCAAATAGTGCATACGTTAATTCATTTAAAACCTGAATACCCTTTTTGTGAAGTAACCGTGGAGTAGCTAAGCCGTGCTTTGTTCTTAGGCCGTAGCCAAGATGCGTAAGCTAACTAAGGTTTCTATTCGTTTTATTTTTAAACCAATCGCATCACTGGTAGATCACGTCTCATACGAAAAGTCACGTGATCTACTAGTGACGCGGTTGTTTTACAAACAAAACAAATAAAACGCTAGTTAGCGAACGCATCTTGTCTGGGGCCTCTTATCTGTCATTGTGACATTTAAGCACGGCTATGGTCCGGTTTTGAAAAGGCCTGTTAGTGAGGATGTAAAATCAAATTTTAGGAACTTCATACATTTTTGATATTCCCCATTTTTCAAACTAAAACGTTTCTATCGATCTTTGTTGAAATGTCTAACAAACGGACACACTTTTAAGTATTACCAAGTTAAGCTTAAATATTCTATCACACGACTACTAAACGACAATTTTGCTTTTATGAATTTTACGTTATGTCAATAGGTCCAAATTCCAAAAATTTCTAAGCCGTCACAATTCAGCAAACCGCTTTGAACTCACGCAGTACTCAGAAGTCTCAGAACTCCAAGCTCAGATCCCTTTGCACGTTTTTCGTCCTACTTAAACAAAAAACATCAATACGGATGCCGGAAACTCAGTGAAATTTAATTAAATCTCGGATGATACTTTTCTCTGAGAAGAATATAAATAGATCATGATATCCAGGATTCTCAGAGTTCTCCGCGACTTCGGAGATCGTTCACCTCGGGAGACTAAAGCAGATCATATCTTCTTGTTGACCGCTTTTATTACTGAAATATTTACTTGCAAGACAAGTAGTCGACTTTCCTGTTCCACTTTTTTGGGACTTCATTCATGAATAAACACCAGACGTGTAGACTATTTTAACAGCTGCAATGATAATTCTTTTGAAAATTCTTGCTTGACATTAGATACGCTATGATAAACGTTTGATAAAAACGCATTTTATGTGAAAATAACATTTTCTAAGATGGAAGTTTTTCTATTTTTATGGCGGTTCCTTATTGATTTCGCCAATGTCCAGTGAGTGTGAGTATAAACAGTAAATAAAATAAATCAACAGTAAAAGCACAAATCAAAAGCCGGACATTTTTCAATCGGCCCTTCCATCTCTGACTCCCTGAATGCTTTCCAAAAGTATTTTGCTGACTTGTCAATTGGGGCATTATACTTCATACTCTTATATTTTCAGGTGTTGAGGATTGTGATTATAGTGAGGGGGAACCGGTTCCTTTGGAGCAGACAATGCGAAATTACCCAGCATATTTGAGGGTAAAAAAATCTCATCGGTGATGCTTTAGAGTTTACACTACTGACCCAATTCAAAGAAACAGGAATCACTCTATTCTGCTCAGTTAAAAAGGTATATTGACACTTAAGCGCAGACGCAGATTAAATCTTTTAACTTCAGTCATAATGTTGAGTGGACAATGACAGTTCTAAGACTGATTCACCGTTCTATAAAGTCTGACTCGTTAGGGGGCGGAAGTGTTCAATTATTTCATTTACTACCGGATGACTTGCGCAAATAAAAGGTGAATTTAAGGAACAGAAATAATGTAAGCGCTATTTACAGTACACTGCTGGCGCACATTGCGGGATTTATGTTCCAAAGCACTATGGTTAAAATATAAATATGACGTAGTAGACGTAGGTAGTACATAAAGCTAAAATTTTACTCTCTTTCACTTACTTATTGGATATAGCTTGGCAAAGAGTTGGTCGAGGTAACAGGTGGAAATACAATATTCTCACGTCGCAACTACCGCATGAGACTACAGTTGCTTGTATTTTAAAAGAGGGCGCTGTTCCTAAAATATTGTATTCCAAGCTTTATTAACAGAATGACAGAAAACAGGAAAAACATAGCGGCAGAACGATAATTGTTACGTATCAGAACCACAGAGAAAATTAGGTAATGTAAATATAAATCACATCACACAGGCAAATTACCTGCACTTACCAACAGGCGAGTTCTCTTGTTGTCTGTCTGTCAGCTGATCTTAAATAATAAGCAACAACAGCCCATTACCCTCACGCAAACGCGGGCTGTAATAAAATTCTAGGATTACATTCTGAATTTTCAGTTTCGGGACCGCGCTGACCTGGAAAATTACTCGATTTAAAATAAAATACCGACACGCTCGAGCTCTAAATTCGTTGGGCCCTTTTTTCTCATTAAAAGGAGCCCAGTCAAAAATGTTGCCAGGGCAACGCCTCATTAATGCTCAGTTAGACATTAAAACGTTTTAATCAAGATCCTGCGATTTAGGGAATTACTGGGTTTTAATTGTGTCTCGAGGGGTTTATTGAATGTTTCTTTGAAGCAAGAAGTTGGCATACGCTTGGCGTAGAAGCTTTCTCGCCTATTAAGGTGTGATCCCACTGTCACGTGCCGACCTTAACAGTGTGCCATATTAGCTGACTACGCGGAAATTCGTATATGTAATATCATCTTGTGTACACTGTCTTGCAAGCCTTGAATAATAGAAAGGATATGATATGAATACTATTAGTGTACGAGTATCTAAACAATGTTTAAGTGAGTAACTTCATGCCTATGCATTAGTGTCAGGTAATTTTCAGAATTCATGACAATTTAATTGAGAGGTTTTTTTCTACATAAGTATTGTATTTGATATATCTTTGATTTAACAATTTATTTTTGTGAATGGGTTCACGTGATTTAGGGCCGTATTAATAAACTTGTCGTGGCTGAGATGGCAGTCTCAAGAAACGTCAAAGTAAACGTCAAACCATAGAAAACTGTCATTCGACGAGCATTACAGCCGAATAACATTTTCTAAGATCAGGTTATTAATACGGGCCTAAAAAAGTACAAGAGCTGGGGGTTTATTATGACATAGCTATATACAGTTCATTCTACGGCGAGCGTAAAGGATAGAGCTATGGCAGTTAAAGTTCTGTCCTTTACGCTCGCCGTTAAATGAACTGCATAGCTATTCATAATAACCCCCCTGATAACCCTTCTCGCACAAGTTGCATTGTATGTAACACGTGTAAGACTAGTAAGTTAAAGTGAATGACCTAGAAACACGTGGGAATATAAGCAGATTAGGTGAGGATGCTACAGCTGCTTGTCTTATAAAACATTAAACGAGAATAAATGGGAATTAAATGTAGATAAAATTACAGCTTATTATTTTATGTCAATCATTTTTCTTACATTGAGATTAAGGTAACTTTTTTGATAAAATTTCTACTTACTTAATGACTTATTAATACTTAATTAAAACAAACATACAAAACAATAAAAATAATCTTTACCGCCTTACCGGTCTTACCGCTAAATAGCGATCTCTTCCAGACAACCTTGCACAGAGAAATAACTAAGGGCACAAAATAATCACATCTAATATGCATCGTGTGTATAGTACCGTCTCCAAACAACATAACTATGCATTGAATATCACTACAAGATCCAAATAATCCAATAAAACATATAAACTTTTAAGACCAAGGTTACCAAATAGCAGCCGCTAGCCGGGACTATAAAATAGAGATAAATTTTATTCCTAGTGTCCCGGGAAATCTTAAAAGCTCTTAACCTATAGTGAAACGCTGACTCAATCAACTCATCTAAACAGTTAAAGTTAAACTATATCCGTTAAACGTAACGGTTTAAGGTATAAATTTATAGTGCTGGTTATAAAAAAGCTATAAATTGTACATTCGTCTGCGGTGGATGATATTTGAACCTAAGTACGACCACAGAATAAGTAATAGTTAATAATAATAATAATAATCACAGGACAATGTCACACTAATTGACCTAGTCCCAAACTAAGCTCTAGGCTTGTACTATGGGTACTAGACAATGATAAACATACTTAGATAGAGAAATAAATACTTAAATACATAGAAAACATCCAAGACTCAGGAACAAATACTCGTGCTCATCACACAAATATCTGCCCTTACCAGGATTTGAACCCAGGACCCCTAGCTTCGAAGGCAGGGTCACTCCCAACTAGGCTAGCGTGTCGTCAAAGTTGGTACGACGTAAATTAGTGAAAGATCTAAAGCCTTGTATTCACTAATAGTATAGGATCCGAGGATACAACGACCTTCACCGAACTGGTAAATGGATGAAAATTATTTTATATTAAATTAAATATGTTAGGCAGCAGGCAGGTGAGCCAAATTCAGTGTCGTATAAAGCTGCTTAATTAAGAAGGCACGCGCTAAAATGTGTTTTGTACGCTCCGACGGGACTTCTTAAACTTGCCGGATAAAACTTCACCTTTGAGATCGACGCAGCGCTGTGTTGAGAGAATCAACCCCTGTTGCCTAATTGAGAAGGCACGCGCTAAAATGTGTTTTGTACACTCCGACGCAGCGCTGTGTTAAGAGAATCACCCCCAGTTCGGGACGGTCGTTGTATACTTGGATCTTTGACTATAATGGGCTAGTGCACAGAAAGCGTTTGCTAAAGTACCTAGGAACAATGGTGACAGTTTGCTGTACGATATTGATCCTTAGGTGGGTTGGAAATTAAATTCCTTGACTGCCCATACCTAAATTTTACGTAGTGGTTTTATAGGGGTATAGGGTTTTTTTTTGTTATAAAAGTGGGTCTCAGCAAAGTTACAGTAAAATAGATTGAGCCAAGTCAGACCCTAATAATTAAAACGGTATCAAAGCGAATCACAGTAATTGTTACGCCTGTTTAAAATCTTAATTCCAAATTCGTCTTTGTCTTACCTATAGGTAAGGTCATATTTTATTGCTACAATTATATTCTAGGCGCCGACTGTGTGCTTCGTAAAATACATTGATCAGTAAGCCTTTAGTTTCTTAAGCTGTGAATATTACTCAATCCTCAACGTAATGAAAAATAAAACAAATATGTACACATAAAGCTGTCTGTTCGTCTACTGACCCTGAATATTGTATCTCTGCAACTATCGCAAAGTGGCTGTTACACCACGAGTAAATATTTTTTTCTCGCACCTAGTCATATTTATCTTGGCTTTCGTTCAAAACTCTTGACATTCACTGTTCATATTTTCTAATTGTATTTAATTATTTTTGTACCATTTTGTTTTACATTAGTCATTGCCATTTTGTTTAAGATCAGTCTTTACTACTTAATCGTCTGTCTGTGTGGTGTTGTATCCGTGATACATCAGAAACTATACGGAAAATATTATAAAACTTTAGCTTTTGCGTTATTAAAATACCGTCTATAATATTTAAAATAACTTCCAATGTGACATTTGAAAGTTGAAGGAGCTTTCAGGGTGTCATACCTACCTACCAAACCCATATTATGTGGCCAATCCATAGTCAGCCTACCATACCCATGATCAGAATATTTGTACAAAAACTCATAATGTAAAGTGATTCGGTCCTACTCTACAAAATATTAGACACAGAAACATTGTAATTATCAGGAGTCAAAAAAATGTTAGCAAAATTTTAAACAAATGCTATCTTTTTTCAATTTATGTCAAAGTGCCATGCTCTTTAGTTAATATTCATAGAAGTTGAAAAGGTCCATTAAACACGTTATTTTCACAACACAATAAATTAGACGTAAGTAGTTGTAAATCATTCGACGGACACTTTGCTGTTCATGAATAAGAAAACTATGGGCTCAGATTATTTACATGGATATAGTGTTGCTTCTTCTGAGAAAAGTCTCCACCATCGGTTTATTTTGACTCTACGCCAAAACACAGATTAAATAGTAGATTTTACTTGCGAGGGGTCCCCCCTATAGATGACGGTAATAAAATTGAAAACTACGCCATCTATATTTAGGAGTATAAACTTGCTTCGTTGCCCTTAACTCCTCACCAAAACCTAGGGTCCTACACTGGCTAATCCGTCAATGCGTATGAATGATACGATCCGTATCTTGATCTTGGAGTGTCCAGTAACTTACAAGTGTATTTAACCGTAAAGTACTCGCGCTAACAGCATTTTGCCACCCGCGGCACTGAAAATATAATTATTTTGTGAAGTACGAGAATGTCTTCGTCAAGGTCAAGGGTCTCAATAGAAGCCTCCTCGTTCCTCACATTCCTGTATCGAAAGGAAGAAGTGAATCAGTGCGCAGGAGGCCGCGTGAAGAAGGGTTTAAGAAGCACAATACTGGTAGGAGATACAGAGGGAGTTGTGACGAAGCCGATTTCTCTACAAGCTGACCTCTTCACGCAAACTGTGGAGTGACGAAAGAGCACCAAATTGGCGGCGGAATAGGTTCAGAGAAATTGTTTAGTCACAACTTCTCTCGGTCTCCCTAATATATTTTTATACCGAGAAGTCCTGTTTTTTTTCAGCTGTATTGAACAATAATCAATGAACAGTAATCAATGGAAAATATTCCAGTGCAAAGAGAACAAACACATATACAGTTCAACATCCTTTGTGGAAATCTTTTAAAACAGTGGCTACCGCCATGCGGGTAACGCATGTCAAATCTAACGGACAATATGATACAAGTATTTATATACGTCACGTGTGGCACGAGCTGCGGCCTATTATTGGAATAATGATACAAGCTTACGTATCTAGAGCGTAGGACATCTGCTACCAAACAATACAATACAATTATTTATTGATAACTCAAATGTAGCAGCTAGGTAAATTGAAAGGTCCGATTCGTGCAATAAATAGAGATAGAGAAAAATTACAGAGTTCGATCAAATCCCGGCTGTATACTTATGATATTACAACTTTATAAAGAATGTGGTGTTTCTTTCAGTTAAAATTGAAGACTTGGTTTCAAAGATCAAAATTTCCCTATCTCTTATGACACGCACTTCTTAATAGACCCAATGCCCCCAATTTTACCGATACCACGTTCATTTACGTTGCTCAACTCTCGCGCAGGAATCGATGTCGTAGAATTTAGTCTGTGGCTCTAGCTAACAGACAGGCAGCCGCGATATCTGTTGCAATGCAACTCGTTTGGTAAGGGACTAGTTCATAGCATTACTGATACTCGTAGAGTATCAATATAGGCTTCATTAAAATCGATTACATCGGAATTTTAGAAATAAAAAAATCTAGATACCTCATTGGTCGTATTTAATAAAGGATTCTTGAGTGAGAAACCCGTCTCGAGATACGTCAAAGTAAACGTCAACTCATTGAAAACTGTATTTTTATGATGCGTTTTGAAACGGGCTAGGTCAGGTTAAAGAGCAGGATGAGACAAGGTCAAGCCTTAACATGCTAGCGCCAGAAATAGCGCCTATGTAGGGTATATTCGGGTTAGGGTACCTGCTATTTAGACGCAGCTCGACCAAGATGCACACGCACAATATGTTGTTTGTACCCCCTGACAGGACTGATTGATTTGACCTTCCTTCAGTTGTTTTAAAGAATACTTGAGTTTTTCAATTGTTATCTCGGGCTCTGTTCTACTCGTTAAAACCATATAACTTTTGATATGATATCGTATTGTCAACGTAACGATAGCTTTTATTTACTTGACAGTGATGGTAGCCTAGTTAAAAACAATACAATAACACGTCAAGAGCAACATGATTTTACCGAGTCCCTGATCCACTAAAATCAAAACGACTCGCCAACCGACATTTAAATGGAATGCGCATTTTTTACGGTTATCAAAAATGTACCGGTAATCGGTGGATTAAAAATATGAACTGTATGTTTAATTTTTAATGTTAGGCTCTTATGCATATTCAAGTTTAAATACTTAATAAGTATACCTAAGTAAGTAAATACATATAGCAAACGGCAATTTTTAACTTCAAATAGATACTCTGAGCCGTAGCAATAACCCACAGCTTTCGTCCTTAACTATTATTTGGGTCCTAAAGCGGCTATTATTACGCCGAATGGAGTCTGAGTTTCGTAAAACGAATACTTCTTTTTGACGATTACACTATCTCTGTTATATACATTAAAACTTTTTTCATACGGTTTCAAATCTATCTTCTCAGCAATATTATATAAATACAACTAGCGACCCGCCCTCGCTTCGTTCCGGATTAAAGTATTATACATATAAACCTTCCTCTTGAATCACTCTATCTATTAAAAAAACCGCATCAAAATCTGTTGCGTAGTTTTAAAGATTTAAGCATACAAAGGGACATAGGGACAGAGAAAGCGACTTTGTTTTATACTATGGTAGTGAAGTGTCTTCATATCGTCTGTGAATGTCGTAAGAGGCGACTAAGGGAATAAGGGCTAATACACTAGTAAATGACTCGGCCGGGGCATAGGGTAGACGCTTGACACTATATGTACTTGATTTTTAAACTTTTTTTTATATTACTTATTGATTGGTTTATTTATCTATGTACTCGCTTTGTTATACAAAAGTAACACAAAAACAATAATTAAGATACAAATGATGTACAAAGGCAACTTAATCCTTTTACGGAAGCTAATACATTAAGAGATTGAGAAAAGTGAACGGTTGCGCTACAAGTAGACAAGAATACGAATGGTTTCAGGATAATAATTCCATAATTAAACTAACCAATAAATCTATATAAACTACATTCCAACACACACATATGACCTTTTTTATATTTAATATATATTGAACAATATTATAATGGTGCTGTCAGACCGTAACTTAGTTAACATCATGTTATTGCACCAAATGAAGCAAATACATAAATAAAAATAAGTCCAATTGGCGGACTTAATGCCCAATAGCATTCTCTACCATTCGACCTCATTAATTGGATTTGTTTGTACATTGATCCTTAGTCCAAAATTCCCCCCATTAAAAAACATAACGTCGTCTTACTTACTCAAACTCGTATCTGCATATTTCAATTCAATTCAATTCAATTCAATTCAATTTTTATTCAATTAACAATTTACATTGTGTTTGAAACAAATTAAATTACTTAGGTAGACACGTAACAATTTCTGCCAATTAGATGTTTAAAAAATATTTATATGTCGGTACATTTTTTCGTTGAAAATAATAAATTTTCTCTATAGGAATTATCACAATATTTCAGACAATAAAATAAGATTAAAAATAAAATGAAAATTAAAAACAATAAAAGATTAAAAATAAGACTAAGAACATTCAGGTGTCAAATAAATAATAAATAAAAATTACATTACAAATAACATTACTTAGTACATTCAGCGATAAAATCCTCAACAGAGTAGAAACACTTTTCCAACTTTTTGTTTTGCTGTTGGTAAACTTAGAGCCTCTAAGTATTACTGAATAAAAATGAAATTACCAACAGCAAAAAAAAAATTCAGATACGAGTTTGAGTAAGTAAGACGTCGATAAGTACCTACAACTTAAAACGATACAGATAACTATAGGTTAGGTTGTGTACAAAATTAATATGGAACTTATGTCAACTTTCAAATATAGAATGTCAAACGGTCTATACAGAGGTGTTACAACTACATACATTTTCAACTATAATAGGCTACTATATTGCTTAGACATTATCAAATGTACGCCTAGATAACCTGACAGGGTCGAATAGTAATGTAACAGCGACGTTAGAAACCGGAAGAGGCTTTAAAGTCGTTAGACTACTTTCCCTGTCTGTTAGACGCCATGTTGCCAATAGAAGTGAACTTCGCATCGTGTGAACGCGGCACATTCTAACCTCAACCTTAATGAAAGGTAATAACAGCATTTTCAAAAGCGCTCGTAAATGTTCTTTAGCATTGTGTTGGGTTATATTTGATTTGTTTTCAATTGTTTAATAATTATACCGAGCCTCTATTCTACTTTGTTATAGTACCATCTTGATTTCGAAACCGCAGTATAGGCTTCACACGGTACGACCGTGTGTGAATAAAAGCTACCGTATCGATTAAGTACAATAAGATAATGATAAATATGGTTCAAGACATTACGTCATGGGTCTCTATTTAATTTGGTAAAACTAATTGCTCTTGACATGATATTGTATTGTATTTAACTTACCCGCCGTTACTGTGAAGAGAGAGGGAGAAGTGGTTTCTTTAGGTGCACTTATCCTAATTTCGCTTCACTACACTATTATGTATAGCTTAGTCATTACGCTCTATCGTCTTTAACATAGCTACTATTTCACTTCATATTTTTTATTGACTAATCCAATAATAATTACAACAAACGATTATATTTTACTACTAGTTGTTTCCCGCGACTCCGTCCGCGTATATGTCGTTTATCGCTATTCCCTCAGGAATCGTCAAATTTTTCGGGGTAAAAAGTAGCCTGTGTCCTATTCCAGACTATTATCTATCTCTGTGCCAAATTTTTCAGCCGTTCTAGCGTGATTGAGTAACAAACATCCATCCATCCATCCAAACTTTCGCATTTATATTGTAAATAAGATTATATAGTACTTAAGCTTTTAAACATTCTGTTTAGCTCATAAAACCAGCCTGTTAGCACCAGCTGTGTCACATCACATTATATTAAAAGAACTGCAAAGAAAAAACCCAGCGTAAACAAAACCATCTGTAAACTCAGGCGCTGTAGCCGCCATATTGTGCCCGCTATTTATATAACTACCCGCAATGCAGCGAGGGGGTTAATTCCCGACCTTGTACAGAAAAAATATGTAAAGCAACGCACCAGGAGTTCATAAAATAAAAAAACCACAAACACATTACATTAGAGTACCTGGAACACCGAGCTTCGCTTGGATTGAGAACGAATTTTTCCGAAGATTACAACTTGACAGATTGGGTTCTCGCCCCATAAACCCGAAATCATTAAAGCCGTTTCATTTAATAGTCGAGCTGTAGACTCATTGGTAAGGGGTGATGATGTTGGTAAAGTCTCTGAGCCCCGATTATCGATGTAAAGTAGCGTGCTTCTCTGTCTTTCATAGTTTGCAATTTGGAGAGAGTGCGCAGGAATTACATGACATAATTCTGCTCTCCTAAGCCAATAAGCAGTATCTCACATTCAATGGCTAAAGCAAATTCAATAATTCCCTCTTGGTAAGAAGGTTGCATTTGCTACAGGAGTTTTTTCTGAGATACGCCTTTTGTGTTAGCAGGGAAGAATTCTTCCATTAACTTTCCATCTTCGGATGTCTAGGTGGAGGAATCGGTTACACCTTTATGCTATTCAAATACCATTCGTTCGCACAAAGCATTCCGCGTCTTCTTTATAATCATCACTTACTGTAAATGACTGTTTGTGTTCTTTTAAATAAATAAATAAGGCGAACTGCTAAAAGGTCGAATTCGCTTCCTTCTCCTGTATTTCGAAGAAAAATATATAATTTGAGAAAAATATGATTTTAGTGAATAGGCTAAATATTTGTGTGAATGAATACACACAAACACATTACAGACAAATTACATATTTACAGAGTATATTGATAGTTTTTTATATATATTTCATTCAGAAAAGGGTGTTCAGTCACCCTATTACTAGGAGTTCAGAACCTTCTAACTAAAGTCTGTTCCAAACTGACTTTACGGTCAAACAGTTAATACAAATCAGAAATCAGAATATAAATACTTCTTATTGTAAGGTGACAGGATTCGCAAATGGTTAGTTAACTTTATTGCTGATGGTACAAGGCTTAGTTCAGGGACTAGTTCCGCCGGGTGTTATTATTTTAACGTGTTTTGATGTGTCTGTGGCATCATATTGGGCGTGTTTTTAAAGAATGCTAGTTTAATCAGTTCGCTAAGAATTATCTTAGCGAACTCTAAGGAACACTGGGCGTTTAAGAGATTTAAGCTCTGAAAGTAGAGGTCGCCATATTGGGGGTTTTTATCCATTAATAATTTTACCAGCCCCCCTCTTCCTCCTCCTCCTAGCGGCTGAGTCCGCAAATAGAAACCAGATTAATTAATGCAATTAGTGCTCTCGAGTTGCGGTCGGGCTTTGTTTCAGACCTAAGGAAGTATAGTTCTACTGGAAACTTGGATAGTTGGACCTGTATTCGACTTGGTATAAATTGAAAACGATTTCATATCATCGCTGAAATTCTAAAATGGTCTTTGACGTGTTTCCGTAGTGTCAACGTTTTGATAGCTCTTATTGATTTGACAGTGATGGCGGCCGATTTATAACAATACGAATCTTATTGGATATTATTCTGAAATATTATTTTACCCCTTAATTAAAATGGAGGAGAGGTTATAAGTTTAATGTGTGTATTTATGTACCTGTCTGTCGTATCGTAGATCCTAAAGAAAGGAACGATTCGAAAGCTCGTTTAAATAAATAAATAAATATCACGGGACAATGTCACACAAATTTAACTAGTCCCAAACTAAGCTCTAGGCTTGTACTATGGGTACTAGACAACGATAAACATACTTAGATAGAGAAATAAATACTTAAATACATAGAAAACATCCAAGACTCAGGAACAAATACCTACTCGTGCTCATCACACAAATATCTACCCTTACCGGGATTTGAACCCGGGACAGCCGGCTTCGGAGGCAGGGTCACTCCCAACTAGGCTAACGTGTCGTCAAATATAGTGCTTCTTAGGTAGGCTTGATGGAAATCAGTTTGGCTGTTAAATACTCTTTTTTTTTTACAGACACTGTCCATAATATGATAGTGTTAGTTACAAGCAGAGAATAACAACTAAAGGCATAGAAGGAGCCTTAAAACGGAAGCGTCAAATCCATACCTGACACCTGACGCGCCAAACCTACCTATAGCTCTTGCCAAAACTTATCCGTACACACCAAGGTGTTGTAAACTGGTCTTAACGTGCTTAACAACACAGTTAGTCTAGTTGGTAGTGACCCTGCCTACAAAGCTAGCGGTTCCGCGTTCGAATCCCGGTCAGGGCAATTATTTATAGTATCGTTGCCTAGAACAATGAAGCCCGCATAGTTAGGGGCTAGGTCAATTTGTTTGAGACTGTCCCACAATATATATTTCGGTTCTTTTGGAGTTAACCGTGCTGAAGGGTGGAAATTAATTCGGTGCTTTTGTATATTTCATAGTGTTATTTATTAGGTACGTAGCGGCTCATTAATTAAAAGACAGCTGCGCTGGTAAAGACAGATCACCAAGTTAATCGTTGAACTGATTCAAAATTAGTAACTGGAGCTTGGGGGTACCTACGTTTAACCCCGGCGACGGCCGTCGACCTACTCTATTACATTATTAAATCATGAAACGCAGCACTGTGACCGCATTTCGTATGGAATCACAGCATCGCGGTGAAATGCACCTACTTTCTTTCCATTGCATCTAGCTTTGGCTGTACAACCTATTAGGTGCTAAGGCGTCGTAAACGCCAGTACCATGGAATTGATAATTTAAACTTTAGGTGTACTAGCTTAGAGTGTAAGTAGTGTTGGCTGGTGTTTATTTAGGCTGTGTCGAGCGTCATCTCGTTCATTTTGTTCAGTAGCTCGCGAGCCGGCGCGAGGCGCGGACGTGTTGCGGAGTGTTGTGTTTCGGAACATGTGTTGTGCTTGACTGAGGATGACGGGCGAAGTTTGCTGCACTCAGATATGGTATGCGTTGTTCTGGACGCGTAGGTGAAGGATGCCGTGTGTATCGCTTCATCGGAGCAGCATGAAGGGCCAACCGGTTTGGTGAGACCCACGTGTAGAGTAGAAAGCTTGAAATTGCATCTGGTCGGTAGCTAGGAGACTACGCTTTTGTTATATTACTCAAGTATTTTACAGACAAAAGTTGTAGTGACTTATAAATAGTGTCAATATTAAACTCTCTCTAGGTGCTTGGCTCTGCTTGCGCTTTGTAGAGCTTTTAAATATAATCGTCAATCTTTACGTAACTTAGGTACACGATTTGCAATTCGTCCATTTATATAGAGTAACTTTAATTGTGTGCTTTTTTTATAATCTAATCAAACTACTTAACTATTTTATTTCCTCGTATCCAACATTCTACTGGGTTAAAACGATATTGCATTTGACGTGTTTCTGTTGTCAACGTTTTGTACTAGAACAAGTCAAACGCAATATCGTTTTAACGCAGTAGAATAGAGGCCCTGACCATATTCATCAACAATCCAATATAATTGACCACGTTTCGTAGCAACGTTTGACGTTCATCTGCATGCCTTTAACCCAATATTGTATCCATCCGTCTCATCATTACAGACATCTTAATATTCAAAAAATCTGTATGATTGAAGACGGAAATTATCTTCAAGACCAAAACATGAACGTCTAGAAAAACACTGAGAAGTTAGGTATTTAGATTCACCGGTAATTATTCGATCAGAACAGAACGCATCATCGTACCTATGCGCTCAATGATTTCAAGAACATGCCACCGGACGCAGAGAGATACTATAACTTCCTTCACCGATGAAACTGAATGCTAATTACCCATCTAGGTACTTAGTTTAACTGCGTCAAACATGAATTATTTTTGTATTCAGCACACGTACCTACTTTAATCCAAACTTTATAATTTATTCAGAAGCTATCAACGATTCGGAACATCGATTCATCAAAAATAAGTTGTTTGCCTGACGTAGTTTTAAGTTTATTATACACCTACCTACCTATCTACGTCGATCAAATTCTAATTATGGGTATAAAAATAGCAAGTCAATTTTCTTTATATTCATATTGTTCTGTCGGTAAATAATTCATTAAAACGCGTAATTCCGTCGTTCTTTGTTATTTGTTACGTTGTTATCAAATGTTTAATGCGGCTAGTTACACACAATTATTTTATATTAGTTTTCATATTACACAATGGACGAGGTGGTTTCTTGAATAATGCCTTTTGTTTGTTTGGGGTCGCGATTCGAAGCCATGCAATCGATTTTAGCCGCATGTGAATGAAGATCCTATCAGTAGACATTATGCAGCATCCTTTAAGGATTTCAAATTAACTTTTGCCACATGACTACGGCAAAAGTGAAATGATTTTAAAAATCAGATCAATAATTAAATAAATATCAGGGGACAATCTCACACAAATTGACTTGAGTCCCAAACTAAGCTCTAGGCTTGTACTTACTATGGGTAGACAACGATAAACATACTTAAAAAAAATGCACGTGTTTATTGATTTTATTTAATGAGTCATTTTATGTATTTCTTTCTATTCTAATGTTATAAATAATTAGTTTAATTGGTGCAATGACGTTCTAATTAATAAATAAATAAATAAATAATAATAATAATAATAATACTTATATAGAGAAATACATACTTAAATACATATAAAACATCCAAGACTCATGACCAATATTCGCGCTCATCACACAAATATCTGCCTTCACCAGGATTTGAACCCAGGACCGCGGCTTCGGAGGCAGGGTCACTTCCAACTAGGCCAACGTGACATCAATAATTCACCACTTCCCGAGTCCTATAAAAGTTAATGGGTAATGACCATCAAGTTGGGCCATAGTTAAGCGTAGTTAAACATACAAACAACAAAGGCGAGAAAAGTTCCGTTGTGCAACGAAAATCATCCTTACAATAGTATGGTATGGCGGTGTGGTATGGTAGTATGGTAGACCGCCTATTGACTTACTTAGTAAGTTTTATTGGTATTTTACTTTTCATGCTCTATTTGTATGTGGTGTTCAATAAAGAATATTTGTATTGTATTGTATGGCTTATTTCCGTCGCCAACGGAAAAGCTTCATAGAAAATTTTATTGCGAGAGTTAACCTTACCCACACCCTATCAATATTACGAAGTTTAGCTTTTGTACTCGAATTTGTATTCCTGTACAATAAAGATGAAATAAATAATAAAATTACATGCATAAAAAACAGCATAAAACATAAAAACAAACTTAGTTTGATCGTACCCACTTATTAAACAATTACGTAACCTAACGTCGCGTCGTCGCGTCCTCTCAGTTACCAGACAGACGCGGAATATCATGTCGAAACCTGACTGACACCTCTTCTCTTCGCCTCTTCTTTCAACTACATAGATTTAAAAAAACTATTTCTTATTTTATACTTGGTGATTTTATATCCTTACCTAGTGATGAAATTTATTCATACATACATACATAAGATAACGCCTTAATTCCCAGAGTGGGGTAGACAGAGCTACAGAAATACTTACAGGATATAGGTACCAACAAATCTAAAAAAAACAGGTTTATTATTTAATTTATTCATAATTTACGCATTACATCTTATGACGAGACACCAACCTCTTTGTTCTCCTGGATATTGTTATACCGATTTTCATGCTAGTTAAAAAAACTGGATCATAACTGATTGCTTATTTTTTATACTTTGTAATCCATGGTAGTTATTTCCAAAACGACTGCTTCTATGTTATTATTGTGTGTGCCGTCTGTATCATTCTGTACCATCGGTAAAAAAAACTGTTATTAACAGATCAAATTACGTTTAGGATGAAATATCACCTGCGTATTTTTTTTTTACTTGTCTGAGGAAGGAGACGAAAAGCTTGATCTCTATTATCCCGATTTATTTGACATCAATTTGTTTCTTTGACTTGATGTCAAAACTTTGCAACGTGACATGCTTCAAAGTTTTGTTACCATGTGGGCAAAAATCTTATTTACTCTCTGAATAATTGAACTGGACGTCTCGTAGAATCCATTTTACGCTAAAGCGGTTCCCGACAAAGATAGCTCGAGTATGCTCCGAAAACGTGTTGACACTGCCAAGACGAAGAGTTAAACGTTCTACATAATTAACAGCTAGGTCTTGGTAGAAGTCCACATGCGTACCAACAGCTGCAGAACTAGAGAAACATTTAGAAAACAGTTTTAAAGGCCATTGAACCACCCATTCATCATACTCAGGTGTAACTTTATTTATAATGTGGTACAAAGGAGACGGTAATAAACACGTAGTAAGTACATGCATATATTAATTACAATTACGTGAGCTCATGTGTGTACGTGATTCCCTAAGGTGTAGCAAACCTGACATGTTTTCAAACGGTAATGATTTACCTACACATATCATCTTTCCTCTACTAACGAAGCATCGAAAGCAGTATTTGCACAACATTAAATTAGAGACTAAAGGGTCATGAGCTATGAAAAGTATTACTAACAATAAACTTCACACTACGGACGCATTTTTTTGCTTACCCAGAATATATGAGAAAACGTAGAAATATTTTACAGTCTGATCTTCTAGGTCACTTAACTATTATCGAATAAAGCCTGCTCCAAACTGCCATAAAAAACCAGCTTGGCCACGCAAACTATTCGAAAAAGACTGTTACCTAACCATCTCATTGTATACATGAGAAATAATCTGCGCGTTACGTATGGGCATTTTAGTATACTCTATGACTAATACTATAGGGTACATTTTACTTTAAACGCACTAAAGCAAAGCATCAACTAATGGTGGTCATGAGAAGGGACCACTTTCTTGTCAAACAACTTAAAGATGGCGGCCGGAAAGCGCGAAATCCATTGTTACCCGTTAAAATCCCATTGTAATGAGAAGTAGGCTTGCATTATGTATACTCTAGCCTAAATTAAAATATCTGTTTGAGTTAGTTATTTACTGAAGTTTCACATATTTAGCTAGTTCAGGATTTAAGTAAAAAATATCTTGTATAGGGTCCGTCCGGATTGTCACCATCATTTAAATCATTAAATGACCTTTCAGCTCCAACCGAGTAGGTAGTATCAAATTGTTCACCTTAGTCCTTAGGGATGGGAACACGTTTGCAGTCTTGGGATGCCAAAAGTCAATACAGGCATAGAGCCTACTTACGTACCATCAGCAGACTATTTTATACTCACTAGACTTGTACTTGTATTAGGTTAGGTTAAGTTTGTTTTACAATTTAACAATCCTGAATAGTTTACATCGGTTACAGAAAAATAACCATTATGAATTATGTATTTATGTATTTTGAACTTTATATAATATGATACGTACGGTACCCCTATAAAAGCGATACCATATACTTTTATTACAGAACATTAGACTGTGAAATTGTTACCCGTGAGTCATTGTAATTTATGCAATTTAAAGCATGGCCGCATGGGTGTCGTGTTTGTGATACACTGCGATAGACTGTCTCGGTGCACCCTCTTGGTGTGGAACAAGTCAGCGATGACTAATTCCACAGCTGGTGAACCGCTTCTAAGTTTATAATTGCTATCGCGAATTGGCCGAGACACGCAGAAAATGCAATCCAGGCAGGTTCATTCTCTAGGCCAAAATGTCCTGAAAATCCTAACTTTTTTTTTTGAATCTGGTTATGATAAGCAGTAGAGCCTATTTTTATTGAGCTTGGACTCTACACCATTTGAATATTTAATAAAGTTAATAGTAAAAGGATTTTAGAGAATTAGGAGCAGCCTAGACAAATTTGTTAATAATTAGCAATCTTGGGACCTGTTAAACAAAGAATATTAATTAAAACGGTGGAATTATACACTCTACCAACTGCGTAAACAATATTCGGCCTCGAAACTGTAAAAACAAAACGGAAAATGATCGAGTGGCTGACATTATATCTTGTTCTTAGTTACATATTCAAACATTTGCACCGATAATATTTCTTACTAAGTAGGTACTCATCATAAATAAAACATGTAAGGTATAACAATTCGTCACATTTTTTCATTAAATAATCAAAATCAGATCATAAACATCAAATTTTACGTACGAATTAATAGTAAACAGTGGCCGTCGGATCCATTTTTGATCTGATCACTAACATGCGTTCTAGATTCCGCGCCAACTCTCGATTTACATCAAGGCAAAAGTGACAAATCACGCAAATATAGAAGCAAATAAATTAACCGATATAGCAACTTTCTCACTAAGCTATACACATTTTAATGCGTATTAAACCTAAAAAGGTGACAAACCTGTAAAACTAACATGCTAAAAACAGATTTTTACGTAAAATTTATGAAGAGTCGTCGGTATACTGTCTTAAGGGAGGCTATGTGATATAGACCACTTCAGACTCTAATTATGGAGGACCAACTTATATTAAGGATGGCGTCAGGCTTGAAGAACCTTCTTCATTGCAGAACCTCAACGTTCGTCAACCGGAATTCCTCATCAGACTGTAGATTAAAACTCGATGGACGAGGTCATGTTCAATATACTTGAGGGTTGCGGTGTTTGTGAATTGTGGTGGAACACAACAAAACAATAATAAACACCAAAATTAGTGCATTTAGTTAACTGTGCTTTTGTGAGATTGAATGTTACTTGAGATCGTCATGTATTTGTAATGCTTACACAAGTACGTAAACGCAGAGTTTAAGCGTTTTGACATTACTCAAGCAAGAGCAAATAAAATGGGTCACGGTGTACCCAAATATGTAAGCACTGTGTCCTGTCTTTGTCTTTCAGTGGAGACACGATACAAAATAACAGTGATTTCCACCCTAATTGGGGCCCATTTTGAGTCTATTACCATAAAGTGTATTATCTAAAGCTGGCTATTTGTAGATTTTCCCTAATCGTATTACCTGTAAACAAATAACAACCTAACAACGTTAATTAAATTTAAACGCGTCAAACATTCTTAATTTGGTTAGTGATATCCGATTAGCGGATTACTGAGTTAATTCCTTTGATAAATGGGAAGAGCCCATGGAAACTCGAAAGTGTTCAGACACAATTATTTTGAGTAACGACGAAGCATTACTGTGATGGGAGCCCTTTGTTATTTTTGGCAATATCTGCGCAAACAACGTTGAAGTTTCTCGTCAATGTGCTATCATTTATCATGGACGGTTTTACTTTCATATTTTGCTGGCTTTTAAGGATCTAGCATAACAGGAATATTAAAAAAATAGTATCACACAACTAATATTGCAGTAAGTCAAGTTGCGTAATTTCCACAGATATATGAATAATGAAATAAAGTCACTTTAATCTGAGCTCTGAATGGTACTAGTTTTATTCGCCGTGGGACTTATTCCTAGCAAAATGAATAATCAGTTGCCGTTAATTGGGAGCACAGACGTTAATTGATAGAAAGAAACCAGCACAATGTTGTAGCATCAGATAACGGTGAATTCTCTACCCGGTAATCAAGAACAACAATGAGTCATTACGATCAGCAGTGTTGACGTTTACGGTCGAAACACCGTTAGATAAACTGCGAAAAATCGCAAACCAATGAGATTTTTAGGTCATTTTTTGGCACAATTTGCCGTTTTATCGGTAATTAGGTCTTTACGCCTGCGTGTCTTTGTTAACACAGTTTTCGTTAACAAAGCAATAAATACAGTAACGTATGACTAACAAAGAAAAATATATCGACAAAGGAAAATGTTGACAATTTAATTTCCAGTAGCACAGAAAGGGTTTCCGCATGTCGAATACACAAGCATCCGGGCACCTGCTACTATCATAACGAAAGCATCCGCAAGCATCTTATTGAAATTCATTTTATTGGGCACCTGCTACATGGCAATATGTTAATGGAACCTGCATTCTGCAAGTTTACCTGCTGCAGTTGCATTTTTATCTGCTATAAAATGGAATACATTTAAAGTTAAAGCGAATAAAACTGATATCGTATACTTGACTAAATTACCGACAGAATCGGCAATAACTTCGAGGTATCTCGTTATGGTCGTCTAACCCGTCTTGGTTCACCGACCTCTGTTTTTTGTACACCAATAGCGTCTGTATTTTCGTTTAGACATAACCTGCTGGCACCTTTAATGAGAGATCTAATAAATATTCTTTTCCGGGGCGAGAAATGATCGTGTCTGCCGATTTGTCCATGGATCCAAATAGAGTTCAATGCTCTTTTTTTAATTGATTAGTATACCAGAAGATATATCTCCATAATCAGAAGATATTATCTTCCTTTTCTTTTTTGATAACTTAATTGAGAATCAACCTAATTTTCTAATTAAAACATAGCAAGGAAATTCAGATATAAATCGAAAATCGAGAAGCACCAAAACCGATCTTTGGGAAATTTCCAGCATAGGACGTGTCTGCAAAACTACATCTACCTACTTTTTTTTAACGATCGGCCTTTTCCTCGTTGAAGCCGTATGGGGCCTTATAATTTGAGCAGTTTATGCACAGTTTATATTACGCCGGGGCTAAAGCCTAAAAGTTACAAAGTCATCCATGTTTCATCATGGCTTCACCAGCAATACTAGTTTCAAATTAATGAGTAGAGCTAGAAGTATCAATGCCTTACCTAGCGCAGTTGAGAAACATCGAGTCGTTAATCTCATTTAATTCCTATTCAGTACAGTACGAGTTTTTAATATCAGTGCAGTTACATAAATATGAAGCAATGGTAGCCACTGCATTTGAAATGGAGTCTAGAGTTATGGCTAGTATAAGTATGGACACGCATGCCCCGTTTGATGTAACTGGTTTTAGATTAAGTTAGACTTTCTTGTGCTATGAGTTGTGTTAAAATATCAGCGCTCTTTAATGTACTTATTTCATTGTAAAGATCACACTCACCTGCCACCACCATTTGGGTGGATGGAAAATCTACTACTGTTTGCTTTCTGTGGAACTTTTTAGCATGCAAGGTATTTCTAGTAAACGAACATACTAGGACCTTCTCAAATTTGCCATGTGATTTTTCCATCGATCGAATAATTATGCACTAGATTTTGTATAAGTTTGTATAATATTCACTAGTTTTCTTCAATGTCTCCTATTTCATTTGCTACCTAAATATACCGAATATCATACCTATTTCTTTATTTTTTTTACCAGATGCCTTAACCAAGATGCAAACAGTCCTAACGTTATTCTTATGCATCGCTCAAAATTTATGGAATGACAGCTGACCACGTGGTTTATCGTAACGCACGAGAATGTCATCCCGTACGAGAACATTTTTAGTGATAGAAAAGAAAAACTTTAGTAGCGTTTCCATATTGGCTTGGGCTCCAGGATTTGTTTTTTTTGTCGCAAAGAAAATTTGACGTTTATGTTATTGAGTTTATTATTGGACATAATTAATAAAAAAATAATAATAAATAAAAACCACAGGACAATCTCACACAAATTGACCTAGTCACAAACTAAGCTCTAGGCTTGTACTATGGGTACTAGGCAACGATAAACTTACTTATATAGAGAAATATATACTTAAATACATAGAAAACATCCAAGACTCAGGAACAATTACTCGTGCTCATCACACAAATATCTGCCCTTACCGGGATTTTAACCCAGGACCCCCCTAGCTTCGAAAGCAGGGTCACTACCAACTAGGCTAGCGTGTCGTCAGATGGATTTTAACTTAAGACACTAAATGCACTAGAACCTGCTCAATCAGTATATACATGTATTACCAGTGTACACAGCCCCAAGGTCTTGATAAAGTTTTGAACTCCAACAATATGGTGATTCGTGGAATCCAATATTGCAGAATGTTAGCAAGAGGTATAATTAAAAGTTTTCTTGTACTTTTCCTTTAGACATGCGATACTGAAGCTCAAAGGTATAGTAATGTCTGAGATCACGTTACTTTACGTGTCTTGTCTTTGTCGAGAATTTTATGTTATGTTTTAGGGTTTGAAAGTTTATTTCAGTTGAAGTTATTTTATGTGGTTAAATTTGTATAGTCTTTTATAATGATTGAAAACATTTTTACTGGCGTATCTCAGTCATATAGACCTACTATTTATATGGGATAAGTTCTGTTTTTTTGTTAATTAAAAACTAACAGATGGGTAGTCGTATCCTAATAATTATGTCTTATGATCTGTTGGTGTTGGTTATTTATGGACTGAGGTATATTACGTACCTCATGCAAGCCCAGCAAGTGGAGCAAGTATACAGCAGACAAATTAAGACGGTTCATAAGAACTTAACACCCATTTAGAGTGTTAGCCTAGATTAGGACGGTTATTACAATGTGGCTGCCTTATAAAATAGGGGCCTTAGGGGGTCACGCAGACATCGTCAGATCAGGGCCTCTATTCAACTGCGTTATAACGATATCGTGTTTGACGTGTTTTAGAATAGTTTATGTCACAGTCGCCATTATTGTAAATGACATAAGAGTTATGAAAACGTTGACAATACGGAAACACGTCAAATACGATATCGTTATTACCGTGTAGAATCCCAGCCTTGAGCAAACGACAGCCGCTACAAGGACCTCTTCAATTTGGACGAATTGTATATAATATACAGGTGGTTTCAAAAACAGCTTTATTTTATTTGCTTAAGATGAAATGAAATGAAACCAGGATTCATTTATGTATTTTTATTTGCAACGACAATGGTTGGTCAAACTAAACTTAGTTAAAGTTTAGTTAGAAATGCTATAATAATATATCTATCTATTTAATGTTTGCAGCACAAAAATACAAATTTAAGTTCAAAAGGCGAACTTAATGCCTATTATCATTCTCTGCCAGTTGACCTTTGGGCAAATCAGAAAATTGTTGGTGGTGCAATATCGAGCGAACGATAGCATTAAGAAAATAAAAGTCTGGTTAGAGAAAGGTTATTTTGTCGTAAAAACCATTGATTCAATACAAATCACGTTTACTACACGCTGGGTCACAGCGGCGATTAATTGGGTTGGCTCGCTCGACTGGAGCGCCACGTGCGTTATAATAACTTACACACGTCTACAATCTAAGCATATTTATGGATTCAAGAAAATAAGTTAATTTAGTGCCACTGATTGTTTAAACTTTTATCCTGTTTACACATGATTTCATTTTAAGACCTTGACTGTAATCAAGACTGACTGAGACTGGGGTTGGTTCTGCAAAATGCCTTATTCGAAGACACTTGCTTTTTTACCCTTTTCGCAAAGAGTCAATGAATATTTGAATGTATGTACTTAATATCTATTTGAGGCTGGGTCAATACTCAAATTCTATACCTACAATACAGGGGGTCCAATAAACTGACTCGAGAATATAAAAAAAAAATTTTTAGACATTAGGTATATTTGTGCAATTTTATGCGGCTAGCAGTTATACAAATTGCTTTCTCCTTAACGTTTTAATTCGATCTTATTTATTGGTTCTCAGTTTGTTAACTAAGTTAATTAAAACCTAAAGGAGGAACACTCAATCGTTTGATTTTAATGAATATAAGTATGTTTCGGAAATCATTTTTCATTTCGTATAATGCGTCGGGTAATAATGCATTAATGTAAAGCAATTGTTTCACCTTCAATTGAGGGCGTTTTAAATAAATAAACATTTGAATTTCATATCAAAGTAGAATAAACATTAATAAAGTCTAAGTCTTAATTACGAAGCTACAACGTCGAATAATTTGGACTGCGGCCAAAGAACACCTCAAACTCGAAATGTAGCAATAACCAAAAAGTTTAAAGGCATTTTTTACTTTGTCCAACATAGTTTACATTATCATTTGCCTAAATTGTGTTGTGAAATATTTGAGGTTATGTAGGTAGGTACGTCAACTAGGATCCCGATTAAAACAGCAAAGAGTTGGAAAATGGGTTAACGTTCTCATAATCTATAGGAAATATAGTGTGATCTAATTATGAAGTATCGAAAACCTGTATCTAGTAAACTAGCACATCTTAATAATGATTTTGACCTAAAGATATCCTTCACCTGTAAATGAGTCCACAAAAACATTTGGTGAAACTAGGAAATGATTAAGCATGCAGCTATGTCTCAAAAATAGATACCGTTTGAAGTAAATACTGCTAGAAACTCATAAGACGCTTAAACGCGAAAACGAATTTGTATGTTTAACAATGCCTTTGTATCTTAATTGTCAGTGTTTCCCGCTATAATTCTGATTATAATGAACAAAGGGTGTACCTATAGTATTATATTCCGCAATTTCCGCCACTACGCAACGAGTATTATGCATGTACAAGTATATTATAATAGCGACCTGCCCTGGCTTCGCTTCGGTGTATTTTTTGCAAAACCCATATATAATAATAATTATCCACCGGTATATAAACCAGAATTTATTAGAGATAAAAACCTTTCGTGAAAAAATATCCATCTTAAGGTAAAATCCACTTCCGTGGTTTAGGAGGAATTAGCGGATATACAGACAGATGCGGAGAGCGACTTTGTTTTTTTTTTATGTGAAGGAGAAGGCACACGAGCACTCAGGCCACCTGATGGTAAGTGGAACATGAGACCCATACACATTTGAATTCTCAAGAGTATAATCCTAAGTCCTCAAATGCGTTGCCAATCCTAAGGACTACGATGGAATGCCTCTATGCTAGTAATTTCACCGGTTGTCTTATCCCCACACCGAATCACACCAATGTGAACATTTCTGCTTGGCGGTCTGTCCTTTATTCCTTTGTTTAGCCCGATTCTTGATCTAAATTGTTGACAATAGCTTTTATTCACATGGCAGTAAGAGCTAATACAGGCAGGTTAGTCTTTAACCTATCGGAGACCCAGGCCGAAAATGACATAATGGGGCGGGCATTACAGAAGATAAAGATAATGTATGTAAACTACTAGTGTGAGCACTTTAACAACGAGATTGGAAGGACCAAAAGCAATTTCGCGACACGTTGAATCAGATTTCATTGAGCCGTTATTAAGTTGCGCAACAGATAGGCTTAACATTTTTGTGCCGTCATCCTCATATACCATTCACAGACCCTATTTTCTGACACCCTGTATATAGTCTGTAACCAACTCAATATTTAATATGGTAGAATAAAACGTAATCTATTGTACAAATGCTACCTACTTAAATTCTCAGGCGTGTTGTGTTGTTTTACGTGCCAGATAAGAAATTCAATGTACGAGTAAAACAGAAACATTTTCAATCTTTCTAACCAAAGCATTCTTGCAATCTTTCGCATTTCAAATATTCTCAACTCTAAATTCCACATCAACAGATCCAGAAATATGGTGTTATATATGCTGTTCCTGTAAAAGGGATAACTAATAACCACGATGCTGTTTGAACTGTAAATAGCTGATAATATTTACGGCAGACCACTACAAAGGTTGTATAAATACAAACACATGGTCTGCGGTAATAACGGTAGCCGCAGAGAACGTATTTACAAACTAAAGCCGTATAACCCTGTGGCAAAAGTGTTCGCAAGCAGGTTATATAAATAAACATCCTGTATTTAGCTTTAGTATTATTCGAATAAATAATATCACAATTAAGACTAATCATATGTTCACGTTAAATAAACTAAAATGACCTTTCGTGCTGCCAAATTGTATTTCCCAACCTTGATTTATTTTATGAAATAGTGAGCATAAAATTTCACATTTCCTAAAATGACTAATGGTGTTGTCTTCTCCTGGTTAATTGTCATTACTTATTCTCGGCAAAAAAATAATTAACATGGCCGGCAACATTGTTAATACCGAAATAAAGCCCGTCAATTCTTCAGAAAACTTCCACAAGCAATCTGCAGTAAACTTTTCACTACTAAATGTGTCTTTCTTTCTATTTAAAGAAGTACTGTGAGTAAGTTGTAAGAATACTGCCTGTTACAAGCTTATTATATTATTATGTCAAGCAACTTCCTTGTGAACTTAGTGTGAGTGTAATACGGACATCATTGAAAAATTGACTTCCGCATTATATCACGGTAAGATTTATAGACTTCTTAAATTAATTACATAACCTAATCGGTCAAACGTGGCTGTAACAAAACGTTTGGTGTAACTTACATAACCTTAGCAAGAATGACCTAGACGCCTAGCAAATGTTATGTGAACTTATGTGTCACGCTACGATCAACGTTCTCTGTATCAGATAACCTTTCTTTTATAAACCTTTACATCATGCTAATTATGAAAAGTTTTATAACTGTAAAAGTTGCGTGAAACGTAAAGTCGCACGTTTTGTTTTCATTATGCTAATTATATAAACATTTTTTGGCATCCGTCTTTGCTGGTTCAATAACATTATTGGGCCCTGTGAACAAGACATTAAATTATACATCGATATCAACAATGTCATTTGATTATAGTAAACCTTATACAAGCAACATAAGTGTGAATTAACCAAGTGACCAGCGGTTTCACTAACAGCTTGACTTGGTGACTAGACTGCTTCATCCCTTTAACCTTTTCAACGCTATGTCAAATACAAAACCAGAGCGAATGTCAACTTTGCCTCTTAGATACTCAGGTCTATTTTGCGCTGTCAACCATGACGGAAATATCCGTCAATGGCGTTAAAAAGGTTTATTGTCATTCACGACCAAATCAAAACAAAGAGATGGAAGGATAGAAGTTGTCTTCTATCCTCGATTTTCAAATTTTGAATTAAGTGCTTCGGGTACCGATTACAAAACTGGTAACCTGAATTTAAGCACGCAGTTATAGCGGCATTCGAACACAGCATATATCTTAGGTTATGTGTATTATCTGTTGCTGCGGGGTACGCCTCGCGGCAAAGGCACTCCATTGCGGCATACATCTCACGCTGTAATTGCCGTTGCGTTTATTTTTTTTGCTTTATATATATGTTGGTAAGTTATAAAGGAAAGGTTTTAAAGTGGCGACCACATACTAATAAGCAAAAATTCGCTTGGTCTTCCACAACGTGGACCGACGATCTGTTGACGATCGCGGGAAGCCGACAGAGAAGCACAAAACCGGCCGTTATGGAGATCCTTGGGGAAGGGTTATGTTCAACGCATCAACAGTAGGTACGCGTCAGCCGCCATACGTTTACCCTATTTATTTAATTATTTATTTATTTATTGGATAACCAACACCTTTACAAAAAAAAAGCCTTATAAACCAAAAGCGCGTCCCTGCCTCACAGATACCTCGACTCTACCTCTACTATTCCTGTTTAACCGTTTCAACGCTAATGACGATATATCCGCTAACGGGTAACCGTCGACAAATCCGTCACGGCATATAAAATAAAATAGAGCTTGGCTTGAAATGAACGCTGGTTTTCACTGATTGGGGTTTAATAGAGTGACGACTTTTGTATTAGACATAGCGTTGAAAGGAAGTTTGGTATCTTATTTGTTCAATTCTGTAGTTGCATGAGCGGAAGACTTATGGTGCTGATAGACTTGAGAAATTAAAAGAAATTCGCTAGAATACTTGCCGAACTGAGCGTTCCGATTGGTTGTTCATTTTGAGCGAATGCTCGAGGAATAGCTCAAGTTTATCAGCACCTTTATGTTAAATTTACTATTTTCTTCACAGTAAATTTCATTCGGGTTTTATACACTCTTTTCCATTCTAAAGGATACATAATTTTCACACATAAATAAGTTGGCAAAAAAATAAAGAAAAAAAAATGTGCCAAATTTCACCGCGACTATATCTATGTATAAGTAAACGCTTTATTTTACAATCAATAAAGATGACAATTATAAAATAGACAAAAATATAGCAGGTATTTACAAACGCAAACTTATCCCTTTGAATGATTGAGAAATAATAAAAGATATGGTGTTGCCACATATGGCGTATTTAAATAACATACAAGAGTTATAGGTACCGGCAATGAATGAGTTTAAACTATGAACTCTTTTTTTAAATAGCCTTGATGGCTGCCGGGTCCTGGCCTTCACATCCACGAGCCACGCAAATCCGCCGACTCAGAAGAACGTTCGATATTCGCTTCTTTCGCACGCTACCGCGATGGCTGTGCAGCACGAACGTTTACCATCGGAACGACTTGAATAAACATATTTATTTGGTATGCGTGAGAACGAGACAGTATTGTAAATCAATCCTGTTGGGTGGCACCATATTTTTACAATGAGTGGTTACTCAAAGTAATTTCAAGCCAAGGCTTTCTGACTCAATAGGGAATATTATTATTTTACTCTAATTACCCGTATGCATTAAGTGCTAAATAAATGAGATTTTTTTCATTACTTATTTTATACTTTTTGCATTTTACCCATTGTCTGATTTTTCATGTGATATTTCCGTCAAATTATTCAAGTTTATTTATTTGACGCATAGTTAAGACTTTAACGCCTAAGATACTACTGTAAAATATCTTCTCACGTTAGTTAAATTTATTTTTCTAAATTGAGTTGGGACAAATAAAGCTGCACATCCAAAAAGAAAGTCAGCAGTGTTTCATTTTACTATGTTTCTAATACACTTATTAACGTATTGAAGTGATCATTCATGCATAATTCATGGCATAGTAAATAAAACTAGCCTCCATTCATAACATCAGTGTCGGCTTACATAGTTAATTGCTGACGCCTAATTAATGTTATTGAAGCGATGACGATTTCACTAAGATCATGATCATTTTAATCAAGTCGTAAGCAGCCATATTAACTGAAATGTCGTAACCTCCGAGTACAACGTAGCGTACACAATGGGATTAGCCACTATGCATAACGTAAATGTAGCAATTTTCGAAAATCAACGAAATATACATATACGAATGACGTCGTCACTTTTCGAGTCCACACGTTAGCCGCTACGCCTACATATTATGTATAATATCTACGATAGTCAGTAAGAGTTATTGACTAGGCCACTTCCAACAAATCTCCAGGTTTGCCCCATTGTCTAGCGTAGGTATATATGTGTCAGTAAGCATGTATAAATGACGATGTCATTCTCTCACACAAGCATAGTGATGTGTGTGCGCCAAGTTAGTTTTGATTTGAATTATTGTTGCAAATTGCATCTGTTTCGTAGTTTATCTGTGCTAAAGGTAAGTTATTATCTATTTTATTTGTACACGCTTTAAAGTACACATGTTTGTTTATTTGACAGTTCGTTTAGTTCTAATCTTACAAGGAAATTTTGAACCAGCGCCCGTTATTAGAAATGCTTGAAATTAGGAATACACGTATAAACTCGATAAAAATGTATTAATATACTTACTGTCTTAGCCTGATGATGTGCAAAATGTAGTTATAGAATTATCAAGAACTTTTTTAGAGTTGTTGGTAATTCTGTAGCTCTGCCTAACCCACTCTGGGAATAAAGGCGTGACTTTATGTATGTATGTATACTTAAGACCTAGGTATTTTAGAGTCGGAAGGTAGCAAAAGATATATCCATTGTATTTATCGTAGACTCACCGAGTTAATATTCTTTAGGTTCATAATGGTAAGCAGCTAAAATAGTATAAAAAGAAGAAAGTACAGTAGGCAAAAAAGCTTGTCCCAGTAGGCAAATATTTTTTAACAGAAACGAATTATAATCTCCCTTGAAATAGGTAGATAAAACGACAAGAGTCAGTTTAAATTGGCAGTTTGTTAAAGATATTAATATAACCTCGCAACCATACTGTAGCCAATATTTCTCAGATCCCCATCGTATTTCAGTAGTAATGGCGGGTGATTTATGCAAACGGCAGTAACGGCATGAAACAAGACCTCATCACGGCAACCGTGACCCTGACTTGCCTTTGGCAAAGCTTTGAAAGCTTAGCTTTTAGTTCTTTTTCGTGTTTGGAACGTGACAAACGGCGGTTTTATGTGACGTTTACATTCCTTTGATTAGAATTAGATAGTTATTGATGGTAGTGCATGACTCAGTGAATAGTCTGTTTATAGCTACATGACTGCATAGGAACAAGCTTGATTACGTGAAAAAGTAAAACTGTCAGTTGATGATGTTTTTTTTTCACAAATAAATATTATATTTCCTCTAACAGCTATCGAAGCCTATAAAGCTCTCATTAACTAAACAGAATAACAAGTAGGTATCATAAAATGAAAGTAAGATGCGATATTGCAATGTCGAATAGATACCCTTAAAATTGCTCCAGATAGGCTAGACATGATGCATAACGCTAACGTAAACGATTTCCGATAAATATAATTCTATGGAATTGACATAAGCACTCGACTCGACCGTCTGGCAGCTCACGTCAATCCTATATATTTTCTATAACGAAAACGTTCTCGCAAAGGATCTTGTCTAGCGTTGTCTTCGCGTTACATTTAAAATAGAATACAAAAGAACGTGTTTCAAAAGTCAATTTTGCAGTATGTCATTGGTAGGCGTCGAGTTGTCAAATAACGCTGCAAAAAGGTTACACGTCGCCGTAACCGAAGCCTCGCATACTTTGATCACACGTTTCGTTGAAATGTCAAGCACGGGTCGGCTCAGGGTCGCTCAGCCTGAAAACTCAGCCTGTAGCAATAACCGTTGGGTCGCCTGAGGCATATTTAAGCGTTCGATGCCAAAAGCTTGATGTAGAGCCGATTTTGTTTTGGAATACAGAAAAACGGCTGTGAATGTATTTCAATTTAAACCCTTGTTTGAATTTATTTGCGATCCATTTTGTTTGATTGTGCGAGTAATCTGAAACGCAAAAACATTAAGGACTTGTTATTTGAAAGCCAATATCATTAGCGTGTGTTAAAAGTATGAATATTCCACCCAAGTAACATCCGTGAACTGTTATTTGAGTTCGTAACTGAATTATGCTATAATTTGGACTAATGGATACATTAATGAATTAAATTAATAATAACATACAGTTTTGTGTTTGTCGCGAGCTTCTCTAGACTAGGTATGCAGAGAAAGCGAGGAGATAATGTTTACCTTGCCTAAGCGCACATAAGGAAAACAAAACCTGACCTGCAAAACAAAAGCCTGGTAGTGCATGAAATTGCCATAAATTAAGCCAAAACTTGGCGGTTATTCCAGCCATTCGCTTGGCAAGAGCACCTATATCGTTACTGCTCCAGACCAGCTGCACAGAATGTGTTGTGTATTCCAACATACAAAGAGATTTTTAAATTGCTCAGCCAAGGTTTTCTAAGATACAGAGTGACCCAGAACTTAGTATAAATATAACAGCATAAATAAGTTATACCCCCCAAAAAAACCGCTACTATGCAGGCTTTCTCATACTTGCATGATATTTGAGTTATGTCATAAGGAAAAGATGTATGGAACTGACATAAGCCATGTATTTGCATGACTAAATTTTATACATGTTCGTATTCTACGAGTATTAAGTTTTGGTTTGCTAAAATGCAACTGCTGGGCCTATAGCGTTTAACATATACATAGCATTAATGACGCTAGTGATACGCAACGCAACACTGAACTCGGCCATAAATACCGTGAGAGCGACTGCACCCCACACTGCAGTAACCTATCCTATATTTATACGAGTTCCATCGTTAAGTCAGATTAGAACCCTGTTATAATAAGTAACGTCGTCTCTAGGAATGAATTTCGTGAAAATATTTGCAATGAATCCCTGCGACAAGATTCCTTTTTGGCTACTGTCCTAATCGTATGAGAACATTAAGCCAATTAATAGGACAGTTGTAGTTGTAGATATCTAGACGTATAATGTGCGTACGACATGAAGGACCTTGAACACGACCCCTGCACTTGTAAGGCTAGGGAAGTCCGATAATGACCTTACAGTACTCTTTGGTCACGTATTTATCGGAGAGTTAACTAAGCAAGCAAGACTTAACGCTAAATACTTTATCTCATTAGAAGACAAATATTTGCTGTAATTATGATACGGGATGTTACCTTCTCTCGCAGAGAATTTGGCAACATAACGAAGCATTTACAGTCTTTGGTCTGTTGTTTCAATTAAGCAATTTCAGTTCATTACAAGCACTTGGCGTGAAACAAAGGGAGTCAACTTCGTTTTTAATCACTTTGGAAACCTGCTGGATATTAATTATGGGATACAATAAAAGTGGTTGCGTCGTTTCCGTTCATTCCAGGGTCAATCAAGAGTAAATTTAATGTCACTTTCTATTATTATACTTATTTATTTGTACGTTATTAGTCTTTCTTTTATTTCAACTATTTAGTTTATAAAAAGAGTCCAGAGAACTAAAGGTAATTGTTTCACAAGAGAGTAAATTTACTTGTTTCCGATAAAGTGTTAAGCGAAAAATCCTTTAGCATTTTTTGCGTAGCGAGATCTTTGAACAATACTGCCCATGACTAAATATTGTGTTAATGACACGCAGCTCTTTACTTTACCTATGAGGAATCTATCTAGTCACCAGAGGCTCTAGCCACGATGCAAACGTTCAAAATGTATGGAATGACAGTTAACCACGGTGGTTTATCGTAACGCACGTGAATGTCATCCCATAGGTACATTTTGAGTGATAGAAACGAAAAACGTTATTAGCGTTTGTATCTTGGCTGGTCCGGCACCAACCAACTATCGAAGCAGAAGTCTAGCGGCGCTATACAAAGTGTGAGTTAAAGATTGGCTATTTTGATCACTATTTTGAAGGATTAATATTACCTTTTCACTATTCCGTAATTTTTTGAAGAAAAAAATATTTCTACAAGGTAATCTATCTCAGTTACCTACGAAGGCACGAGCGGCGTTATTAGTAACTGAACCCTTTGTTACCTTTTCGCTTTAACGCTTTTCACAGATTATTGCAGTAATTCAAACATGACGTTAAAGTGACAAAGTACTCAACTGTGCAGCTACTTATTAAAGCAGAGTATATACTTCACTTCTAGTATAGCTACTTTCCCCACACCGTCACAATGGCTCATTCGATACCGTCATCCTTATTTATTAACATTATGGTTGACATTTTGTATGAACCGCATCAACTGCGTAAAACCAGTGAGTTCCATCTTCCATGCAGCTCACAATAAACGTGGGTAAAACGCGCAATCAACTGTCACCGCTACTTGCCCGTTGTAATGAGCCGGAAGTCGCCATTACTGTGGGATCAGCGGCCATTTTGTTGAATTGACGCGCTACCGGAAAAGCCTGGATTAATTAACTCACTTTTATAACGATACAAATTGCAATCGTCCCTGAAAAATATAACTATGTTTTATCTACGAGCCCCAAATAATAATTAAGTTATAATAATCATTTTATCTCTTTGGATCTTAACGCCTTTATGATATCAAATCCAAAAGAGAGCCTACTCGTACACAAAATCACCGCGTAAATCAATTTTATCAAAAGTAAGATTCAAAAATCAAACCCCTGGTAATTTCAATCATCACTAAGAAAAGTTATTTATATCTTTCGAGAGTAATTTAAAAGACTATGCATGACTCGGTGTCTGAATGTTGAAGAAGCGAAACAGATTTGTCAGGATCGTAGCAGGTGGGAAGAAGTGGTCTCGGCCTACCCCTCTGCGAAACAGGCGTGATTTAATGTATGTATATATGTAATTTAAAAAATATGTCGCCTACAATTGGACTAAATATTAAAATTGTAATATCTTCACGTTGTTTAATCTGTTAATAAATTAATTTATCCTCAGCAATGTCATAGTAGGTACCTTGCCTTATAATAATAGTCACGTGGCTTTTCAAACTTCAAACATAGATTGCCTTTTAGATTTAATCAGGGCTGGGATTCTACTGCGTTATAACGATATCGCGTTTGACGTGTTTTAGAATAGTTTATGTCACAGTCGCCATTATTGTAAATGACATAAGAGTTATCAAAACGTTGACAATACGGAAACACGTCAAAAACGATATCGTTATTACCGTGTAGAATCCCAGCCCAGGAACAAGACAAGATAACAAAACTATTCGAATAAGTGACATCGCTTTGCCTTCAGAGGTTAATTTTCACTTGGATAAAAAAAGCTTCTCTCACACTCCCTATACTTAATTCAACAAGAATCAGTGACAATAATGATGAGAACCAAGATAATGAAGCCTTTCGATCTTAATTAGATAGTGGTCTAGAAGATATAAAGCATTTGTCGGACGTAAAAAATGTATACTGATGGTGATGGTGACACGTGATGGTGACACTCCGCTTTCGTTAAGTGAAGAGCTAACATCTCTAGCTATTACTAATAAGCAGAAAGCGAATGATTGATTTTCATACATAGAATAGAATAGAAATTATTAATTCAACGCAAACAAGAAAAACAACATACATATAACATCACGCTCTATTCCCAGAGTGGGGTAGGCAGAGCTACAAAAATACCAGCAAGTCTACAAAGACTGGTTTATAATTCTGTAGCCACATTTTGTACAATCAGGCCAAGAAGTTTACTAATGTATTAGTGATGGGTTGCAAGCCCATCGCCTATAAATAAAGTACTACAAGCCCTTATTCCCTTAATCGCCTCTTACGAAATCTACGGGAAGACATGGAGTTGCACTATTCTAACCCGGCCACCTCACGGGATTATTGATTCACATTGATTGTAATACAGTAATAATAATAATTTAAATTGGCCCATCTCATAATGTCGACATTTCTGCATCAAAACAACACCAACAAAATTGATGAACCTTGCAGCAAATCAACAGCAAGTATAGCAACTTTGGCAGTGTTTGCCAAATATTGATCCTACACCCATGCCGAGTGAAAGAGATACCTACGCTGATAATATGTGTCAAGTAACAACCAAGTGAAGTACCTAACTCCAAGAATTTGAATATGAACAAAGCACCACGGGAAGAATTCGTCGTTAATTCTAATTCTATTTAGCTTTTGACCGTCATTGATCCGTTCGCTTAGAAAAACAAATTAAAGCCTATTTCACTCAGCGATAAGATAGCTTTCTACTGGTGAAAGAAGTTTTGTAATCGTTCCTATAGTTTTTGAGTTTATTCGCTACAAACATACAAATCTTTCCTCTTTATAATATTATAGCTTCTGCCCGCGACTCCGTCCGCGTAGTCAAATAAAACATAGCCTGTGTTAATCTAGAATAATGTAGCATTCAAATGGTCAAAGAATTTTTGGAATCGGCCCAGTAGTTTTTGAGTTTATTCGTAACATACACACATACCTACATACAAAACTTTCCTCTTTATAATATTAGTATAGAGTAGTATAGATGTACACATTGTCTATAGGAAATCAATGAAAACCTTGAGACCTTAGGTGAGTTCAATTCTAACCCTCGAATTCATGACGTCACTGGTTTCGCAGCGGCTTTGAGTGACGCGCCCGGTGGACGACGAATACACCGCGCTATAAACGGAATTCCATTATCTCATCCCTGTACCCGCGCCATAGTCATCTAACCAGTTTAATATTATGACTTCGTTAGAGCTAAGAGCAAATTTGGAGCAGTGTGCTATTTTAATTAAAATTAACATAATAAAGCCTTGACTCGATGAATGCTGAAATGTATGCCATGAATGCTAGTGTTTTTTAGTTCGTCCTGTGCTTAGACAAGTTGGAAGATGATGTAGCTGAAATAATATATTTTTATCACGAACTTTTATATATTTATAGTTGTCTAGCGTACGAGTAGAAATCGATTATCGCTATTCCCTTGGGAACCGGTCAATTTTTCAGCGTTAAAAGTATCCCATATTAAACTACCTATCTCCTTTCCAAATTTCATCTTCAGCGGTGTATCCTTGAAAGCGTAACAAACAGACAGACAATTTTTTTTAATATGTCGGTACCTAAATTATTTATAAATGTGTACCTACATGATAATACTGCAGAAAAATATGCGCATGATATAGTTATTTGTTTTGGATTTTCCTTGTAAAAGATAATGTTGTAACCGAATTCAGTCCATGATTTAAAACAATATAGTTATAACGGCTATTATGAAGAAACATAACAAGTAAGAAGAACAGTAAAAAAGGTTCTATTAAAAGTATATATACATACTAGCGACCCGCCCTCGCTTCGCTCCGGATTAAAGTATTATACATATAAACCTTCCTCTTCAATCATTCTCTCAATCTATTAAAAAAAACCGCATTGAATTCCGTTGCGTAGTTTTAAAGATTTAAGCATACATAGGGATATAGAGACAGAAAAAGCGAGTTCGTTTGAGACTAGGTCAATTTGTGTGTCGTTGTCCTGCGTTTTTTTTTTATTTACCTAATACCTACCTGCTGACTATAGATTCAGTTTGGAACAATCAACATGTCGACACATGCTACCGATTGACCTCGGACAGATAACATACTCGTATGAATGGTATACCCAAAAGGAGATGGCGGAATGATCTGTATGCGTTTATGTGTGATTGGCGGGAGCACGCTCTCCATAGGGATGAGTGGGGCGACAAGGAGGCCTTTGCTTATTGCAAACACTTCAATAGAGAACATGCATGAAAATCAGAATAGTTTCATTGATACGATTTAGGAGAAAATGTAAAAAAGACCATATAAAACGCAATACTCTTAGTTTTAACCCGTTTATTAAGGTTTTAAATAGAATCAAAAGTAGTTAAAATTTTAAAACTTCTATTGTTTTTTTTTGGCATCCTTATTTTATTTACGTAACATTTTAATTCAACGATATTGGCTTAATTATAGTTATTTACGAAATAAATGCAAATTTCTTTAAGGTGTATATTTTGAACACGGAACAACAGCTGTGACGTCATTCCGGTCGTCAATTTTGTATAGAGTGTTTTTGCAGGGGGTCTGAAGTTCTGAACTATGACTTTTTAAAGCTTCATATGTTATGAAAAAATAACACGACATTTATTTCCCGGATACAGTTATTACTCTCTTTCATAGCACTTTCCAGAGAGCGTAACAAAAAAAATATGCATGTTCCCTATTGACTGAATTGGTCCATCATTGAATTCATAATTTTCGTAAAAAAATCTTATGTAATGTTCATTCCCGTGTTGGTTTAAATAATTTTCAGTTAGCTTGTCATATTTAGGCATTATTTGGAGGTGCTAAAGAGTCTAACGTATCAATTGCAACCTGAAGATTAGCGCCTCTGACGACACAGCCGCGTGCTTTCTTGTTTGACAAACCGTCATGAGATGACGACCTGTCACGTTTTAACAATCACGTTATCACCTTAATCGAGCATAACAAAAACCATGCCTTAAAAAATAAAATGTTTATAACAGAAATATAGATACTAGCTGTTGCCCGCGACTCGGTTCACGTACAAGTAATTTCTCGGTATTCCTTAGGAATTTCACAGATTTTCCGGGATTAAAAGTACTCTATGACCTTCCCAGGAAGTCAGGGTCTATTCATATTAAATTCAGTTCAGCGGTTTATAGCCGTGAAAGCTTAACAAACAGACAGACGAGCAAACTGAGTTATTTTCTCACTTATTATTAGGATAAAGACTAATACAACGATACTCCGAACCTTGAAAAATTGCCATTCATAGATACAAATCCACATAGCTTTACATATACTCGGTGATTTTGGGGTCATGATCCGGAATGGCCAAAAGTGAATAAGATGGTCATACTGAACAACTTCTCCGATAGGACCAACCACGAAATCGCCAAAAAAACCAGCTGCTCCATACATTAACGGTGAATTAATTGAGAGTTAATGTATGGAACAGCTGGTTTTTTTTTGGCGATTTCGTGGTTGGTACCATCGGAAAGGTTGTTCAGTATGACCATCTTATTCACTTTTGGTCATTCCGGATCTTGACCCCAAAATCACCCAATATAAGAACTCGGCTGTATTAATCCTTAAAAACTACTTTAAATCTAAGAAAATTTAAACTTTTATCAAAAGTAATAAAAATACCTTGAAATCCTTGAATGCTGGCAGCATTTGCCCCTTGAATAACGATTCTTAGCTTATTCGCTGAGCGATCTCTCTGGTCATTCATTATGATGTCAACAAGGTGCTTCAGTAGAGTTCATCATATCAATACGTTACTTGGAAACACTAACGAATCGTAATCTATCAAGTCCTACAGTAAAATTTGCGTGTTTGACCTCTAACACCGTGTCATCGCGTGCTTCACTTGTTTCAAATACGAGTACGTATGAAGTATTTGCAATCTGCATAATCTGCTGATGTAAGGTAGATACATTGTATTTTTGTAAACAATAAACAATACAAGAAAAAAGTGGGTACAATACAATACAATACAAATATTCTTTATTGAACACCACATACAAATACAGCATGAAAATTAAAATACAAATTAAAACTTACTAAGTGAGTCAATAGGCGGTCTTATCGATAAGCAGCGATCTCTTCCAGACAACCTTACAAAGAAGAGAAGTGTCAAAGAAACAGAAATAAATACCTACGCAATAATAATATGGCGTAGTCATTTGTTTTGATTTTCTTCATTAATGTCGTTTTAGTTTACCGTTTTAAAATGTAGAATTCAAATTTGTTAACTGCCTCACATTCAAATGTAGAGTTCAAATTTGTTAACTGCCTACCTATTCATAAAGTTACACGATCTTTTGATACGCATTCTTGGCACCGTGTCGTGTTGTGTTGCTTTGTTTGCAAACGACATTTTTCTTTCACCTTTCACGCTTACGACGCCTATCTAAACATGATTAGTCTTATATTATCTCCACGGTATTCTGTTGCGTAACTGAAGTACCACGGCTAAATCCACTAACTTCTAAATTTATAGCATGGATCAGCATCTTTCAGCGGTTGGGAAATAAAACAGAAGCCGTTGATGTTTCCACGTAAATTTCTCGTTAAAAAGTGCTAAAATACTACACGGAGTCAATTTGGTATGTAAATCAGCGATTTTGGCACTGAATGCTGTTAATTGGTTAGCTTCTGCTATGATGACAATACTTATAAACCATGACGTGCGTATTCAACACCGAAGATCAATGGAAACGGGTCGCAGTGTAAGATTCTATATACAATGACCCGGTTATCACTGCACGTGAGTGTATAATGTAGGCTAGCTGAGAGGCTCGTTTTTCTTAAGGATGTACGCATCAATTGGATGTAGGTATAGCCAGCAGCATACGCTAAGCTACCGAAGATCTCAAAATGATTTGCAATCTACTCTATTGTCAAGAGAATACGTCGTGTCTAGATCATTTTTACCATGTTATTCTGCTTAGCTACTTTTGATGCTGACTGTACCTACTAAAGAATAGTTTATTAAGACTAACATCATCATGAAGGCTGATAGTGGAATGACTAACAACGGAATGCCTGGTCAATACCTTGGGTGATTTAATCAAAAACTGTTTTATTATGCGTTTGATTCTTTAACACGTTCACGTTCATGCCGTTTAAATTATTTTATTCGATTGCGAGTTTTAAATCAAGTCGAATAATAATGTCCTCGAATGTTGATGTATCATTTTATTCAGCGAGAAAATAGAAATGCCTTGTCAAAAAAGTTGTTAATAACTTTTAAATTGTAACTCGTATTTTGCGCGAGAATTTGACTGCACAAAAATACGAACATTTTTACGAATTTTAATAATGTTTATTTCAGCGTTTTAATAGGTTTCGCAGACCTACATAACACGTTATACAATACCCTGAGAAAGCTGAACAGCCTAAAGCTAACCGCTTGGGAGCGGGCTTGGTAGAAATGCTTCGCAAATATGACTAGAACTCAAATGTATTCACATTAAAGCCCCGGGCAGCTCATTTTCTAGCCCGATCGCTTCCAGGAACGGAAATTGCAACCGGAATCTCAGGCGACAAGCATTCTCATTACGATATCAATAATTTATTCAACCAACAATCCATTTGTTGACTGGGAAATAGCAGGCCAATTCTGCTACCGCGTTTGCTAGGTATTCTATTTTTGGCTTAAGTAAACTCTATAACTACATGTATACTTTCTAACAACCAGATCAATGTAATTGTTTAATAGCACTGGCCACTTTGATTGCAGCTTATGAACTCGACTGTAACTGAAGATCGCTTTAGAGAAACGAAATTCATTTTTCTTAATCATTTAAAAAGTTTGTCTTTTTAAATGATTAAGAAAAATGAATTTCGAACGTTTTTTGTTTAAATTAAAAACGGAACGGAGTGGAATGTCATCTGATCCGTCGGTGCTCGTACCAAGTCGGGAGTACTCGGGAGGACGTTGAACCTCGGCCCGTTTCACGCCGCTGCTTCCAATGCCACTTGCCTTTATAATTATTAAATTTTAAATACTATTAATATAATTACTGTTAGGCGATGGGCTTGCAACCTGTCTTTAATACACTGATAAACATCTTGGTCTGATTGTACAAAATGTGGTTACAGAATTATAAAGAAGTCTTTTTAGAATTGTTGGTATTTCTGTAGCTCTGCCTACCCCACTTTGGGAATGAAGGCGTGATATTATGTGTATGTATTAATATAATTGTGGGTAAAACGGATCCATTAAGTTTTCGAAGGTCAACCAAACTTCATTCTACTTGGACCCTATTTTATTAAATATTATTTAAATTAGGTGCTTACTTTAGTCTCATCGTGTAAAAACCCCAATTAGGTAATCATTTTGCAACCCAAGTGTTTTGAGATACGTTTATAAGCTACCATATCCTGTGTCAGTGGGTTTGAGATAACACTCTATATGACACGGCTTGTTAGTAAACAGCGGAATCCGGCGTTTGCCAGCATCCTCTGCCAATCTCAATTATTATCAGAATCGTCACGCAAAAGGTCCCACGAAGTTCGAAACCGTATAAAATACCCCCATCGAAATACATGGCCAATACATCATGCTGATTTTTAAGGGTCTATTTAACATTACTATTGACAAAATTTGAAATTTGTATGCTAGTTTAAAGTGTGTAGCGGTTTATAGTGGCATATGTGTCGTAAATCATCCTTATTCTTTTAAATCGTAACTGGCAACAATTTCTTGGATTGAGGAAAGCCACTTTGTTATTATTTAATTAGTGGTGTTATTCTAACATGTATGCATAATTTCCCCGAGATGTTATGAATTTACCAAAGACAAATAAATAAAGCATCTTTATTTTTTAAATAGGTATAGGTATACTTAAGCAAAAGATTTTTTAAAAACCAAGTATAAAAGTTATTTGCAAGCATAACTGAAGTTGTTGAGCAATGCTACTAGGGATTTTAAATTGATAGCATATTATTTACCGATAAAATATACGTTTGAATCGGTAATAAAGGAATACGGATCATTTAGTAAGTTCTACTGTATATTTATATACGTCCTCGGTTTTTATTATGTATGTTCCGTCAAAATGTATGCCTTTTTAAGCTTCATTTTAAAACTAGCTGACCCGACAGACGTTATCCTGCCTTAAGTATGAAATATTGAATTCAAATTGGTACAAATAATTTAAAAACAAAAATACAACTGTCAGTCGTTTGACTACTGTCAAACGACTGACTAGGGATTTTAAATTGATAGCATATTATTTACCGATAAAATATACGTTTGAATCGGTAATAAAGGAATACGGATCATTTAGTAAGTTCTACTGTATATTTATATACGTCCTCGGTTTTTATTATGTATGTTCCGTCAAAATGTATGCCTTTTTAAGCTTCATTTTAAAACTAGCTGACCCGACAGACGTTATCCTGCCTTAAGTATGAAATATTGAATTCAAATTGGTACAAATAATTTAAAAACAAAAATACAACTGTCAGTCGTTTGACAGTAAGTTGACGCCATTGGCAGAGTGCGCGCTGCAGATATCGTTTAAAACATATGCATTAACTAGGTATTTTATAACTTTTCGGCTAACTTTCTTATTTTTTTCTTTCGTAAAAACTTTGTCCTGACAATAAGAAACACAACAAAAATAGAATTAGCGAAATCGGTCCAGCTATTCACGCGTGATGCCGTGACCAAGTGAAATAGGGATTCATTTATATACTCGTATATAGATATAATATAATATATGTATAGATAAGTTATATCTATGATACTATTTGTAGTCTCTGTTCCCCGAAAGGTGCCATTAAGGTAAAGAGGGTAGTGACAGGGACGATAATAACTCTGTCAATAGCATTTATTTATAAAGGGTGTGGTATCTTTTATAGAGGGGACAGCCGCCGTGAGTGGCATCGACGTCATCCATCTGACATGCCCTCCTTTAACGTGGTCTAAAAAGAGTATTCAATAAAACGCACTTGGCTTGCCTGTCACTGCTTACGTTTATGGGTCGACTCGTTTCCTTTTAATGACTATAACAAAGTAGGTAAGTGACAACTTTAATACCTTGTCGATTTAACGTCAAATTTAAACGGCCGTATGATATTGTTTAACGAGTGAAAGCGGCAAAGTACAGAAGTGGTCTTCTAATTTCATACGTAGAAAACTACAGTATAATTGTTGACTATATGAGTGAGGGCTTTAAAAATGTTTACATGTTAATTGTGTCTACCTTACATATACATTAAGTGGACCCTAGAAAATTGTAGAAAATACCGTGGCACCTACCCCTTGCAGATTGAACCTTGTATAAATTTGCACAAGGGCTTGGTTTTTTTTTTATGTTAAGGAGAAGGCACACGAGCACTCAGGGCATCTGATGGTAAGTAGAATCTGAGACCCATACACATGTGAATTCTCAAGACTACTCCTAAGACCTCAAATGCGTTGCCAACTCTACCCTGAGGGTAGTTGTGTGTGTACCTACTTACATTGTGTGCCTTTATAAAAGTCTGCCCTGGTTTTTTTTTTAATGTAATGATAGGTTTATTTTATATTATTATGAAGTTAATGAAAATGAAGGCTGATGATAAACCAGTACAAATCGACCGAAGCCAGACAAGCTCTTGAACGTAAATGTGAGGCCATACGGCTATCGGAATATATTGTGGTTAAAAAAAGTATGTCAACACAAAACGCTGTAGATTAACAACGAAAATAAATCCCCACGGGTGTAAAATTTAGAGGCGGTCTTATAAGACAGCGCAGCACAGCGAACAATTTTAAACCCCCTCTATATTTCGAAATGAATTAACAGACACGCGTTCTATTTCTATTTTTAACCCCACATGTGGCCACGCGTTAGACGTTTAATGGAACCCATTCTCACATCACTCTTTAACTGTAATACAATAATAATACCACTTTATAGCTACGTATCTAAGCAACGGGGTAATCGTAGTTCGTCATCTAAATGAACTGTGAACGTGTTAAGGGTTAGTGATATTTGTGAAAATGCAAAGAGATATCAAGTTTGCTAGTTTAGTGAGTACCTAACCAGCATATTAAGAACTCTAATCACAAATAGTTACTACAAAACTAGGCGTCCAAAAAGTGAGAATCGTTACCGCGTTTCTTCTTTGTAGACTTAATTCTACCTACGTCACAATCACTCGTTTTTCGAAGAAGCAAAATAGATAACATTAGATTTGTATAGATATATCTGCCAATATACCGACAATCCACCTGTTACAAACAACTCACTCGCGGCCAAATACTTCCCTGAAATGTCACTTATTTTAGCCAAGTGCGTCATAGAGTAAACTTTTAACGTTCACTGCCGCCAACTGGCATTTGTGTATAATTTTGACACGTGAAAGCGTCACGGGCACTGAAATTTATTATTTTTGCCAGCATTCCGTTTGGCCTTTACGCGGAGGCAGGATGCTCGCAGCGTCCTCTGTCCCCCACACGGCGACTATTCTGGGCCGGCTAATGACAGAAAATTGCCCCAAGTGACGAGAATAACCTATCAGAAGCTGGTAATCTATGCGAGACTGTTCTCAGAAACTAATCACAGCGTGTAAAATAGACTAATGAAGTGGGAACTCGAGATATTCAGCTGATAATAGAGCTATTACCCCATCCATCTCAATGTGCTGTGATTGGATGTCTCCTATTCGAAGAAGAATTATCGGCTTACACCTAAACCGTAGTTATTTTCTTGCGGCTACATTGTATCTGTTAAAGTAGGCAACATTATTTATTTGAGGACCAAATTATTTTAGAGAGCGATTTTGACGGATTTTGGATGGAAGACGAATGGAGATTTCCCGCTAGAACAATAAAATCAAGCGAGTGAACGAAACTAAAAAGGAATATACGATTATACTTATAGAACTGCACGTTTTGCTCAAGCTAAGATCATTGATAACTACGCAATTAACCGCTAACCACTAGTACTAATTACTGTAGTTTGATATTGGCCTAGATATACGATTACGATCACAATAGTTTCCATGCTGTTGAAGCTAGCGTAGTCCGCAACAATGGTACGACTCGCAAGTTTAAACTGAATCGAATTCCACGGTCAGTGGATCGGAAACCGAACGGTATCAGCGATCCGGAACTGCCGTTATACTGTCGTATACCCTGGGGATCAGTAATGTTGGCGACAAATAACTTCAATTCAGCTTTGCGAACGTTCATTGGCTTTAACATTTACGACGTTTCAGTAGAATCTAAGGGTTATTCCACCCTATACAGACGAAGTAGTAACGAATGGTACGCGGCAATTGAGACTGCCTGTCTTACACAGTTATTGTCTGGTACCTTACCTTTAAAACCACGTAATATATTATCTACTAGAGGACGCCCGCGACTTTCCTCCTACTTCCCCTATTTTAACTACTCAGGGAATGAATTTCCAAAAATCCCTCACCCCTAGGATATCCAAGGAATATTGCCTCCAAATTTTAAGTCCCTAGGTCCTGCTGTTTCAGCTGTGTTTTGTCCGTCGGTCACGGACATCACGGTTTATCTATGTATTTAGTTTATAAAAAATAGAGTATTTTGTAAAAGAAGTGTGTTTCGTAATCTTAACTGTGTTCACAACTTTAAGGAAGTCCATAATAACATCATAATCTTTTAGTAAACTTCGTTTAGCCAAAGCGGAAGTGGTAGATATTATAATAAACAGTTCCCACATGCGCATTGTTCTACAGAGATGGCCTGTTGGCGTATTGGCTGACCCGCCATTGTATTATAATTACTTTTTATCAAATTGTTTCATAATTAATTAAAGTATTTTGGGTTTCTACCCTTGTTTCTCTAGACATGGCAACATCAAAAGGCGTCAGATACAAAGAAACGATAACAATAGCCTCGAGGAGGTCTAGTCTTGTGAACTCCTGTGTCAACTTGAAACAAACGGCACGACGGAATCTCAAATAATAAAAAACAACAACCTAAATTTTCCTCCTCAGAATTGCCGTGTTATTTTAGGCTTATTAGGAGACTTTTGGGTACATTAATTTATACCTACTTCTTGTACTCTGCCCGAGCTAATGAAAGACACATGACAGGCGTTACACACAACGTAACCCAGAGACTGTTAATCGTATAGGAAAGTAGTTCCATGTACCGCGTATCTTTCATTAATTCGCATACTGTCCAGTTGAAATATTGATGTTAAATTGACGAGCTAAGGGAATGGCAAAAAGTGTTTCTAATGTATGATTTTCTGGATTTTCCGTACTTTTATGCAATCACACAACACAACGTAAAAATAAATGGTAGGGCACGACTTTGTGGATTGAAATCACTATGTACATAATTTATGAACTCTACTATAGGTACTTGTATACGTATTCTATTCTTTTATACTATAGCAAATCCTGGTCCGTTTGTTCGAAATTTAAATTCACTAAAGCGCAAAATTGGAGGAGCTAACCATAAAACTAAATTACGAACGTGACTCTGCCATTGCCAAGAACTGACGTCACAGAGCTGTGTAGATCACAGTGTAGACATATTACATTTGGTTCAGAGATTCAAATGTTTTGTCACATTGTGCATGCCCCACGGCCTCGAGTCTCGGCTGTCACTTCAAAGAAAATCGTCACTAAAACTCAAAAGAAACCTCATGCTTCGGTGACTTTGTCGCTTTGTTTTAATAACCGTAACACTATTTATTCAGTGACCATAGATAAATTATATTAACAAGTATTTACTAATAAAATCGTTCCACGCTTTCTTCGTCACTGACCTCATTGTTAAAAGACAAATCAAATGAGTCCAAACTTGAAGAAGTAGAATTGAAGAAGATTCTATTGGCCAGAGAATGAGCGTGTGTAGATAAGTTTGAGCTCTTTGACTGGCCAGCTACTCCTGCAGCTGACGTACCTACTACCCGCCATGGAGGAGTTCCTATGATCACCGTTGGCATGACGTATCCGACGGTAACAGGTAGATGAAAACGACACTAAATTATTGCGTAAGCTAATAACAGCCAGTTAAAAATGTATCCACCTACGCAACTCTCAACGTCTCAACTCTGTAAGTAGTGCAAAAGTGGCTGCAGTTACCGTTATTTCATAAAATACCTCAACAGAAAGTCCTTGATCATGAAACGATTTTATTCACTAATGTAAACACTATCCGCCGAAAGACGTCCATTACGCCCAATTTTAGTTCGTAAAGAGCCGCAAATGGCACTTAAAAAGCTATTAGATACTACATTGTGATATCTAAAATTCGCATCAATATCAACATTAACGTCCATCTGTGCCAAAATATACTTGGAAATGGCCTAAAAAGTTTACTAACGTTCTTGATTACAAGTCGTAGTTTAAATTTGAATTTCATCAGTTGTAAGTTTTTTATCGTTATTTTGTAATGAACTGCAGGATTAATGATTTTTAGGAAAAGAGACCTTTGCGAGCATATATTGCACACAATACATATATTTACATGAATGACCTTCCAACAGCCATTACAGCTGGCCTGTCAGTGCTTTTTGCGGACGACACGACTGTCGTGGTTAGTGCCCGCACGTATGAACAGCTCGGGGAGAAAATCTTTGGCGCGTGCCAACAATTGCAAACATGGTTTTCGGCTAATGGCTTGATTTTAAACTTGACAAAATCCAATATTATGGTTTTCTCAGGCCGAAGTGTCTCGCTTCCTCCGTGCGTGGCAAACAGTCCGATGCCGATATGCAATGAGTGTAAGTTCCTCGGCTTCATGCTTGACTCTCATCTTAACTGGAAGTGCCATGTTGACAAACTGTGCGATAAACTGAGTGGTGCCGTCTTTGCGTTGCGTAAACTGGGGAGGCTTATTGCAAATGATGCATTAAAACAGGTGTACTTTGCACATTTTCACTCGTTGATGTCGTATGGCACGCTCCTATGGGGAAACTCCACGGATGCCAACAGGGTAATGCTTATGCAAAAGCGTGCCTTACGTACGTTAGCTGGGGTAAAACCTAGGCACTCTTGCAGGGGTCTTTTCATAGCGCACCGCATATTGACACACTATTCTGTTTACATTTTCCAAATATTAATGTTCGTAAGAAATAATATTTCCTCCTTCGCCCGCGTCAATATTGTTGGCAAAGAGCTCCGCCACACCGGGCGTTTGAGAACAGTTCCCCGTCGCATGGCACTTGCGGGTAAGAACCCGCGTGTCATAGGTCCCACGTACTATGAGCGTCTACCCGCCAAACTTAAAAATGTACAATCCGACGAAGCATTTAAACATCAGCTGAGAAACCTTTTATTGGATAATCCATTGTACTCCGTGGATGAATATATGGCACTCAAATTGTAAAATTATTATTGTATTGACATTTATTAATCTATGTATACCTATTGATTGACATCGGATAAGTGACCATTTACTAGATATTTAATAGATTTGTTTTGATTATTTGCATGTTATTTTTGTATTCTTTGATTATTAGTATTTATGTCGACAATCTCAATGTAATTTCATATTTTTTGACATTTAATGCAATTTATATTGTAATATTACATTGATGAATAAATAAACTAAACTAAACTAAACTAAACTAAATACAAAGTGACGTTAATAAATAAATCCGTCTGTATTAACTTTGGTTACAAGTTGCGGTTACTTACCGCAACCTATGAACATACATACACATACAGTACAATAGCTCTTAGGACCTTCGGGTTTGTATTTCTCACTCATTCGGTCTCATTTGCTCTTTTGCTATTCTTACCGAGTACAACCGAAGCAAAACGATCTTTAAGAGTTTTTGCTTTACGTCATCATTACGGCCAAAAGACATCCACTGCTGGACCACGGCCTCTCCCAAGGCTGCCACAAGGATCGGTCCTGTTCGCCAGCATCCATAGACTTGCATATAACGTTTAAAAGCGCCGACAAAATTCGGATCGAGGCTAGACTTATACTTAGTACGACGATGAATTCGAACCGTATTTTGACGCATTTATATTAGAGACGCTACGCATGCATGCTTCAGATAGCAAGAACCAAAAAATCGAAGATTACAGAGACGATTCAGATTATATCCTTTACTCAATACAATAAATAATACACCCTATCATCTTTATTATATATTTGTGTAACCTTCCGTGGTCTCACCTGGTGGTTCCAACGGAAGATCAGCACTGACAAATGCCAGCATTATGCCGAGTTGGAACCATTTCGTGACTACATTTTTCTGTGCGTATTTCTCTGTTATTTGTTATGTTTGTCACGAATAAATGTATTTGTTTCTTTCTTTCTTTCTTTTTATTATCCTGTCTCTAAAAAGAAATGATAATAATAAGATGCATCTACATATATTCAGCCTTGTTTTTGCTTCCGTGTGTGTATAAATAGATTAAAAGCAATCTTACAACGAGCTTGCCTATAATAAAACAACATTGTTAGCTTTACCACTATACCGAAACTCTTCAGTGTACTTTCCGTTCTAACCTCCAAATCAATACGTTAAACCCACTACTAATTCACTTTAACTCCCCGTGTTTCTATTTTATCCTTCATTAATACAGACTAATTAAGAAAGCACCCGGTCGTTATCAATATTCGTACGAGTATATGCCTAAGCGTCAAAAGTACTCCGGTATTACAAGTCGGCCATTCAAAACAATTACTTACTTGATTAACTTGAAATTACAATTGCGTTAGAACTTATTAAAAACGGATGGTAGGTACAAAAATACGGTATTGCAATCGATATTGCCTTTAAAGTACGACGTGAAGTAAGTATTTTATTAACTTTTTGAACGCCAATAACGGCGATACATACCGATTACAAGTACCAACTACCTATGACATCGTAAAAAGGCCTGATGCCCTAGCCAAGATGCGTTCGCTAACTAGCGTTTGTATTCGTTTTGTTTTTAAACCAATCGCGTCACTGGTAGATCACGTGACGTTTTGAATCACGTGATCTAGGGGAAAATGGGGTAATGGGAGTCAGTGGGTAAAGGTGGTCACCCTACTACTAGTACCAAAACAACATCAACTAGAGACGCGTAAATGGCCTCCCTACCCCGCTTTGATAATTCTGTAACCACATTTTGCACAAGTAGGCTAAGACGTTTACCAGTGTATTAGTGACAGATTGCAAGCCCATCGCCTAACAATACTACAAGCCCTTATTCCCTTAGTCGCCTCTTACGACGTCCACGGGAAGACATGGAGTGGCACTACGCTAACCCGGCAACCACACGGCTCGGGCAACAACCTAACATTGTATTCGTATATAGGTACTAATGTCATTATTCTAAATTATTATTTTAAATTTACGCGGCTTTTTGCGAATGTAAATAGCTATTGATACATACGTGATACGCATTGATATGCATCATTTAGAATACGTTCATATGTTGCTACGGAAGGCGAAGATGGCGACTAAACGGTTTTGTCATAAAAACTGCTTTATAACGTAACTAGCGACCCGCCAGCGGCTTCGCCCACTGCAATTTTTTTTTACATCACATTTACCAATTTTAAGACTCATTTTTATACACCTTCGGTTACATTGTTCAAATTTTACCAAGGATCCCTAATTTTTTTCAAAATGAAATGTAGCCTATGTCAAATTGGAAGAATGTAGCATTCTATTGGTGAAAGAATTTTTTAAATCGGCCCAGTACTTTTTGAGCCTATTCATTACAAACATACAAAAATAGGTACAAATCTTTCCTCTTTATAATATTAGTATAGATATACGTCTGAAATACATTTAACGGAATACTAAACAAGTAACATTACATTGCAGTAATAAAACAAAACACGCCACATTTCGCTTTTATTTCCCCCAAAACTATTCCAAGCGTTTTTCAATTCCATTGTTTAAACATCGAACTGTGCTCTTGACCTTCCGACTCAGGAGCTGGTTTCTGTTGGTCTGACTTTAATATCCACTAGACATTTTACGTCTTCATTGTCTGTTACACGTAGACAGCCATTCGTTATCTCATAAAACCGCAAACCGGTAAACAGAGAAACATGCCCCATTATACGTAAGCATTTACCGCTTTAAAAACTCTTCTAAGGCTACTAGAAACTTCATTGCTAGGAAGGTCATGTACCTTTTGAAACTTAATTTTAAAATTTACCGAGATCTCTTTAGTTATTTGTTTGATAGTTCAATAAAACATGGCGCTGCCTGACCTAGGATTTATAATTTAACTTTAAAGTAATATCATCGACGTATAATAATAGGCATTATATTCTACCTAAGACATACAAGCACTTTTGTTCGATTATTATCTATTAAGGCACTTCGATATTCAATTCAATTTGACCCTTTTGCAGAAATGCAAACGTAAAATTGTAAGAACATTTTCGTGGAAAATTTCGTTTCCTTTTTCTATTCGAGTATTGGAAGCTGGCCGTTGCGTGTACACTTCGATCAAGAAACGAGATTTGCCAGTTCTTATTCAGTAGCATGACTTCAAACTGCTTGAGAGTCCATAGTCAAACAATTATAGTGGAACTCACTGCACTTAACTGCACCCAGCACACTGTTAATTAATTCTTAAATATTAGACAGATCATGACATAATAAAGAAATGCTAAACTCGGATCTGTTGAGTAAAGATAAGCTAAAACGTGACGTCTCGTTAAATTTTGATATTTGCCACATACAAAATGTTTCAAATTTTAACGAGACGTTTTGAATATGGAACCCAGGGTTAGACATGGCCATACCACCTTTAAAATACCTCTTCTGTATAATCCTCTAATTTAAAACTTTGTAATGTTTCGATTTTTATATTTTAGGGGTACGAATGAACGGATGAATAGATTTGTATGAATCTGGGCATGCGGATTCATAGTTCATGTCCTGGATTAAATATAATACTTTTTCCCAAAAAACTATACATTCCTAGCAAGATAATAAGGATAAAGGAGTTTTACGTCGACGTATAGTCGCGGGTAAAAGCTCGTGTTACGTATATGACAGAACGGGACCTAAAGCTCGCAGACTCTATGAAGTTTTCGAAGACTCATTTCAACTTAGACAAGCTCTTCATTAACCTGACTGAAACGTAGCAAACGCACACTATTAAACGAGATAAGGCACGTGTTGTTCAATCTACGACAGATCGCCACGGGCATCCACCGAAAGTGCTTCTACTCCTACTATACGAATAATTAGACACCGCCAAAATAGACCAGACAAAGTCCCCACGAGATGAACCCTCAAGGCTAAGCCAGATTTAAACGAAGCATTTACTCTGAGCCAACAGTTGTGTCACTAAGTTCGACTCTATACTCGAGTACTGTTTAGACATTAGGAGTATACATTACATCACCAAATCTGTTAGTTTTATATTCCTCATATATTTTTTCTCGAATGGAACTTCCACTTGGATTATGTTCCCTCCTTATATTATGGACGTATGACGTCGTGAAAGACGAAAGGTTGGCAATTTATTTTTTAAAGTCCATATAAACAAGACCCGAAAATGACTTGCTAAACCTTAATCTTAGTAGAAATCAAGTTTTGTTTAGGATTGTTCACTGATCGGAAATTGTGGAGCCACCCACATCTTATGGAAATTCATCGCATTATTATAGAGTTCGTTGCCTTAGAGAATTGCCTTTGGTCTTGAACTACAAAAAGCTTTTGTGATTTTTATATGAATTTACAATAGACTAATTTATAAGTTTTAAGTGACCTTTTGAATACTTTGATTTTAACACAGCAATAGATGTGATATTGTTCATGAGAAACATATTGACTGATTGTACCATGACGACATGAGGAAACGACCACACCGACGCGTAAAGTACGGTGACGTTGCGTAATCGAAAGAATGGGTCATCCTAATTACATGGCGTCAATTTTGACGGTCCGTAATTTACGCACCGTTAAGCTCCGGTGTGTTGGCTCCCTACAGTCATGTACAGTGACAGTTCGCCTCAAGCTAGCAACAAGCAAGACACTATGGAACAGTTCCAACACGCTGGGTTATCATCATTAACTCAGAATTAGATATTAAGTCGTATCAGATTCATACCAGAACTGTCAGATTAACTGCCTGCCTAAGCGAGTTGATAGTGAAGACGCTTGGCTACACTATATGTTTAGAAAATTAGGTACACATGCAAATTTTAGTAGTAACATTTAGCTTCTAAGTGCGTTTATTTTAAAATATAACTAATTTATTGTATTTGTTGTTACAGGACCACGTCACCGCCCGGCGAGCCATTGGTTCGCTCGCCCACCGGAAAACCAAGATGTCCGCCCGCCATCTCGCGACTGCGCGTGGAAAAAGTTGAGGGCGGCCTGGCGGTCGCCGGCGTCGTCGTCGCCGCCAACTGCCAAATCGTCCTGCCGATATTCGGCTTCCTGTTCATGCTTGTTGGTTGCGTACTAACCGGTAAGACTCTGCGCTGAGTATCAGCGCCTCTATTCTACAAGTTAAAACGATATTTCGTTTTACGTGTTTTACTTAGTATTATTTGTAACTCCGCCGCCATACTGTCAAGTAAATAAGAGTTATCAAAACATTGAAAATAAGGAAACACGTCAAAGGCAATATCGTTTCTACCATGTAGAATTTCAGCCCAGTATGCAAAACCTTAAATTTCACTGGTTTGCAGTTTGCATCATACCTATGTAAAAGCCGAACGCTCGAAACAGTACTTGTTCCCAAAACAGTAAAAGCTTGCGGCATAATTTGACTCTCTTGTTATGTACAGCGTTGTTAACATGTAAATTAATTAAATAGTAATGTTCAATCAGTAAACGTGAATGTTGTCTTTTACTGTTTTACAATAACTCGATATAGGTAAACATTACTTTTCGTGATCATTTTTACTCTACGTGTTCTTTGCTCTTTGTGCGTAGTAGGAACCTTCAGGATCAAAATTAAAACCAACTACGTGGTAACCTTAATTACTTTTTCGCAAATGAAGTAAACAGCAAAACAGACCACGGGCGCTCATTAATCTAACATAGACATGGGGGCGCTGATATGAATAACATGACTTTATCGATGAAATTTAGGAATTGAAATAAAGCGAATAGTTTTGACTAAATTAACTAATTCAACTCAAAAGTATGCAAATGCAAATTTTATTTCAAATAATTAGTGATCAGAATAGTCAGAGCTATTTCACCCAAAGTTCGCAAGAGTACTAAAGTGGATACACACTAATTTATTTTTATTGGATTCTGGATTTCTGGTAATTTTGTGTGTACTTTTTTACCGGAATTCAATAAATCAATATTTTATCTGGTTGTAACCACTCTATAATATGTCCTTATGCGAACTTCAGGTAAATAAGTTCTTCCTTTTCCGATCACTGCATATATGTATACTACATTACATATACAGGGTGTTTGGCAGTCGGGTGTAGGGGTTTTAAGGGATGATAGTTAGGGTCATTCTGAACATTTTTGACCACATTTACTATTATGCTAAGTGTCTCGGTTTTTGAGATATAGTCATATTTATTAATTTTTTGAAAAATCACTCTGTTTGCCAGTTTTTTTTTATTTAACACCCTGTATAGCTTGTATTGAGTTAATTTTTAGTGTTTTGCCATTGCTACACCTTGGTTCTTCAAAATCAATTCAAACAATTACCTTCTACTGCTACAATTATTAATAAAACCTATTTAAACATGACGATAAAGTTTTTTTTAGATAATTTTACAACTTTGCATGTCTACAAAAAAAAAAGTAACAGCGATTTACGCGTAAAAAATACTTAATAAACTTCTTTGATTTACGGGCTTTCTAAGCATGTGACATTTAAAACCAGAAAACTAAAAAGAAATAAAAAAAAAAGGTATTTCCAAAAAAAGAGACCTCACTTCCATACGTTGTTTAGTGTAGTGACTGGATAGTTGGAGTATTTTGAATTTGAATTTAGAATGTTCTTGTAAATTAGTCGCTCAATCCTCGTGAGAAAAAAACAAATTTTAAATAAGGAACGTTCTAGTTCAGCTTATTTTTCAATTAGTCTGTTTTCGAATTTTGCTTTAAAGACACGTTTGTTTCGCTTCAAATGTAGTATAGTGAATTCAATTACAGATATTTAAGTTTTCAAGTTCAGTTCCTTAAATTTTAACGAATTCACAATGACTTCGTTTTCCAATCACGAGTACGCAGACATAATTTTTATGTACGGGCTTGCTCACGGAGACGCAACAAGGGCTCGTAATTTATACCAGGAACGTTTTCCCTCTCGAAGACTTCCAAACGCACAAGTTTTTAGGAATACCTTTATAAAACTTCGGGAAACTGGTAATGTAGCCTCAAGACGTCCTGGTCTCCACTATCCTGAACATTATGTTGTTGATGTCGACGAAGAAATATTAGCACAATTCAGTGACGATCCCACGACGAGTATCAGGAAAGTTGCAAGACAATTGAATTTAACTGAGTGGAAAGTGTGGGCAGTTGTTAATGGTGATGGCAGGCACCCGTTCCATTACACACCTGTTCAAGGTTTAGACGAAGGAGATCCGATTCGTCGTTTAGCATTTTGTCATTTTCTATTAAATTCAGGCATTGAAGAGCCGTCTTTTCTTAAAAGAATACTTTGGACTGATGAATCTAAGTTTGATAGAGATGGTATTACAAATTTTCAAAATCTCCACTATCGGGAGAAAAAAAATCAGAATCCACACATGAAAAAGCAAATTTCTACCCAAAGGCGTTTTAGTGTCAATGTCTGGGCGGGCGTCATTGGAAATACTTTCGTTGGGCCACACTATCTGCCAAATAATTTAAACGGACACGCGTATTTATCATTTTTAAACAACGATTTACCAGTATTACTTGAAGATATGCCTCTGAACATAAGAGGCGATATGATATACCAAAACGACGGATGTCCCGCACATTACGCAAGATCTGTGCGTGACTATTTTGATGGTAATTTTCCAAATAGGTGGATAGGTAGAAATGGCCCAATATTGTGGCCCGCTCGCAGTCCTGAATTAACTCCAGTTGATTTTTTTGTCTGGGGTAGGCTAAAAGACTTAGTTTACGATGAGGAAATTATGGACATAACACATTTAAGACGCAAAATTGAAGCAGGATGTCTCATAATGAAAAATGAAATGAAAGTTGGAGTGACGACCACCGAGGTACGAAGGCGTGCTCGTGCTTGTGTCAGGAACAGTGGAGGACATTTTGAACACTTAAAACGTAATTAAGTAGTTAACAACATCATCTTACTATATTTTTTTTTAATTATCTTACTGTTTTGTACATGAAATAAACGCTATCTATCTGTTTAACTATCTTAGTAGGTTACTTAGTTACTCGTCGTTTATAAGTTCGTAATTATTCAGTTTAGTGACAATTAAAAATCTGACAAACGTTGAACGAGATTTTTAGACTAACACAATTTGTTTGTTGATCAATAATTCCCTTCTATCAAAAATTAAAGAGATGTCCTAATCAAAAAGCAAGAAAACACTTATCTTTGTAGTTGTATAGCCAGGTACCATCGTAGTCGTACACAATTGCACTGTATGGAAGTGAGATCTCTTTTTTTGGAAATACCTTATTTTGTTTATTTTTTTTAGTTTTCTGGTTTTAAATGGCACATGCTTAGAAAGCCCGTAAATCAAAGAAGTTTATTAAGTATTTTTTACGCGTAAATCGCTGTTACTTTTTTTTTGTAGACATGCAAAGTTGTAAATTTATCTAAAAAAAACTTTATCATCATGTTTAAATAGGTTTTATTAATAATTGTAGCAGTAGAAGGTAATTGTTTGAATTGATTTTGAAGAACCAAGGTGTAGCAATGGCAAAACACTAAAAATTAACTCAATACAAGCTATACAGGGTGTTAAATAAAAAAAAACTGGCAAACAGAGTGATTTTTCAAAAAATAAATAAATATGACAATATCTCAAAAACCGTGACACTTAGCATAATAGTAAATGTGGTCAAAAATGTTCAGAATGACCCTAACTATCATCCCTTAAAACCCCTACACCCGACTGCCAAACACCCTGTATACAATAAGTACTTATAATACAATATTCTCAATGAAAGTTCGTATGTTTTGACTTTTATATTGTAATAAATAAGATAAACAAGTAAACTAAACTAAACAAAACTATTACTCTTCATTACACATACTAGGGTTGCCACCTTTCTCATCAAGATATATATGGTGAGTTATAGGGCCCAAAAATATAGTACATTTTATTTATGATCGCTTGCAAATATTTTAGTTAGCCAAATTAACTTAGCAGTCAGTACATTAGCACTTTCATTCAACCAAGTTCTGTAACACAACCGCCAAATTATACGTCAAAACGAAATGTCAAGTTATTTATTTTGGTTGAGTTCAGAAACGTCTTTATAGACAAAATTTCATGCCACAAATTTCGAAATTATATTGATCTTAAAAATAAAGTATTTCAGCGTACTTTATGTCTTTCATATATTTTAAAGTACGTACAGTCGTAATATAGTACAATAATATATATTACTAGCGACCCGCCAGCGGCTTCGCCCGCTGCTTTTTATTTATGTCACTTTGGGGTATGAAAAATAGATGTTGGCCGATTCTCAGACCTACCCGATATGCACACCAAATTTCATAAGAATCGGTCGAGCCCTTGCAGAGGAGTTCAATAACGTACACCGTGGCACGAGAATTTTATATATTAGATAACACAGGTGGCACTGGCAACCCTACACACTACAGAGAGCTACAATTTGTAACAAATAATAACAGTATTGCGTAACTTGGTAAGCAACAGGCCGTGTTATCGCTACATACATGTTATAAATTACGAATCGATACATTTTGTTTCTTTTTCGCAGGTGCGTCTTACCGTGGTTGCGGCGAAAACGAAGAACAAGAGCATTGCGCGGCCCGCCTCGCGTTTACAGGGAACTCCCGGGTGCTCGGCCCGGTCTGCATCGTCGCGGGCGCAATCATGACTATTGCTGGTAACTTCACTTTTTAATTCAGTTTTAAATTATCACAAAACGCATCTGCATCTAGTTGACGGGGTTCCCTCTATCTCACCGAAACTTTTTTGTCCGAGTTACTTACTTATATTTTTTTCGCATCAGTTTTCTCCAGGAAAATATTTTTTATAATACATACATACATAACATCACGCCTTAATTCCCAGTGGGGTAGGCAGAGCTACAGAAATACCAACAAATCTTAAAAGACTGGTTGATAATTCTGTAACCATATTTTGCAGAAGTAGGCTAAGATTTTTACCAGTGTATTAGTGACAGGTTGCAAGCCCATAGCCTAACAGCACTACAAGCCCTTATTCCCTTAGTCGCTTCTTACGACATCCACGGGAAGACATGGAGTGGCACTATTCTAACCCGGCAACCACACGGGCTTATTTATATTACGTGGTGATTTATATTTTTTATAATGTTTTGCGTAATCCTGGTAGAATAGGGTAGGTTAGGTTTATTTTATAACTTTTCTAAAAGTCAAAGGCGAGAAGGATAAAAATTACCTAATATGCGCCATATTATGCGAAATCATACATTCGGACAATCGCGATTAATCGTGAAATTACTAGCATAGAGGCATTCCATCTTAGTCTTCAGGGTTGGCAACGCATTTGAAAAAAAATATGCGAAAACAAGAAGCCTTTTGACGCCATGTATTGTGGGTTTTTTTTTTATTAAACAGCAGGGCTTCTATTGTAATAGGTAAAACCATTTGGATTTACCCATTGGCGTAGGCATTTTTTTTTGGTCAACGTTATAGCTCTTATTTTATTTACTTGACAGTAATGGGGGCTAAACTAAAAACAATACGATAACACGTCAAAAGCAACATGGTATTACCGTGTAGAAAACCCCTGAACAATAAACACTAGGAGAGAGTATTACTTAGTCAAAAATGCACACAATACAACACATTTCGTAGATTCGTTCAGACACTTGGAATGATTTATTATAGTCATTTAGAATTGTGATACTTAAGAATCTTTTTGTTCTGCACTACAGCGGGTTGAGACGTGATTTATCATGCAAAAAAATAAAATAATATTTGTTTATACGATACTAGATGACACCCGCGACTTTTCACGCGTAGAATTAGTTTTCCGCTATTTTAACCGCAGGGGATGAATTTCCAAAAATCATTTCTTGGTGCACCCCTAGACCTCATAAGGAACCTTTGTGCCGAATTTGTAATCTAGACTGGTTTGGGCTGTGCGTTGAAATTTCAGTCAGTCAGTTTCTTATTTTATATTAGATAGTGGTTTCCCGCGACCCCGTCAGCGTAGAAGTCGACTATCGCTTTTCCCTCCGGAATCCTTCCCTTAGACTGAAACTATCTCCATACCAAATTTCATCTAAATCGGTTCAGCGGTTTATCCGTGAAAGTGTAACATTAATAACATTAGTATCCATATGTAATATATAAAATTGTCGTGTCACAATGTCCGTTCCCATACTCCTCCGAAACGGCTCGACCTATTCTTATGAAATTTTGTGTGCATATCGGGTAGGTCTGAAAATTGGCCAACATCTATTTTTCATACCCCTAAGTGACATGAAAGAAAAAAATATTGCAGCGGGCGAAGCCGCTGGCGGGTCGCTCGTAGAGTATAGATAGGTATAGATTATCCAAAATTATTTGTGCCCGAGGAATAGCAATTTTACATCTTTATCAATCCTTCAAGCATCATCAATGTATCAATGTTTATAAGGCAAACAAGCCCACAGAATAAGCATATACAGAAGATCGGCGGTCAAAAATACTGTCACTACCTAAGGCACTATTCTACTACGTGTAATATCATATTGTCGACTAGCGGCCCGTATTAGATATAATTATTAGCCTTTACTTGAACCACTCTATCTGTTAAAAAAACCGCATCAAAATCCGTTGCGTAGTTTTAAAGATCTCAGCATACATAGGGGCAGACAAACGGCGGGAAGCGACTTTCTTTTATACTATGTAGTGATGTTACGACAGCTCCTATTTACTTGACAATAATGCTGAGTTAAAAACAATGCGATCACGATAACAATATGTCAAACGCAATATGGTTTTATCGAGTAGAATACGGCCCTGGGTAGTGACATCAATGCTGGGCCTCTATTCAACTGCGTTATAACGATATCGTTTTTGACCTGTTTCCGTATTGTCAACGTTTTGATAACTCTTATGTCATTTACAATAATGGCGACTGTGACATAAACGATTCTTAAACGTGTCAAACACGATATCGTTTTAACGCACCTGAATAGAGGCCCTGCGATACTAAGCCAATAAACAATATGTCAGATTCAATTGTCAAAGTAGATTCAATCTTCTACTGTTAGTAATAAGGTTGCGGTTGCTACAGGAGTTTTATCCGAGATACTGATATTTTGCTTAGCAGAGCAGAATATTTAGTAAGCAGACAGGGCCCTCAATACAAAGGGGTGGCGCCTTTAAAAAATACTGTCATTCTGAAGATGATCTATACAACGTGTTACAAAATAATCCGTAAAAAAGAAATTATAAAAGTAGTGTCAACCCTTATTAATTAACGTCAGTTCAGTATCGTAGGTATACAGTATACTAGGGTTGACACTACTTTCGTAATTTCTTTTTTACGGATTATTTTGTAACACGTTGTATATATAAAAATCAATTGCTGTTCGTTTGTCTCGCTAAAACTCAAGAACGGCTGGGCCGATTTGGCTGATTTTGGTTTTAAAATGTTTGTCATAGTCCAGGGAAGGTTTAAAAGGTGCGAAAATAATTGAAAAATCCACCGGAAAAGTCAGAAAATTGCAGCGGGGCGAAGCCGCTGGCGGGCCGCTAGTTGTTTATAAATGAGATTTCTATACTGCACGACCAATCATAATTACGTAGTATTAAGTAGGAAAAAAATACCTTAGCATTGGAAATTGCTACTAAACAGGGAACATGCATTTTTTTCTTACGCTCTCTGGAAAGTGCTATGAAAGAGAAGAATAACTGTATACCTACGCAAAATTGTCGTGTTATTTTTTTTATAAGATATGAAGCTTTAAAAAGTCATAGTTCAGATTCTGACCTCCTGCCAAATCACTACAAAATTTAAAACAGGAATGACGTCACAGCTGTTGTTCCATGTTTAAAATGTACGGATCGTAATAAAGAAATTTGCATTTATTTCAGAAATTACTATGTTTAAGACAGTCTTATTTGAATTAAAATATTACGTAAATGAAAATGAGGATGCCGAAATAAAAAATGTAAACCTCTAAAACTTAAAAGAAGTTTTAAAATTTTAACAAGTTTTGATTCTATAGAAAAACTTTATAAACGGGTCAAAACTTAGTGTATTGCATTTTATAAGTTTCTCTTTTACACTTTCTAACCAAAACGTATAAACGAAACTCAATTCTGTTTTTCATGCATGCTCCCTATTGTATTTCAACGTGGATCTCACTTCTTATACAAGCAACCTTGTAGAATAATCGAGTTTGAGACATGATAAATATAGACGAAATGCCTCTCAAATTGGAGCCGACCGCGGGTAAACGACTTGTAAGACGGTCGGGATGAATTACATCTGATTAGGGATAAGGATAGAATAACGCTACTAAAAATAGAATAGCGTTTTTAGGTACATTTTGAAAAGTCAAAGAATTCATTGATCCAAACGATAAGGTTGTGCAAAAAAAATCTCACAATGGTCACAGATTTTAAAACAACACAATTCGGCATTTCGAATAATAAATATTTGATAGCATCCCGAGTTCAGGGTCTGCGCTAGACTGAGCACGTCACTGTGACGTCATGGAACTATAGCTTTTACACCATTTTGGTTGCCAGATTTATTAACTAGAGGTAAAACATGTACAGAGTTGATGATAAAAATAAGATTAAAGTTGTTTAATCAGTAAGTAGGCCGCACGGGCACTTTTACACTTCAAAATTCTACCAGCGCTTCCCAAAAGGAGACCACTACTGAGAAAAAGCGCCGCAAGAAATTAACTCAACAGTCAGTATTTTTTTTAAATAAATATTGCTTATGACAATGATAGAAATTAACCTAGCATTATACATATATGTATGTATAACTATAAATAAAAAAATATATAAATATATCATGCGTAGTTCAGCAGGAAAACGTGAAGCATTTATACATAATCCAAAACATCTTGGATCCTGATGAATAAATATGTACTTACAAGCCGTCATGAATATTGATTATCACTACAATAAATTAGTTAAGCACAGGTAAGCATAGACAACTTATTGTTACAGGTATTGTGCTATGCATACTGATGCGCGCCGCGCAGCGCAGGCAGAGGAGGTTGGCATTCCGTTGCCCCATCCACGGAGATTTCTACCCGCTGAGCCCTCAAAATAGCAGGAAATATTCCCGTAAGTACAAATAATCTAACAAATAACAAAAAATCTTTACGTAAGAAGATGCAAAATACAAATTTAAAGCTTCAAGTGCAAAACGTCGACACTAATTTTATGATATTAACAAGTCTTTCCTAACCTAACATACGTAATTAATTTTATCAAAGATAACCTAAAAACAACACGGCATCAGCAGAAAATAGCTTTCGGTGAAATGATAAATTCTAAGAAAGAAAAGTCGTTAAAACAAAGGGAAGGGGGGGGGGGACCTAGGGGCGTCTAAGTAGTATAAGTACATAAATTATAACTAGTACGCGTCAGAGCTCTACTCGGGTGTATGTACAATTCGATAATGTCGTCTATATATGTCAAATACCTCGGAACCCGATATTTTCCGAAGTCGTGACTAGCTGAATACTATAGAGGTTAGGTAATTGAACATAAAACCGAATGATGTATCCCCTAATACCCTGTACCCCTAATAAGGCCCCGTTAAAGTAAAAATACTAGACCAAAATGAAATTCAGTCATGGAATCGCAAGGCTCTAAAGAGTAATAGTAGATGATGTTATATTTCAGAAAAATACAATTAAAATTATATCGTAAAATGTAGGTAGTAAAGTTCAACTTCAGCTTATAGTAATGTGGTAAATAAAGGGCCTGCCTTATAAAGGGTTAAGGTAGGTACTTAACTATATATAAAAAGGTTTCCAATGTAGTACGCCCAGATGTCCCTAAACTGTAAACTGCCCAGTTGCTTCGTAAGACGGAACATAAACACATACATACATAAAACATCAAGCCTTCATTCCCAGAGTGGGGTAGGCAGAGCGACAGAAATGCCAACAACTCCAAAAAGACTTGTTTACGAGTATAATTCTAAAACCACATTTTGCACAAACAGGCTAAGATGTGTACCAGTGTATTAGGGTAAGGTTGCAAACCTTTATTCCCATAGTCGCCTCTTACGATATCCACGGGAAGACATGGATTGACACTATTCTAACCTGGCAACCAAACAGATAGTACTAATATTATTGTATATGTTTGCAGGCAGCCTTTCGGGCCTGTGGCGCTGGTTGCGCAGCTGGCTCGGGCTGGTGGAGGACGGCGTCTCCCCGCGCTGCCCGCGCTCCGCGGAGCCCGCCTCGCCCGCGCGCGCCGACGCGCCCTGCCCGCCGCCCTTACCCTTCCTCGTGCCATCTGACTCCGTCGTGTGAGCACTCTTTCTTTTATCTATAATATTACTATTTTCAAAAAAAGGAGGCAGACGAGCCTGCAGGTCACCTGCGGAGCAATTTTTGAACGAAAAATGACTAAATTTAAAATCAATTTGTGCAGCGATTACCTACAAGTGGGCCCACCTTTTGGATTTGATATGATAAGGGCATTATGAAATGAAATCCAAAAGGTAGGCCCGCTCGTACATTAAATTGTGGTACAAATTGATTTTAAAGTTAGTAATTTTTCGTCGGTGAGCTTCAAAAATTGCCATTACTGTCAAGTAAATAAGAACTATCATAATGTTATCAACACGATATTCGCAACATATAAAAAGAAATACAGTTTTACCGAGTAGATTAAAGCCCTAGGGGTCAACGATCGAGAACCTACTTAGGTAAATTATAGTAAACACCATTAAGCTTATCTTTACATTCATTCTCTAATGACCCGTCAATCCTACTATCATAGTTATTACCAATTGAGTTGAATATTGTTCATTATGTACTCAGGCTACGTTTCCACCTGAGCTGTGCGAGGTAGCGGAGCAGTGTGCGAGGAAAAAATCCACCAATAGGAGAGCTGCTCTGAGCGAGGCTAGGAATCCTATTGGTGGATTTTTTCCTCGCACACCGCTCCGCTACCTCGCACAACTATGGTGGAAACGCAGCCTTATGTGCTGTATTATCTCTACAATTATAACTCCGAACAATAATTATAATTAACATTTCTTTACAGATCTATCCCAGCTTTAACTTTCCGTATCAAGAAATTAATGAACACTATCTGTTTTATTGCAGAGGTATGGCTTCGGTTCTTGGAGCCCCACTCAGCCCTGAACAAGCTTTCGGATCCATCAAGTCCCTCGCCATATCCAGAGAAGTGGCCAGCTTTCCCCTGTCACGCTCGCCAACTCCGCCCCCTTTGAGGTAATTTGTCTTTGTACTAACTAGGTATAACTTATCTCGTGTATCTGTTACTTTACTTTACTGTGCGTAAATACCAGGGGACAATCTCACACAATTTGATCTATAGTGCCCAGCCGATATGAAGTAAATCTTGACACCTGTCATTCCAGTACAAATTATAACCTCAAACGCCAAAACGGTATTAAAACGGTCGGATAGATCATAACCTCAAACCCAAGAATAGGTTATAAATTGTACTGCGATGACAGGTGTCAGTTATGGGCACTAGATCACGACTAACATACTTATAAGGAGAAATGCATAATTACCGCCGTACTCAGATAAATTTTAGAGACAACTATAGTTCCTTTTTCCAACATGTATATGAAAAATCGTCACTAGGGAACAACTAAAGGTCAATAACCCACTCTAAGTACGGCCATCGTGGATCTACATAGACAAAATTCAAAACTAACCTCTATGATCAGCTGGAAGAGAATCCTTGAAGCGATAAGCTCGCCTTTCTACATCTTCTTTTTATATTACTTAATTGTATTGTTTTGGTTCTTCTCTTGACGCGCGCGAACAAATTACCGAATGCATCGAACCCAGGACCGTTAGCTTCGTTGACAAGGTCACTATCAAATACTACTGTACCAAATCCATCTAACTCAATATAATATTTTCCAGCTGTCCGCCGTTCAAAGAAGAACCAATGATTCAGAATGAAAGCATTCCGAATGCGGTGACCACCCGCCCTGACTTCGACTGCGGGTCACCAACTTGCAACTACCGTGTCGTCGAGTGCAAGCTCACGACCACCGACGAGATCTGCCGCAGCGCCCCCGTGCACACGCGCGTGCGCCGGGTCTCCGACCACACCAGACCCGCGACAGTCTCCGTCACGATACCCGACGAAGGCAAGGGTTAAGAGATCTCAAAGGACTGAAATCATTATAATGTATCAATGTTATGTTTAGATTCTAAACGATTTGACGCGGTCATATTGCTCCCGTCATTGTATTTGTGGTTTTTCAAAAACAGAACCGAGTTCCAGTATGGTGTAACATTTCTATAATACATGATTTCGCTTATTCGTTTTGATATCAGCTCAAATGATCACATCTGTCTTCCGTTAGTAGCACCACTTTAACCATAAATCTCACTGTCGTTAAAATTATGTATAATATACCTACACACTATGTACATAGGGAAGAAAATTCACTATCCGATAATAAATATTCAATAATATAATCTAAGTAATTGGTGCATTATTGCGATCGTGGATGTTCGGTGTATATTATAAGTCCATAAATCATAAAGATTTGTATAATAACTAAGACTATTCAAATCTTCTCTATAGACATTATCAAATACAAGACGTAGTGAACGAGAATGCAAAACAAAATAAAATATTTATAAATACAGATTATTCTATTTGTTAGGTGAAAGAAAACAGAAAACAATGGCATTTTATACATTATCTGGCTAATGAAATAGATGAAAATGACATTACTTATTCAGGTTCTGGATATTACTTATTATAGGTATTAGATTGCACCGTATGAACGTATAAAAGATGCAAGCTGTGTATGGATGTTTCATGTGAAATGCTCATAAGCGTGTAAATGTCCTAGTCCTAACAGAAATCATGTTTGAGAGGTAATAAAAGCCTTATTTATTGTATTATATACATATATATAATTATAATTTAATTACGAGACACCAAAATTTAGGCAGTTCTTGAAAAAATAAACCTACAGTCTTTTAATTAGTCCATGATAATTGAATTGATAACCAAGAGTATTAACAATAAATACTGCAGTAGCGACTAGAATATAAAAGAAGAGGTCTGGTCGGTATAGAGAAACATATAATTAGAAATGTGTTTAAAATGTAAAACATTAATCAGTGGTCTCAAATCTTTGTAACCAAAAATATTTCAAGTAATATTAATTTGGCTCACTGAAAGTATTATGCTCAGTGTCCAACCTTATTACGTAGAAATATTTCCTTTTATTTTATTGTACGTAAATAAGTATAAGGTACTAAACTCTAACAAGTTACAAGTACATGCATACCTTCATACAAACACACATTACCCCCTAGTTGTAGTTCCGAAATGTGATATTTTAATTTTATTTACATCGTCAGATAATTTCCCTGCGCGTATTTAAATATTTTTCAAAATAAATTATCCTCAATAATGTCGTTATTTTGGTAGTATTGCCAAAACAAGATGCCAAAATCGTTCATTATTGTAAGTGATGTTCTACATTGACCATCCCTGCTTAATTAGGTGTAGCCTACCTGTGATTCGGAAAAAAGGTCATTCTTAGTTATGTATCATCACACTCAATAAACTTGCTCACAAAAGACATTAGTAGAATGCAAGGGAGTAAGTAGATAGAAATGTAGCCCGAGTGTATAATTAGAGTATTGTAGGACTATTAACTTATCGTAAAATGAGTTTTTGTGATGAAGGCATTTATTGGCCGATTGTTCGAAATTGTAAGGAGTGTAATTTTTTATAATCCTTAGGTAAGTGCCACGCCTAAGTAATCTATTATTATTGTATAATTAATAAGCTTATTTAATTTTGTTATAATTATAAGGACAATGTGAAAATACAATTTTGAATTTAAACGTTTGTTTTAGTTTCTTCGTCATGCTTTCTTCCATCCCCCTTTAACATCATTAGTTGTTTATTATGTATCTTTAATGTCGAATGTCAACAAACAATTGGCTGTTATGTTAGCCAATACATTTTGTCAGCGTTCTCGCGGTCAGTGCAATACGATCGAGTCAATAACAATATGAACGCGATTCTATCTGATGGTTAGTGATACTCAAATTTAAACTCGTATGATGATTTTATCAGCCAGAAATATCAAAATTTAAAGGTCTGTAAACAGCAATCGACTCTTGTCGATAAGTAAAGAGTACCTATATTTTTCATTTCAATCATTACTTACCTTGTGGCGACCTAGCGACATCTAGTGACAACTTGTAACAAACAACTCGCTAGCGCCACCAGCGTCAGACAACGCAACTAAATCTGACAGTGCGCTACATCGCGCTAACGAAGTTTCTTCAGTCAGTTGACTTATATACAACTTCCAACTTCATCCAAATGGACTTCGGTCCCCAGGCACAACACCCGCCTGGAGAGAGATCTCTCTATTGTCCTCTCTACTACATTGGTGACCCCGACGTGATTGTCTTCCTACATTGGTGACCCACGACAATGGACATTTACGCAACCTGACGACCTTCAAGCACTATGACGCAGTCTCACAGCAAGCCAGACAAACCACACTGTGCACCAACTAGCATTCTGATATATCTCCATGCCTGGTGTCTACAGTGTGCACAATACTCTCAATCAGCAACGCGACTCACTGCGTCCTACTACGAGTACTTCACGGAGCAGATACACGACTCACTGTGTACTCTCCACTCCACTCCTCTTCTCCTGCTACGCTCGCCAACGCGGCTCTGAGCTCTACTGGAGACATCTACTACTACTGGCACTTGCAAGCGGCATTTTCAACGCACAGACTGCACGTCATCCATCACAATCAACCTCCGGTCTCAAAGGGGGGCTGGTGTGGCGACCTAGCGACATCTAGTGACAACTTGTAACAAACAACTCGCTAGCGCCACCAGCGTCAGACAACGCAACTAAATCTGACAGTGCGCTACATCGCGCTAACGAAGTTTCTTCAGTCAGTTGACTTATATACAACTTCCAACTTCATCCAAATGGACTTCGGTCCCCAGGCACAACACCCGCCTGGAGAGAGATCTCTCTATTGTCCTCTCTACTACATTGGTGACCCCGACGTGATTGTCTTCCTACAATATCATTCAGCTGCAAAATTTCGCATTACACGGATTTTAGTATTGTTCGTATAGAAAACTATGTAACGGCGTCCACTAATCCTCACCGGACGCATTACGCCTAATAATTTAATCCCACCGATGCGTCCGGTGCGTACGGTGCGGACCTGTGAACGTCAGTTTTTATAAGGGCCGGCGAACATATAGCCAAGCGCAGCGAAGTCTTTCACTGCCAAAGGATCATCGTCTTTGTACGTGTTGAAATAAGATCGAACTTAATTAACACAACAAATAATCTCTATAAAGGTGTCCTGAGAGTGTTTATTATTTCTATCTCGTCCACGCATCTCGCAACACGTCCAAATATCGTTGCTGTCAAAAAACAACCATACAAATGTAGGTCCGGGCGATTACGTTTCATCACCTAAATCAAGTCAGATTTCCCCTTTTTAATGTTTTATGAAAGACATTTAAAACCTAGGTTTAAGAGACTGGGCATGAGAGTATCGGACCAAGCTCAGTTTTTTTTCAGAAGCCATTACCTACTACAAACACAAAACACGATCTCAAAAAACAACAATGTAATTAGTATGAAATATTTTACATTTTAAGTTATTTGGTAACACTATATCGCCGCCTTTATCTCAGGAACTAATCAAGTGCTTTCGATCGAAATAGTTTTTGGAATTTTATTTTAATTGTAGTATTGACTGTTGGGGGGAACACGTTAAATACGTACGTACTTTACCGAAAATTACACTTTTCGAGTTCAAAATATCCAAATATAAAAATTTATGATTTTGAAGAGCTAATCAAAGATGACTCGATGTCATTATGGTAAAAACAAAACCTTTGCTTTACTTGTAACTGATTAAAAAGATTTTGTTTTACTACTTTGTCGGCGTAATTTAAATAAAATCTCTATGTACAAAGAGTATCAGTTAAACCGCGGGCAGACGGACATGGCGAAACTATAATGTTTCCTCCTAAAGTGTATTTTGTGCTATTTTTAGTAGTAAGTTAGAGTTAGAGAGTAGGTTAGGCACTTAATAAACTTAAAATGAAAGCTATCTATAAACTATTACATTTTTCCTGATAGTGTATTTATCAGTTAACAACTTTGCTTTGCAAACTTAAAGGATTTTATTAATTAAGTACCTAAGAGGATTATGAAACGACGCTTGGCTTGCTCAAGAATGTTGCGTCGTAGAGAAAAATATTCAAGCAACTAATTAAAGCTTATTTATAACTCTTAATCTGAACTTTTTCAAATTCATAAACGTTTTAGAGCTACACGCTCCGGAAAAGTATTTTTTTTTATATTCGATTTTTAAAAAAAGTCACCAAACATCTTTGATAATGATAACCCTTTTTCCTCTACTTCACTTTTTATGGGTATTTAAATCTAATTTTAGAAAATATGTATCACCATCGGGTCAACAGTTACGCCATTTTTAAGACTGTTCGTAAAAAGAAACGGGGCTCTACGTCGTCTTTATCGTGGTCCTCGTCAACAGCAAGCGGTCGAGGCATTTCCCTTGACAGTGGAGGAACAGTTTTATAAGAATTTATAGAAATTATAGGAACAGTTTTATATTGCCTTTACAATTACCACTACCACAATTCTCCGGTACTGGCGGCTGGCGGATTTTCTGTTATAATTGGCACCAGTTTCTACTCCCACTTGGGGGCCCATTTCCGAGCCACTGTTGCACTTGTTGGTAAGGGGTACTTCCCATTTGTTCTATGGAACTGTGACATCATGAAACTGTTAACATAATTTTTCCCTGTTCCATGGTTCCATGGTCGAACAATTAAAACAAAAAAATGTGCTATTAGTTCTATAGAACTGGAAGCACTTCAAGTTTCCCATCAGTCCTATGGAACTGTGACGTCATAGAACTGTTACGAGTAACATTTACTTTTTCTCAACTGTTCCATGATAGGACTATTGAAACAAAAAATGTGCTATTTGTTCTACTTATAGAAGCACTTCAAATTTCCCATCAGTCCTATGGAACTGTGACGTCATAGAACTGTTACGAGTAACATTTACTTTTTCTCAACTGTTCCATGATAGGACTATTGAAACAAAAAATGTGCTATTTGTTCTATAGAACTAGAAGCACTTCAAATTTCCCATCAGTCCTATGGAACTGTGACGTCATAGAACTGTTACGAGTAACATTTACTTTTTCTCAACTGTTCCATGATAGGACTATTGAAACAAAAAATGTACTATTTGTTCTATAGAACTAGAAGCACTTCAAATTTCCCATCAGTCCTATGGAACTGTGACGTCACAGAACTGTTAACATTTTTTATTTTCCAACTGTTCCATGGTAGAAATATTGGGACAAAAAAATTGACATTTGTTGTATAGAACTCGAAGCACTTCAAGTTTCTCATCAGTCTCAGTACCCTTGCCAGGTTGCCAGGCTTCATTTTTGCCACTGATCTCATGAAAGACTGGAAGCGGCGATGCTCCATGCTCCATGCCATTTGAGGAAGCACATCTCCCCAGCCTCATCAACTTCGCCAATGGTAATTTCTGACTTTAAGTACGATTTAAAAAGCCCCCTTGCGTCCTTCTTGATGTTGCGTGTGTGTCGCAGCCGGTAAATAAATCTAAGAACAGGGGTTCGATTTTTAATCTCACTGACGACAAATAAATGAGTAGGTACCTACCTAACTGTAAAATCAATTATAGCGGCGATTTTATCTACGAGCGGGCCCCCCTTTTGGCTTTGCTCTTAACGCCTTTACGATGTCAAATTCAAAAGGAGGCCCACTCACAAACAAACCTCATAAAAAATACCGTTTTAAAATTACTCAGTTATCATCAGTGAGATTAAAAATTAAACCCCACAATGTGTTATATTCCATGTTGCTGTCCCATTTGCTCACTCTTGTTATTAACACACCCGTTTAAAACAGCATTTTCTAAAACTCTCACAGTTTGTATGGAACAGCTGTTTTTTTCGCGATTCGCATGTTGGACCCATAGAAAAAGTTAATTACTAAGTATGACCTGCAGAGCTAGTCCCTGAAGTTTGGACAACCCTTTGCCGAACACCCTGTATATTATGACTAGTTTGTGATGGGATCGTATAATAATATATAAAGTTCAAAATACATAATTGGCCACAAATGTCAATACATAATACGTAATGGTCATAATATACCTACAGGGTGTTCGGCAGAGGGTTGTCCAAACTTCAGGGACTACCTATCTCTGTAGGTCATACTTAGCAACTAATTTTATCATATCAATAATCAAAAAATGTATCGTGTGGACAACCTCATTTGATCGCAATAGTCACATCTACATTAGGAATAGTAGTATAAAATTGTCGGTGCCTGGAATTGTCCACAGAGTTCGTCCATGCATGCATGGCTTTCGGATTTCAAAGTACTGAATGAAAAAGTAATCCATGAACATGATTTTATTTAATACATTGTATCGCTTATCTTGCGCTTTAAAAAATAGTAATATGAAGCTTTTATAAAAAGATAAAGGCGATAACACAACATAGTCCTATTAGCATTTTTTCACACTGGCAGTCTTTACATCCCGCTTTCCTTTGTTAACCTGCAGCGGTAGCCATCTTGAATAAAATTTCATTGTGGCATAAAGTGAATATCCAAATAAATAGTGAATGTCAATATTACTGAACAAGTTATAATATAAAAATTGCAATAAAAAAACAATAATTTATTGAGCCTAAACCAATAATAAATATTTTTTGGAACGCGTTAAAATTATTAAAAGATCACCAATAAAACAAGTCAGCTGTTATCCGTCAATCGATGTCAACAAAATTACATAATTTTGTTTAGAAAAACAGTGTAGCCTCCGTTTTTTGAGTGTCATTTTGAAATACAAACATGCAGATTCAAATAAATGTTCTGATGGACAAATTCTTCAAGTAGATGTTTACCACGAGGCCGTCAAAATTCTCGACTAATTTACTACTTTTTGTATAATGTAGTCCACAATATTTTTTAAAACATGGATCACAACAATATAATAGAGTGCGGTGGATTTTATTTTATACACAATTTTGACTCTGGAAATCTCGGTCACGTGGAACGGGTGCCTACGGAGCTTATTGGTGAGTTAATTACATTTTTTTTGCCAAAATACAAAGTCCAATGCCATAACAGTGGTTCCATTTATTGGTGCCAATAAAGCTGATTTTTCCTTCACGGCTAATTAATAGCTTGACGAAATGAACATAGGACAAATCTTAGCACATTTCTATTGGATATTTGGCTTGTAGGTTGCCTTTTCCTGTAACAATTAAGAGCTACTGAGCATGTAAGCTGTGTTACATTTAGTTACTAAACTTATTCTTTTTGATGCTGGATAGATATATCCCAGGGAATGTATAGAGCCTATGACTATACCCAAAATGCATAACTTGTTCTAACCAAATTGACAATTTCAAATTTACAGAAGTTACCCAGTGCGGGTAGTGCCGCAGTTCATATTGATATTATAAAAATAAATTTATAATATCCAATAGCAGTGGATAAAATATTGTATTGTATAACTAACATTTGACAGATAATGTAGGCTACATCAATATTTCCTCATGACTATTATATGGATTCTATAATTCGGCCTATATAGAATGCTCCCTGATAGCACTCACAATTCCAAACATTATACTCTCAAGCAATATATTGCATATCCTTATTTGACCTGATGTTCCATAGGAGGTAAATAATCAAGGCAATTTAATTTTAACTTAATTTGAATGAGTATTAAATCCATTTTAATTCGTAAAAAAAATGAAAATGGCATTTAAGAGCAAAGGTTATTGAACTTTACTTCCTTGCCTGTAGATTCAAATCCCACTTACGAAAATCTCCCTGTTTGTGGTACATTGGGCCTCACGAGGATATATGTAATAAGTGTTACTGTGTTTATATCAGCTGTATCAGGACCATCCTAGATTAACCCATCTATAGTTTACACTCAATTCCATGATTTCAAGTGTTTGTGCTGTCAAATTGTTACTTAATGTTATATTATTTCAGCATCAACAGTGAATTCAAAAACAAATAATGTTGAAACACCTGACTATGAGTTCAATCTATGGACGCGTCCTGACTGTGCAGGCACAGAGTTTGAGAATGGCAACAGGACCTGGTTTTATTTCGGGGTCCAGCCTAGGGAAGCTGGTGCTACGGTAATTATTTTTTCATAAATGTTGTATGCTGTTTTTCATTACACCTTGGTGTTAATTAACTAGGTAATAGAAAAATCAGAAAATACACAGGCTTACAGGCTTTTATTACCTGTATTATGAAATCTAAGAGCTACTCTGGTAATGTTTTGGAGGTAATAACATGATCTCCCATGTACTTAATGTAGACCCAAAGAGTTTGGACTCGTAAGATTGGTCTCGATAAGCAGCTGATGACTGCAAAAAAGTACAGCTGGCAAAAATGATACACATACATACATCACGCCTTCCTTCCCAGAGCAGGGTAGGTAGAACTACAGAAATACCAACAACTGTATCTTTTTACAGTTGTTGGTATTTCTGTAGTTTATGTGGTTACATTTTGCACAAGTAGGCTATGTTGTATACCAGTTTATTAGTGACAGGTTGCAAGTCCACTGCCTAACAGGAATATAAGCCCTTATTCCCTTAGTCGCCTGAGAAAAACTTATTTTCAGCCTAATGATGTTTGTGTAGTTAAATTAGGCTTGAATTTTTTTAAGTTATGATTTGGACAATTGTTCCTGTTTCATGAATATGCACTTATGTGCGTTTGCTTCCAGGTACGGCTGAACCTGATAAACCTTAACAAGCAGGGTAAAATGTACAACCAGGGTATGGCACCGGTGACGCGCACTCTGCCCGGGAAACCACAGTGGGAGAGGATCAGGGATCGCCCTATTCATTCTGTGAGCGTTTTGTTGAAACTAATGAACTAATTTGAGCATATTTGCCCTTACTTTGTAATTGCCAATATTTAGGTACTTGACTAAATGTAAAAAACACGTGGCAACGTTCGTCAGCTAATGAAAGCTTAACAATGATACCTCAAAGCTCGAAATAATAGTTTTTATTGGCTGTTCAACAGAGCCACTTGGTTTGGTTTGTTACATTTAGTTAACTACCTACCTCCCAAAATTGAGTACCGGTATTATATTCAAAAGCAATGAAAACGGGTCACTTAGTAAAGAAATTAAATAGAAAGTGTCCCATTTTCATTGCTTCTGAGTGTGGATCTGTGTCAAGTGTAGAGTGTCAAGTGCGAGTTGACGTTGAGTTGAGTTTGTCACACACCTTCCTTTAGAATGAGTATCTCTTATAGGAGATTGTTAACCAAGGCATGAAAGGCAGGCATGTCACATGACTTGACATGACACAAATATTTCTGGTGTAAAATAAATAGTGACTTTCACCCGAGTTCAACACTCTACTTTTCATGTCTACTACACTTGACAATATAAGTTATAAAAGTAAGACTCAGTATAGTTTTACCACAGAGCGGCCGTATAATATTTTAGCATGGCTCAGTACAGGTTTTTTTTTTATCTTATAATAGAGATTCTGTACATGTTCCTGCTACTGCACAGTTTCATTGACATAATTCCTATTTCAAATTACTTTTCTTCCCTAGGGTTTACATGCATCACTTTCACCCCGTATTAAGATAAGAAATCGCCTACTTTTAGAATAAGAGACATGAAATAAGTAGTAGATTGTTCAACAAGGGAGTAAAGTAAGCCATTATGACACAAGAGATTTATCGACCCGAGCAAAGCGAGGGGGGATGAAGTTCGAGTGTCATTATGGCTATTTAGTCTTGAGTTAAACACTCTACTTTTCACTTCGATTGCGGGAAATATAAATCTTAAATTATAATAGTTTTCACATAGACACGTAAAAAATTACAACTAATACCTAGCACTATCTTTTTTACTCTCAAACCCTTCACTGTAATGCAGAAAGAGACAACGACAAGGTTGTTTTTGGGGTTGGGACATAACAAATAGTCCATAAACCATATTTCCGAAACGAAGACTGAGGCGGTGGAGGTGCCCAGCCACAGCCTGCATCCACCGGCTCCACCGCGCACTCCGACCTCAAGGGCTACATCATCAATAAATAACAACATGTACTCGTATCTGGACATTTTCAAAATGAAGTGTATCCTAGTTAAGGAAAATTAAGAAACGTTAAATTTGTTAGTTTTGTGACGAACTTTTGCCATACATTTATATGGCTAATTTCGTCACAAAACTGACAAAAGTTAACGTTTCTTAATTTTCCTTAACAAGGGTACACTTTATTTAGAAAATGCCCATCTGGCCGTTTGTGATTTTCCAATGCTTTTACTTATAAGAAAGGAAAATAAAAAGTACTTTAGTCCCTAGGGATTAAATGCATCACTTTAGTCGGCCTATACATGGCTATTATGGGTCATTTTAGAGCGAGAGTAGTGAAATAGTACTTTAGTCCCTAGGAAGTAAAATATCACTTTAGTCCCTAGGGATTATGTGCATCGCTTTAGTCCGCCTATACATGGCTATAACGAGCCATATTAGAGCGTGAGAAGTGAAAATGTTTTTTTGCTTCTTTTAGCTGGACGACAACACGTTCACACTGAGTTTCAAATACCGGACTTCTGAGAACCTGAAGGCAACAACTTTCTTCGCGTTCACGTACCCTTTCTCGTTCGCCGAGCTGCAGATCGCTCTCAACTCGATCGACCTCAAGATGCTGCCGCTGCCGTCGCCGCAGTCGCCGGACGATATATACTATTGTAGAGAGTGCCTCATATATTCACTTGAAGGTAACTATACTGCTTCCCCAAAAAAAGGCAATCTAAAAGTGCAGTTGCTCGGGCAAATTTTACCGTCAATATATAGAACTCAATTTTTTTTGTAAAATAAGACGTCCATACTTTGCCGGGTATAAATGGCCGTTAATAGTTTCCCATGTCCACTTTAATTGCTCCACGATCTCAATAACCATCACGCCTATGTGTCTGTTCTTTGGATATATTAGACCATATTTCTTTGAGACGTTAAACGTGGAAAGACGATTCGCCCTCTGCGACTGACGTGACGTCTATCAGACACCGCCAAAAAACAATCGCCTTATGGCGTGAAATAGTTGGGTATCGCTCTGTAACTTCTTTTAAAGACTCAGGGCATTATAAAATAACCTATGTTAAAAAATCTTGTTTTTATACCTTATTCAAGTTAGTTACTTTTTTTTTTAAAAGGCCATATACATGCTAATTATAAATTCCACATGAAAATTGAATAATTATTCTATACACTAAATAAACAATACTTACCCCATGACCCATTAGGATTTTTTCAATATTTTATCAAAAGTGACGTCTGACAGACCACCTCAGTAGAATGTTTCTAAAAAAGTCACCTCAGTTGCAGAGGGTTAGAAACAATCGTTTATACTCGCAGAATTATTTTTCAAGCATGACACCTTTTTCGAATGTTGTAACCATTTTTTTAATAAATGTTGCGATTTTAAAGTAAACGGCAATTATTTGAATTCGATGCTGCTTTAAGGCGCATTTAAATGCGCGTGAAAACTATTTCCATCTCACGTTCTTCGCGTGAAAGGACACAAAGCCATCCCTTTTTGTTCTTGTGTGGGTGTTGCATAATGTGGCCTCTTAAGAGAATGCACTCCACATAAGCCAAACTGCCTTTTCGTACACCAGTTAACATCACATGTGACCGAGGTGCTGGTAGTTAATTGCTCAACGAATAAGCATCACTGTTCAAAGGGGAAATGCTGCCTGTACTTAATGCCACGCCGCGCTTTTTAGAAATGTTTAATATCTTCAAGTTTTTCTTTTAGCTATATTTCGATGATTGTCAAACAATTCTTGCGTGCCTCTCTCTTTAGGAAGAAATTGAAAGGTTTCCCCGACACGTCTCTGCTGGAACAGTTGATCGCGCATGTTAAAGACTTGATAAATGGACTCCTTCCCCTTCGTCTTCAAACTTTGGATAATCCAATAATTTTCCAATAATCTGCTCAGTGCCTTTTCCAGGGGCTCTATTCTACTAAGGTATGCTTTTGTCATGATATCGCATGATAAGGTATGCTTTTGTCATGATAGATCTTATTTACTTGACAGTAATGGAGGCAGAGTTCAAAACAATACCATAACAAACTTCACGTTGCGCGTTGGTCCGCAGTGTTTGTCTGTGTCACTTTCTGTGATTTCACCGAGCGGTCCCAACGGAAGACCAGCGTTGGCTTCACAGCCAAAACATGCTGAGTTGGGATCGTTTTCGAAACAATTAGAACTAAGTCCATGTCATCTATATATATTTTGTTTTTAATGTATTTTTTGTCCGTGTGTTATTGTACGGATTGTTGTGAATGCTTTTCTTTCTTTCTTTAACGTTGCCAGGGCCAGTATCATCTGTTGTGGTAGCGTAGTCTCGGCTGAAGATTCTTAGCACTCCCGATCTATGTTTGTACATTATTAAACACTATGAAGTACTGTGTGTCTATTAATCTTATTATCCCGTCGAATGCTCTATGTGCACGCGATTTTTGCCCTTGATGGTGCACAAATTATTAATTTCTCAATCCTAGAACGCAGTTATAAAGTATTTAAGAAAAAATATAAATTATAAGGTGTATTTCTGTTACAATAAAAAAACACGTCTTAATTGTATCCAATATTTTTGAAATTCACCCATAAACGAAGTAAAACAAGCACAGCTCGTAAAATATCCAATCGCTCGAGTGTCAATTTTGCGAGAGTGCGAAGTAAAATGAATTTTCCCGTCGTTTGCCAGGCAGGCGCGTGGACTTGCTGACTATAACTTCCCACCACGGCATCACGAAGGTGCGCGAAGACCGACTGAAGCACCTGTTCCCCGAGTCGCAAGAGAGGCCTTTGAAGTTCCAGGGCAAGAAGGTAATACGCAATATGAACTATATCTGTGGGTAATTAGAGTTGTAAGTAATCCATTTCTTTGGGTACGGTCACGAGCGTAAATTTTAGAAACACTTAAAGAAAAACTGCTTGAAGTTGTCGATGTCCTTAGAGATGCCAAGTCATTTGTAACTAAGAAGAAAATTAACGTTATTGCTGTAGAATGTCAGATTGACTTTGAACCTAAGGTGGGTCATAAATTTATGTATTAGACTGTACTTAACAAAATTTCATCATCTCGAGCATCTATTTGTTCAGTATTTGTCGTGGTTGTAGGACTCTGTGCAGGGCCCGTCCAGATCGCTACCACCATCTTATCCATTAACCACCCGCCAAGCAACAGTGTTCGCATTGTTTTGTTCCGGTGTGGGATAAGCCAACCGGTGAAATTACTAGCATAGAGGCATTTCATACGCATTTGAGGTATTAGGACTTACCATCATCTGGCCTGAGTGCTCGTGTGCCTTCTCCTTAACATAAAAAAAATAAAAATGAACATATGCCTCCCCAATTTCCTCCTGTAATTCCTAGCTGAAGTCTCTCCTCTTTACTTCCTGCCGGCTGTTGCCACAATGTCGTCGGACCATCTAGTTTTCAGTCTACCAGATCTTCAGCTGCATGTTCTAGGACTCCACTCTGTAACTTTCCGGCCGTACATCAGATTTCAACCTAAGATGCTCTTAATAAATAAATTTAAAAAAACCAAACCACGTGGCTCTGACCTCTGTTAAACGCTCAATCAGAACTGATTCCTCTATATTTGTACGAACCCTTCATGTGCGAGTCTTGCTCGGTTTTGCCCGCGACTTCGTCCGCGTATAATTAGTTATTAGGCCATCCCATGTTGCGGGGATTTCAATTATCGTTATTCCCTCAGGCGCTATAAAATTTTCCGGAATCAAGAGTGGCTATGTTTTAATCTAAGGTATAAGCTACCTACTATAATATTGTAAAAGCGAAAGTTTGTGTGTGTGTGTGTTTGTGTGTGTGTGTGTTAGTTTGTTACCCTTTCATGCTGCCGTTGGGCTGGATGGATTTGGATGAAATTTGGAATGCAGATAACTTACACCCTGGATTAACACATAGGGTACTTTTTACCACGAAAATTTAGAACTCCCCGATAAAATTACGGTCGTGATAATCGAAATGTACGTGGAGCAAGTAGCGAGCAGAAGCTAGTTTATAATACTAGTGAGATGAGATGCGATAATGGTTGTTCGTAGGTGATATTCATCTCGGCGCGCGTGCACCCCGGCGAGACGCCCTCCAGCTTCGTGTTCAACGGGTTCTTGAACCTGCTGCTGACGCGGCACGACCCCATCGCGCTGGCGCTGCGCCGGCTGTACGTGTTCAAGATGATCCCGTTCCTGAACCCCGACGGCGTGGCGCGCGGCCACTACCGCACCGACACGCGCGGCGTCAACCTCAACCGGGTCTACCTGAACCCCTCGCTGCTCTACCACCCCACCGTCTACGCGTCCAGGGCGCTCATAAGGTACGTTATTTATTATAAATAGCGACCCACCCTCGCTTCGCTCCGGGTTAAAGTATTATACATATTAACCTTCCTCTTGAATCACTCTATCTACTAAAAAAAACCGCATCAAAATCCGTTGCGTAGTTTTAAGGTTACTCTAATTTCATTTCATCAAACGCTTTTTTCTGCTGAAACCATAATGTTTTCAGGGTATAATAAACATTAATTACATAGGTTAGCTTAGGTTAGATGTTTACGATACCCTGAAAACATTCTTGTTTCAGCAGAAAATTGCGTTCGATGAAATAAATTCGATGAAATGATAGACGCCTTAGTTTTAAAGATCTAAGCATACATAGGGAGAGACAGCGGTAAGCGACTTTGTTTTAAAAGTGACAATACTATGTAGTGATTTCTGACTTTCAGTTTTTTTGATTCATAAGAACTTTTCCCTGACAATAACATACACAGCAAAAAAGAATTCTCGAAATCGGTCCAAACGTTCAGGCGTGATGCCGTGACTAAGGGAAATAGGTTTATGGATATAGGATTATTTATTAACGGCCGAACCCTATTCAAACCACGGATAGATAAGGCTTACTTCGGGTTGAAATTTGACATTTGCCCATACAAAATGTGTCAAATTTTAATAACAATGGGCATATTATTTTCTTCTAAGTTTAATCCCATCCGACGAGGCATTTATCGTGAAGGTGAAACGTTAAACTTCACCACAAAAGGTGTGACAGTGTGTTATTTTTTTAATTTAAATATGTGTACATTTTTTACGAACACTATATCAATAAACTGATAAGCTTAGCTAAGGTAATTTATCACCGTCTCTGGAATACATACTTGAGATTGCAAATGTAATAGACATCAGTTTACCCTGTCTTCAATTGAAATATTTTGAACAGGTATCACCACTTTGGCTGCGAAAAGGAAGACACGTTCGAAGACACCAAGAGCGTCACGTCGCGAAGTATTCAGAATATCAACGAAAGCGCTGAGGTAAGGAAAATTCACACTTTCTCCTCCTGTACAAAGTTACCTCTGCCTTTTACCGTGTTATGGTTTCGCGAAACTGTTCCAGTACAAGACTCGAGTAGTTTTGTTGTGTGGCGACGTATATCTCAACTAGTTTGTTTGGTGTAAACGTTTTTCGTAACACGTGCCGATACTGTAGTATTTGCCATTATGTTAAGTTGAGAACCGAAGCTGAAATCGCGTAGCTGTCAAAATATTTCCATACAAAATGCTTCTCACCCGTGGTGATAGGACCCTGTGCAGGGTCCGTCCGGATCGCTACCACCATCTTTTCCATTAACCACCCGCCAAGCAACAGTCTTCGCATTGTTGTGTTCCGGTGTGGGGAGACAACCGGTGAAATTACTAGCATAGAGGCATTCCATCTTAGTCCTCAGGGTTGGCAGCACATTTGAGGTCTTAGGATTATAGTCTTGATAATTCAAATGTCTATGGGTCTCAGATTCCACTTACCATCAGGTGGCCTGAGTGCTCGTGTGCCTTCGCCTTAACATAAAAAAACAACGATTTTCACGATTTTTGAATATGGGTAAGGACCAAAAAGTTGGGCACGCTAACTCACTCGATTAAATTTTCTAAGAAACTTTTCCGTGGTGCGACGAACATTTGCCATACAATTCTAAGAATACTTTTCGTCGTACAAAGGAACTTTTTCGCCTCCATTGTTTGTGTGGTTAACTACGCTTAACTATGGTCCGACTTTTCGGTCCTTACCCATATGTTGCAGTTATATTCATATGAAAAACTAGCTTTTCTTTGTTTCTTCAAAAGGAAAACATACAGACCTTAGTCAAATCGGACTAGGTTTAAGTTTAAAATTCACAATCCTCTTAATATAACTTACTGAAACTCTATTCATTGACCAAATTTCAAACAAAATGACTAAATGTCAACTGGTTTCGCGGTTTCAATTAATTAATTCAGAAATATTTGATATATAAAACAGAAATAAATGTTTATGTAACATAGCTTAATAGTTAGGCATAGCACTCCCTTGTTCTATTCATTTGTTTTCATCATTTTGTCAATACCATTTTCAATGTCAGCGGGAGAAAACCCATCCAACAAAAAACATGTCTTATTAAATTTAAGGTGTTCTATAAATCATACGATCATTTCTGAGCCGCAGCCATATTGTTGACGAGGCGGCCGCCTTTAAAGTCAAGATAAACTATTAAAATATTAATTAAACAGTAACAATAGGGGACAAGACAATATGGAATATAGGCCCTGAATTATATTTCCCCTTTCTCTAAAGCTTTTGGATCCGAAGAAAAAGAAAAATATACCCTCGCCGCTTAAAGGCAAGTCACTATCGGGCAACAAGTCGTCCAGCACCATTAAGCGGCCGTCCACTGCTGAGGGCTCCAAGCAGGGCGGACCTACCGTGAAGCCGCTCACTAAGGAAGCTTCGCAATTGGCCGAACAGGTACTATTTATTCCATAGAACATTCCAGAAGCTTATAGACTCTTAGAAGAAAAAATGTGTTGAGCCGCCTTTATGATTTTTGTGAAATAAGTTTCGGTCAAAAATTTCATTTTTGCGACATGCTTTTGTTTTATCTGCTTATCAAGACTAAACTAATGAGTCCCAATTCGGTGGGTCTACGTTAAGTATAGCGGAGATCCTGTCGCCACCTTCCGACTCCAGCACCAGATCAACTCTTAGATACCATAATATTGCATTGTCATCGAGTTTACATTTATGATTCAAATTTCAGTCCATTTTATTAACGGGAAATGGTTCTAAATTAACTTGCAAGATTTTAAGCGACTTACAAACATACGAACAGTGCAGGTTAAATAAAAGCTTGTAAAAACATGTTACCACGATGAATATTACGTGGGCCTCTATTCAACTCTGCCTTTGACGTGTGATGGTATTGTTTTTAACTCGGCCGCCATTACTGTCATGTAAATAAGAGCTAACAAAACTTTGACAAAACGGAAACACAATTATATTTTACCGTGTAGAACCTGGGCCCTGGTAACACATTCTTCGTGGTAACACATTTTTCCACAAAAAGTAAGTTTGCAAAAAAATATCTCAAATTAAGTGGCTCTGGATTACCGCTTTAGATAAAACTTTAATTTGCGTGGATACGCTGGCTACCCTTCAACGAAGTTACTAAGCCGATAAATGCGTTGACGTCATTCATATTACGGGAAATTATTATAATTAAATTATCGAATAAAGCGTCTTTTAAGCCAATGTCACCTCTATAACCACCGCTAGTCTGTTATTCTCGAGCAGTAAAGTTGAAGGTTAGCCTAAGCCCATTTTTGCGTAACGTTTTCAAGTGACAGTTATCAAGGTGGTCACTTTTTTTAAGTGTTTGGATTGCCTTAAATGTTAATGAAAATGGACAATAAATATCAGGGTACAATCTCACACAAATGTACCTAGTCCCAAACTAAGCTTTAGGCTTGTACAGGGTGTTAGGTAGAGCGTTGTCAAAAAGAAACAAGCGAGTAGAAGAGACCATTAGCTATCCATTTCAGGTACTTTAACCCTTAATTTGTCTAAGGGCTATTTAATACCGTTTTTTTTAATTTTATTACAAGACACCGAAATTCGACCTTTAAACCCCGAAAAAAAAGGAACTATTTCGTGTATTGACAAAATTTTAATTTTGATAGATTGTTAAATGTTGTGGTGTTCAAATGAAACTGTTACCGGAAGCGTAAAGCTACTTTAAAAAATAATGGGGGCTCCCAAAGTTTCAGAAACCGATTAAGAAATCTTTCAACCTCAACTTTACAATGAAATTAAAAAAAAAACAAAGTGATTACAATTCTTCCAATTTCCTAAAAACATCTCCTGTTCACGCCAATTCTAATGGTATGCCACATGCATAACAAAACTCTTAATAATTCGAGTTATTTGCTAATAACTTGTTGAATGTGGCGAATTCGATATTTGAGAAAATTTACTTCTCTGTTCATTTACCACGTCTTACACTTATTCTTTCTCGTATTGCCATAGAGGGTACCTAGATTAAAACCTCCTCGATACTACCTACATAAAGTCCAGTAATTAATGGCCGGTATTTGACAGCTTTTGACATGTCGGTGATTTTTAACCCCATCTTTATTATTACCTCATTATCGTTGAGTTGTGTTAGTATTTTCGTTAAGTTTATTTTAATTTAATTGTTACAATGGCGGCTTACTCCTCCGAGGAGTATGCCGACATGTTACTAGCCTATGGAAGAGCTGAAACAAACGCAAGCCATGCCCAAAGAATCATTATCTATTATCAAGAACGCTATCCTGACAGGCGTGTGCCCGACCGCCGCACGTTCTCTAATACGTACCGACGGCTACGGGAAACCGGGAATTTGCAGTTTCAAGAGCCTCGAGTAAACGCTCATCAACCAAATGCTGCCGACGATGAAAGGGTGTTGGACCTTTTCGACCAGAATCCCACCATAAGCATAAGAGTCGCTGCTGAAATGCTTGACTTGAGCTTATGGAAGGTATGGTCAGTGCTACGGGCTGATGGAAAACACGCTTTCCATTACACTCCTGTGCAAGGTATTTACAAGTTGTTCAAGATAAAGTGATTGTTTTTTTAATTATTTATTGTCAGTAGTGGTCATGTTTTGCATTTTTAATTGTTTTACGCGTGTCCGTGGCCGGCCTATGTAGGTTTTGAAGTACCAACTGTCAGATCATAAACTCTTATTTTTTAGTTGATTTGTTTTAGGCTTGGAGGATAATGATTATAACAGACGAGTCGAGTTTTGCCGTTTGTTACTGCACACGGATGTGGACGACGTTTTTTTTAAAAAGCATTTTATGGACCGACGAGTCCAAATTTACTAAGGAGGGGATTTTAAATCTTCACAATTTGCATGAATGGGCTCCAAAAGGACAAAACCCACACCCCAAAAGAGCGAGATGTTTTCAACGACGTTTTAGCGTCAACGTGTGGGCCGGAGTTATTGGAAACATATTGATAGGGCCACATTATTTGCCAGACAACCTGAACGGGGACAATTATCTAGAATTCCTGCAGAATGATCTGCCAAGATTAGTCGCACATTTACCGATATTTGAGGAAAACCGACCGATTGTTTTCCAACAAGACGGGTGCCCAGCACATTGGAGATTGTCGGTGAGAGAGCACCTAGACAATGTGTTCCCAAACTCCTGGATCGGACGAGGTGGACCCATCCCGTGGCCCGCACGGTCCCCAGACCTCACACCGCTTGATTTTTATGTCTGGGGACATGCAAAGAATTTGGTTTATGCCACCGAAGTCAGAAGCCGAGATCATTTAATTGAGAAAATTGAACATGCTTTTCAAGTGATGAAAGAAGAAATGCAACTAAAAACGACGACAGTCGAAATACGGAAGAGATATCGTGCCTGTATTGGTCAAAATGGTCATCAATTTGAGCAATTGTTGTAAAAAAAAACATTTTTTGTGTTGTGACTATGAATTAGAAAAGTTACCATTTTGGGGATCCTGAGTCAATATCCTCAGATTTTTACTAATAAAATTTAAATAAAATTACTAACCTAACCTAACCTTATCTTCCATATGTTAGAAGGATGTTAGAGAGAGAAAACACTATCTAACTGCGTAAGACGTGGTAAATGAACAGAGAAGTTAATTTTCTCAAACATCGAAATCGCCACATGCACGGCCGGGTGGAAGTTATTAGCAAATAACTCGAATTATTAAGAGTTTGGTTATGCATGTGGCACACCATTAGAATTGGCGTGAACAGGAGATGTTTTTAGGAAATTGGAAGAATTGTAATCACTTTGTTTTTTTTTTAATTTCATTGTAAAGTTGAGGTTGAAAGATTTCTTTATCGGTTTCTGAAACTTTGGGAGCCCCCATTATTTTTTAAAGTAGCTTTACGCTTCCGGTAACAGTTTCATTTGAACACCACAATATTTAACAATCTATCAAAATTAAAATTTTGTCAATACACCAAGTAGTTCCTTTTTTTTCGGGGTTTAAAGGTCGAATTTCGGTGTCTTGTAATAAAATTAAAAAAAAACGGTATTAAATAGCCCTTAGACAAATTAAGGGTTAAAGTACCTGAAATGGGTAGCTAATGGTCTCTTCTACTCGCCTGTTTCTTTTTGACAACGCTCTACCTAACACCCTGTATTATGGGTACTAGACAACGATATAAATACTTAAAATACATAGAAAACATCCAAGACTCAGAAACAAATAATTGTGCTCATCACAAATATGTTTGCCCATACCGGAAATCGAACCCGGGACCGCTAGCATCGTAGGTAAGTTCGCTAACGTGTCGTCGTCGTTGGTACTTATATGTGTATGATTGTATTATTTGTCGTGGATCAAGCTAATGGTTGCATTTTAAAGGCGCATTGGCAAATCAGCCTTTGACCAATAGCGATACGTCACCGGATTAATTTCCAAACCTCTTAAGAAAAGAAAGAAAGAAAGAAACACATTTATTCCTAAAACCACGCTCATAAAATATCATAAAAAGAAAAGAGACAACATAATAGTGATACTATGGCGAATAGTCCCAAATGTTTGACTTTCTACTTGGACTATTAAAATTTCTCACAGCGACATTTCCCGCTATAAAAGAAGTTATAGAATATAATATATATGTTATGTCTATGGGTCACAGTCTCCACTTACCATCAGGTGGCCTGTGTGCTCGTTTGCCTTCTCAATGCCATAAAAAAAAAAAAAAAAACTTCCTATAGTATATTTCTTCTTGCTATCGGTTCCTAGGCTGGGCCCCACACATTTCTGACCATCTTCCTTAACTCTTCCACATCCCTAACGGTGGAATCGCATACCGTTACCGTGGACGGTAAATGAAAGGCGTTTAGGCCTTTTGTTATAGTCGCCTTTATCGCGGTGGATAAAGCATCCATCACTCTTGCACTTACATACTGGTCTGAAAGTGACAGATGTTTTATCCACATCGATGAACACGAGCATAACCATACCAACAACCATAGGCCTTCAGGATAAACGCCTCGCTCGCCTTTGACGTGTTTTGGTATTTCTCTTACAAGTTTGTAGTGTTTAATGATACACCATAATGATGGGAACAAGTATATTTATTGGTCTTCTTATTATTAGGTTACAGCGTGTGCTCCGTTAAGCTCGTAGGTGGGAAAAAGGGGCGAGTCCACCCAAGTGTCAGTAGACATTAGTTTTCCACAGATTATATAAAATGCGTTAACATGCACAGATATTACATCTATCCCTTTATTTTTAAAATTTCATACATTCTCTTCCCCTCTTATTTTTAAGATTTACTTTTTACATAATGCAATAAGTGTGAAATTTTACCTTGATACAGTCGAAAAAAAAAAATACAAACCTTAAGTCAACCTGACTATAGGTACTTATTCACTACTAACTTAACTATACTAACAAGTACATAAATTTTAAATATAAGAACCTGTGAACCTACACACTCACCCAGGAAGCATAGCGCTGAAAGACTACCAATCACCCAGGTCGAACATGATAAGAAGTCCTAGTGTACCTAACACTATTATTATCAATAATATCATATGACCTAAATCCATTATCCTTAACTATTTGACCTTGTCGCCACTTATTACTATTACAATCTTTTTTAAACCATATTTTCTGGCCTACAGTAAATTTATCTTTACTTTTGGTATTGTCATTATAATTAGTTACATTTCTATTAATAGTCTTATGAAACTCACTTGGTATATTAATATTAAGTCTTGGCCTTAAATATCTGGAAGTGACAGGTAATTTAGTTTTGAGCTTTCTGTTCATTAACAATTCTGCTGGTGAGAAATTAGTGCCACAAACAGGAGAAGATCGGTATTGTAACAATGCTACTTTGAAATCAGTGTTGTCTTCTTGGCATTTCACAAGCATTTTTTTAGCTATTTGTACAGCCCTCTCTGCCATGCCATTGGATTGTGGGTACCTTGGGCTCGCATAAGTAAACTTAAATCCCCATTCATTAGCAAAATTCTTACATTCTCGTGAGTCAAAGGGAACATGGTCCGAGACAATCTCACTTGGTACACCAAATATACAAAAAATGTCACTAAGACTATTTATAATAGTCTTGGCACTCTTATTACAAATTAATTTTATATCAAGCCACTTAGAAAAGTAATCATATATCACAAGATAGCTTTTATTTTTATAATCCATTATGTCTGTTCCTAGTTTTGAGAAAGGTAACTCAGGGATGTTATGACATAACAATGGTTCTTTGGTGTTGTTATTCTGATAAGTTTGACACACATAACACTGTCTTACAAAATTATCTAGGTGTTCATCTATTTTAGGCCAGTAATACAAACTTCTAGCTAGGTTTTTCATTTTAGTCATACCAAGATGACCTTCATGTCTTTTTCTCATTATATCTATTCGCAATGTTTTTGGTATTATTAATCTATGTTTCATAAATAACAAATTTTCATCAAAGGTTATATCGCCTCTGAATTTATAATAATAATGTAAGTTATCTGGGATATATCTTTTCCCTGGCCATCCATTTTGAGTAAATTCTATTAGAGTTGATAGCTCAGTGTCATTAGTTGTTTCTGAAATTAATTTATTTTTAAACTCATCTGTGCACTGCAAGTTATTCGCTAACCCTACACAGTGAATGACATCATACATATATGATTCGTCAGTGTCATTTGTAGTTATGAATGCACGTGACAGAAGGTCTGCAATGTACATTAATTTACCCTTCAAGTACTGAAAGTCAATGTCATACTTAAGCAATTTTAATTTAAGTCTTTGAAGCCTGGGCGAAGGAACCTCATGTATGTGTTTTTTAAGTAAGGATTCCAATGGCTTGTGATCATTAAGAACAGTGCACTTTTGCCCATAAATATAGTAATGGAATTTTCTAGTGGCCCAAACAATACTTAATAATTCCTTCTCAATCTGTGAGAAATTTCTCTCAGAAGCTGTCAAACTCCTTGACGCGAAACAAACGGGTTTCCCGTTCTGTAATAGACAACAGCCAAGGCCATTTTTTGAAGAATCACTCTGTATAACCACAGGTTGATTCGCGTCAAAGTTTTGTAGAACAGGTGCCTCAGTAACATTCAGTTTTATTTCATTAAATGAGCTTTCATGCACATTTGTCCATAACCAATCCACATTTTTCTTAAGAAGTAATTGGAGCGGTGATGCAATTTTAGCTAAATTGGGAACAAATTTCCTAAGGTAGTTTATCATACCGAGAAACACTTGTAGTTCCTTTTTATTACTAGGACTTTTAATGCTGTTAATTGCTTTTATTCTTTCTGGATCAATTTTCATACCATCATGTGAAAATATATGACCAAAATATCTGACTTCAGTTAATTTGAATTGAAATTTATTTTTATTAAACCGAACATTATGTGTTTTAGCTCGCTCAAAAACTTTTGTTAAAATTGCGTCATGCTCCAATTCACTATCAGCGCATATAAGTAAATCATCACAGTAAATGATCACTCCAGGGATGTCTCCGAAGGCCCTTTCATTGTATTTTTGAAAGATTTCTGGCGCTACTGATAGACCAAAGGGGAGCCTGTTAAATTTGTAGCAACCAAAAGGACTGTTGAATGTACATAGATCACTTGAGTTTTCATCTAATTTTATGTTATAGAATCCCTCGGAAAGATCAAGCACCGAGAAGATTTTTTTATTTGACAATCTGGGAACAATTTCTTCTAGAGTCGGTATTAAATAATATTCTCTAAGTAACACACTATTGAGATCCTTAGGGTCTAGACAAATCCTTAAGGATTTATCTTTCTTTTCAATTATTACAAGATTACTTACAAAATTCTTAGGATGTTCGACCCTGGTGATTATTTGTCTTTCTTCCAACGACTTCAGCTTCTCCGCTAACCGGGGTTTGATTGCGTTAGGCACCCGACGCGGTGGCCGCACCACAGGCTCTGCATCCGGGCGAGTGTGCAGCACCAGAGGTTCTTTAAATTCGCCCACACCCTGAAATAGTTCAAAATACTTTTTTAAAATTTGGTTTTTATTATCTTCAGCACTGTTTATTGTGTGAATATTTTTAATTAATTTCAGCTCCATTAAGGAACCAAGACCTAAAATGGCTTTCACATTTTGTTTTACTATTATGAACTCAGTTACATATTGGACATCATTACGTGTCAGTAGTAAGTCCATTTTTCCTTCAGGAATTATACGAGTCCCACCAAATACTTCTAAAGCTATTGTTGTCTCAGACATTTTAAAATTATTTTCATCATTGACAACCTTTTTAAGATCTTTAAGTGACAGCACATTTACTTGGGCCCCTGTATCACACTTAAACTTGATGCTACACTTGTTGTTGACTTGAATAGACTCTATCCACTCTTGTGTGCATTCATTAATAGTGTGACACGCCCTGACTAGTCAGATGGATTCTTCCTCAACACATTCAATTTGATTAACAAATTTGCACCCTACTTTGAAATGATTATACCTATTACAATTTTCACATCGTTGGCCATAGGCGGGGCACGACCGAGGGCCATGCTCAGTACTACACTTTTTACATTTGTATAACTTGTTTTTCGATGTGTGTGCATGTTGCTGAGGATACTTAGCTTTAATAGATGAGTTTGCAAGCGAAGACTTGTGCTGCACTGATGACTGCCCCCGTACCGCATCAACTTCTGCAGCAACAGGCTGCTTCGCCAGCACCCGGGCATGTTCTCTCGACAGCTCCGCCGATCTGCAAACCTCCACCGCTTTATCCAAACTCAGGTCTTTTATTTCTAATAGTTTCTGTTGTACCCGCTGTTCACTGATGCCGACTACAATTCTGTCTCTGAGCATTCTGTCTAGGTGAGCCTCAAAATTGCAGTTCTTCGCGATTTTTCTCAGCTCTGTGTAATAACAGTCGAAGCTTTCACCTTCTTCTTGTACTCGCTTGTTGAAGTGCCACGTGTTTATAACCTCATTTGTTTTGGGTTTGAAGTACGCCTCGAATACATCTATTACCCCTTGTAGTTTCGGGGGCTCTTCACTGCTGGGCTTTAATATGTTGAAATACAATTCCTGCGCCGGTTGTCCAATGCAGTTGAGAAAAATGGACGCTTTTCTGGCCTCCGTGATTTTTTCTAGCCCAGCTGCTGACACGAAAATTGCGAAGGCTTGCTTGAATCTGAGCCATTGGGGATATAATTCTTTTATTACCTCAAGATCCAACGGTGCCGGCATGCGGTATTCCACGCCCGACATCTCAACGTCTTCTGGTTCAGCAATTTTTTTTTTTTTTTTTTTATTTTTTATTTTATTATTCTTTTAGTTGAAGCTTAGCTCTTCCGCGACTGCGCCATGTAGTGTTTAATGATACACCATAATGATGGGAACAAGTATATTTATTGGTCTTCTTATTATTAGGTTACAGCGTGTGCTCCGTTAAGCTCGTAGGTGGGAAAAAGGGGCGAGTCCACCCAAGTGTCAGTAGACATTAGTTTTCCACAGATTATATAAAATGCGTTAACATGCACAGATATTACAGTTATCTGGAAGAGATCGCTATTTAGCGGTAAGACCGTCTGTTGTATACCTATGATTTAAATGTACTGTTCCGTGTTCTGTTTTTTTGTTTTTGGTGTTCCATAAAGAGTATAAATTGTATTGTATTGTTTTAACTCGGCCGCCATTACTGATAAATAAATAAGAGCTATCACAACGTTTACGATACGGAAACACGGTTTTACCTTTCTATAAAGCTGGGTACGAATCTGAGCGGCTCAGCCTGAGGCATGCTCGCCCCGCGCGGCGAGCTGCTCGCGAGCTTAATTGTTCCACATAAACATGCGCGGGTGAGGTAGCGTGCTCGCCGCGAGGCGACTTTTCAAAATGGCGTCGGACACGATTACAGCCGCGGCTGAGCCGAAATCGCCTGTCATCATAATAATAATTCACCGAATTATTAATAAAAAGCAGAAGGAATCGCCTCTTTTGTAAACGGTTCAGCAACTTTATCAAATTTCTGCCCTCATACGAAAGAAAGCAGCTATCTGTTATAGGAATCGTATTGTAAAAGAAACCTTATGTGTAATCGTGCAGAGTTGAGTATGCTTTAACTATCATAGTGCCAATAGCCGCCTTCTTTGGTATGACGTCAGATTTGTACGCGCCTCGCCCACAGACAAGTTAGAACTTGTCGTTCTCTCCGCGGCACGCTCGGATACATGTCCAAATTTTGCGAGGCACGCACACCGAGGCGCCTTTGAGCACAGTCAAAAGACCGACACTTGGCGGCTCGCCTCGCGCACAGCGCGTGAGCGCGTACGAATTTGAGCAAAATAGGTGAACCGTGCGTGCCTCCACCCGAGGCTGCTCTAATTCGTACCCACCTTTATTCAGTCAGCCCAAGTCTCGTTCTTTATCGTGTGTAATTTATCTATTCCTCAGGTGTGTGAGTTAAAGCTGCGCGTGCCCTCGTCCGACCAGAGCGAGGCATCGCACGCCACGCCGCAGCCCTCACGTGACCCCGACAACTCGCTGCTTGACGACAACACGCTCAGGTAACAACTCTACTCCGTCCAACAGGAAAAAAGAATATAACAGCACTAGTGACCTTGAATGACGTTGCTTATATTTTTGTCCCTTTCTCAAAAACCCAAGATCACGCTAAAGAAAGGGACAAAAAACATAAGCATTCACGGTCACTTTTCTTAGCTTCAAAACGTTTTTCGCCGTGCAATCTCCAGTGTCATATACCGGTTGTGTGGCTGTAATAGGAGCAATAAATTGAGGGATCGTTTCTGCTCTATATACGTAGCAACATTTGTTCTACAACTTTTAAAAATTATGTAATTTTAATATTTGGGATTTTTTCGAACAAACTTAATAGCATTTTCAATGTTCTCCATCCAATAGTCTAGTTGACATCTACTGTCAGCCTACAGACTTCGTAGTTTTCGCAATACATTGCTTGCTTGGAAAATCTAAACTCATTAATATTTGGTTAACAATAAAATATTTTCAAAAGTTGTATAATAAATGTTGTTGTGACACCCGGTATAAGCTTCTTGCCCGCGACTCCGTCCGCACGGAAAAATAAAACAAAGCCTACTTTGTGATAAATGATAATGAAGCATTCTAATGGAGAAAGAAATTTTATAATCAGTCCAGTAGTTTTTGTGTTTATTCGTTGTAATCTTACAAATATTTCTTCTTTATAATATTATTGTAGATGAAGTCTATAGCGCATACTGCCTTATTGCTTTTGATCTGACACCGCAGGTGGTGCACGAATTTATTGTTAAGTCATTGTCAATTGAACTTGAAAAAGATATTAACAAATTAATACTGTTTGAAACATAACCACAAATATACACCAAGCGTGTTTTTATTAAAAATAACGTATAATGGATAAATAATATCATTATAATTAATATAATGATATTATTTAATATAAATATAATAGATAATTAATATTCATTGATACGATGTATCCAATACAAAAACGCTTTATTGAAATATAAACAAGGAAAGGTAAGACCATGACACTCTTATACGGTACCCAGCGGGCGGTCTTATCGCTATAAGCGATCTCTTCCATCTAGACAACCTTAATGTATAAGGACTAACATTAAGAAACCGTCACTTTTACCTACATGTGACTAACGAAAATTGGTCGTACATTTATACAGTTAATTTTCGCGACTCACCTGTAAAAGTTACCGTTTCTTAATTTTAGTTTTTAACTAGGTACAATTATTTTAAAAACTACTTACAATACACGGTGTTTGTGGAAATTAAACCATTGATTTAGCGGAAGCGCCGCGGTGCGGTGCTTTTCTATACGAAAACCGCCTCTGTAATGCTTTTGACACGGTTTTTAGCATTATAAAAAACCCACAAAGCTAAGTGTTGAGTTGTCGGGCAGGTCCTGCCTGGGCTCGAACGTGCACCTGAGCACCAGCGAGGAGCTGAACTTCCAGGGCAACAACCCGCTGCGGCCGCTGCGCGACGCGCTCAAGAACAGCATCAGCCTGCTCATGGAGTCCACAGCCGCCTCAGCCGCGTAATACATCCGCCATTTTAGTAGTTCAGTTTACATTAGTTATGGCAACATTTAACAATTTGGTAATGTTGCTGGCAACAATAGTTCCCCTCGTTTCTTCCGCCGTTCCGTTTTTGAATTTATGAATATGCGCTCTACCATTTATTTAATACTGTAAAGTACGTACGATAAGGTAATAAGGTGCGTGCTTAAGAATTAAAAATTATACAACTTACACCTACTCCTACGCCTTCATTCCTTAGTGAAGTCGGCAGAGCTACAGAAATATCAACAATATCAACATCTCTAAAAAGACTTCTTGATAACTCTGTAACCACATTTTGCACAATGAGGGCGAGATGTTTACACCAGTGTATTAGTCACAGGTTGCAAGCCCCTCGCCTAGCAGTATTACAATATGCCTTAATTCTCTTTTTTTATGTTAAGGAGAAGGCACAAGAGCACTCAGGCCACCTGAGGGTAAGTGGAATCTGAGACCCATAGACATTTGAATTGTCAAGACTATAATCCTAAGAACTCAAATGCGTTGCCAACCCCGAGGAGTAAGATGGAATGCCTCTATGCTAGTAATTTCACCTTGGTCGCCTCTTACGACATCCATGGGAAGACATGGAGTGGCGCTATTTTAACCCGGCAACCACACGGACGAAACAGACTTAAAGCCCGTTTACATTATACAACTTTCTTGTACAAGAATCGGCAATAATTGTATGCAATTATTTCCTGTCAATACTTAGGGTAAGGTTTAAACTGAGAAATTTTATGATTTCCTCAATTTTATTCTATGGAATATGCAAGAAAGTTATGTAAGTGGCCTTTTATTGTAGTAAAAATAAAATAATGTTCGTTGTTCCAGCGAGTGTATCATTATTTATCATTGGCCACGGATACTTTCTATAATTTATGACAGCCATAACTTTCTAGCGCGTCTTTCCTGGTTGCCGTGTAAGAATTAAATATTTGACTTTTTTTTTAAATCACTGTACACATTTCCTTCTCCTATATGAGTATGGTACATTTTGTAATCCGTGGCGGACTATACTGGCGTGGTTCTTGCGAAAGACCAGCTCTGACCTAAAAACCAGTATCATGGTGATCAGAGCCATTTTGCTTCGTCTGGTACTGGTTCAGTGTTGTGTTTTATATTTTTATTTGTTAATCTGTTTGTCTGTGCTTGTGTTTAAAGTTGTTGGTATTCCTGTAGCTCTGCCTACCCCACTCTGAGAATGAAGGCGTGATGTTATGTATGTGTGTCTTATTTCTTTCTTACTAGTAGATTACTATACATCGTGTTGGTCAAATGATCTTCTACACATTGTCATAAATCGCGACTTATTTGAGGAGGTTACCGATAAGCAGGTTAGTGTAGATGACATGTGATGGTGTTCCGCAGCGAGGGCTCGCCGGGCAAGGAGTCGCCGAGCGCGGCGAGCAGGCTGCGCATGGGCTGGTGCCACGACTGCCGGCGCTCGGCCGCGCGCCTGCACGACGCGCTCGCCGCGCCCGCCTCGCTCGCCGAGCCCGCGGTAACCACGCCCCGCCTCGATGCCACATCTCACCTACCCTATATCTTCCCCAAACACTCAATTTCCGCAGTCATTTTTCCCCTTGCGTTTTTCCCTCTACGTGATTTCACTCGCTTTTAACCCGTTAGTAATTTTAACTACACGCATTTATTACTTTATTGCTTTTCCATTTCAAACATAAATTTTTCATAATCAAAAATTTCTGGAAGGTTACGTCCTTCTTGCCTGCTGTAAAACTAATAATAAGATCAGCGTTGGCTTCACAGCCAGCATATGCTGAGTTGGGTCCGTTTCGCTACATTAACGCGACATGTCGTCTCTTTTATTTTATTTTTGTTACTTTTTTTTTGTCTGCGTGTTTTTGTTGTGAATAAATGATTTACTTACTAATATAACCTAAACCCGGTTCTCTGCCTTTTCGCCGACAAATCTTTGACAAATGCATCGTTTCACAACCTATTCATTTGCCAACCCGCTTTTTTTTTCTGTAACTTCAAATATTTCAGGATTTTTATAAAACTAACCCTACCCTAGGTTCTACACGATAATCCTGAAATAAATCCAGAATTATTTACAGTTTCGAAAAAAAACGCGGGTTGTCAAATGATATGTTTGTGAAATGAATCATTTGTGAAACATTGGTTATGAAATGATAGGATCCCCCTAAACCGGTCATTTAGGATCAAATACCGGTAAAGGCAGATATTTGTGTGATGAGCGCGAGTATTTGTTTTCGTTCTTGGATGTTTTGTGTGTAAAACATATATTTCTCTATATTAGTAAGTTCATAGTTAACGCGCCACCATACATCTGACCCTAGGGAAACCTCAACTTACAATTTAATAAGTTACAAATCACCATCACTCCATCATCTCTCCTTATACCAATAATTTGGGGTCGGTGCAGCATGTTTATTTCCTCCAAACATCCAAATCAGCCATCATCCTTTGTTCTTTCTCATTTCGCTCTCCACACAGTCCATCCATCTCTTCGTGTCTTTCCCCTGCACTATAGCCCTCCACATACACACTTAAAAGCCTTCTCGTTACAGACTGTCATACCCATACCATACGCACAGTTAATCCAGCAGAGACACTATGCAAAAAAGGAATTTATCCAAAAGTTATTTATTTTTAAACGCAATAATATCACTATTCAAATATATATTTTGGTCATTTAGTGTCACTGTTATGACAATTTATTATATTTATTTTTTCTTTCACTAACCTTTCTTAACCTTTTCAAGGCCATTGACGGATATTTCAGTCATGGTTGACAGCGCAAAATAGACCTGAGCATCTATGGGGCAAAGTTGACATTCGCTGGTTGGTATTTGACATAGCGTTGAAAAGGTTAAAACTTCCTCTTACATATACACTATTAACATTCTCTATGGATTCAAAGAATCCGAACAGCAAATAGGAGTAATAGAAAACATTTATACCACATTCCCAAATCCTAACTCCCTCCCATCCCTCTACAGATCCAAGCGGGCTCGCCCACTTACCGCACCATCGACGAGTATCGGAAGCACCAGAAGGAGCAACTCGACGATCAAATAAGGGATAGCCACCTCTTTTACGTAGGTCTTTACCTACAAATCGCCTTGGTTTAACTTTTGAGAGGTCATTCAAGTATTACGTAATTAGAAAAGAGCGAAGGGGTCTTTGCTTGCATTGATGACAGAGTGCAAGTGTAGTTTTGTTTTTGTTATAGATATTTAAGGTAGTAGAGAACGGGCCCTTTTCAACGCATTGTTAAATATTATGTTATTTATGTTTTACCATCTAGCCGTCAGCGGTTTCGCCCTGCTGCAAATTTATGACTTTCCCGGTGGTTTTTTATTTTTTTTCTTTCATAAGAACCTTCTTCTGTCGATAACGAACACAAGAAAAAAAGTGTAAGCGAAATCGGTCCAGCCTTTCATGCGTGATGTCGTGACCAAGGGAAATAGGGATTCATTTTTAAATATATATAGATCATATTTTTATTTCATAGAAGTATTTTGTAATGCCATACATCCCAGAAAAGATTACAGTTATTTAATTAGGCTCAACATCTCCAAAGGCTTAGCTTAGCTTATTATTTGCGGGTGTAAAATGGCGAAAAGTATTCTGCTTACTTAATACTTTTTATGACCTCTATTAGGATTCCGTGTAGCCAAATGACAAAAACAAAACATTTTTATTTACGTCATGTACAGAGGGCGGAATTTCTCATGGCAAAAATTGATATTATGTCATAGGGATAGAACGAAGTATTTTATCGACTATCGACAAGTAGTTTTGGTTCACGTAGCATAAGATCTTTTACCAAATAGAATTATACCTCCTATCGATACATTACATTTACAAAATTATTTTCTAATATTATAATGCCCTCTTGTAGCGGTCTTTTAGAGTAATATAGTTTTTGGTAAATGTAGGTGTAGTTTTCATTATTATTGTATAGCTCTGTCTTAAATTTAGCTTTATTTTTATTTGTTATTTACTGTTAATAAAGACATGTGTTTTAGACAAAAATAACATAATATTTACAAATTAAATTCTAAAACTTCACGTATTGTTGAAAACAATAACTAAATGCGAATTAATAATGACATTTACATTTGAATTTAAAAGCAAAACTAAAATAACAAAGAGATTAGTGATTACACAATATCGATAACCGGAAAAGTCGATAAAGCAAAATGTTCTATCCCTATGACATTTCAATTTTTGCCATGAGAAATTCCGCCCTCTGGTCATGTATATCTGTCCGTCTGTCTGCTGTGTGTCTGTGTCTGTTTGACGAGAAGTATTTTGTGAACCAGTATACGATAACTAAAAAGTGGTTTAAACCCTTTAAGTTGTTGATAAATTGTGCTTCCGACTTTAATGTATTCAAATGGCTTTTTTTATATCATTTTAAATTATCTGTCCGCAGTTAACTGAAACGGAACGCGATGCGCCTTCGGTGGACGCCGTTTACTTCTGCACCAACTGCTTTAAGCGATACATCATCACGGAGAACAATGAGGAAATTGTAAGTGCCCTTGGTTCCTCGTAGATAACCGACTTTTGATAACTACTACTCGAATTATACTAACATTTTTTTTTTTCCTCGCATTGTTGGATAAGGCATCGAGACTCATATACAGGGTAATTTTTTTGATCAGTGCACAAATTTTTACACATGATTTTGTATAGTTAATATTACGACATTAAAACAAGTTAAAAAACATTTTTTTTTTGTTGCAAATTATCTCTCTTTTACCTTTTCGTGTGGACACAAAGTCACACTACAAAAAAGGTTAACATGGGTTGTCAAGCTGTAGGTATGCGATACACTGTATTGATATTAGAAATTTGAAATTTCATGTACAGTCAAGTTCAAAAGTACACTTTAGTACCTTGTCACTTTAATCGCTTGGATAATTTCATATGGCAGTTTAAACATGACGTTAAATAGACAAGGTACGTAAAGTGTATACATACTTTTGAACTTGACTGTACAGCTTATCAAACAACAAGCCCCTCTCCTACTGATATTCTAAATTTGAAATTTCATGTATAAACTGTAAGTACACTCCCCTCTCCTCGCACCCCTACATTAGAGGGTCCATGAATATCGTTAAGTTAGGGGAATCATTGAATCGGCAATATCTCTAATATTTTTTAAGCTAGAGTAAAAATAACACATCATGTGTTATTGATTGATTAACAATAGCGAAGCAAATTTGTGCACCTGTTAAAAAAATACCCTGTATAGCGCGGCCTTGACTGCGTCTCCATCACCCTGACTCATGCTCGTCGAGCAACCGTTTGTTTCCCTGTCTTTACAGTAATGTACTATTATTTCCTCTCAATAGTTGAGAAAAGCAATAAGTGCAATTTATGGACTGGTACACTAGAGGGCAACTCATTTATAAATCTTGTACTTTCTACAAATTTTTAAATCGATTAAAGTACTGTAAGCCTGGGAGGCGCCTATTCCTAAGCGTAATACTTTACGCACTTTTAACTAAGCAACGTAGAATAAAAGTATACGTCTTGCAGTGTTAATATATTCTTTCATTTATTTTAACGTTTAAATATACATTAGTTCACATGTGAATGCCAACGCGGTCCGTTGGAGACTCTCGAGCGTCCCCCTGAAAACCACCGGCGGGCATTCCATATTTCGAAATCTTTTTTATTCAAAAGATTTCGAGACATTTCGACATAACAAAATAGAAAAAAAGAAAACAATGAAAGGAGTATGTACTGCCACATCCTTCTTTCATTACATCCCTCGCCCCTCTGGAAGCAAGGTCCCTACCTATGCTATCCTATACGAAACCCTAATGACTACCTAAGGAGGGAACAATACATTAAGGGGGATCGTCCTGCTCTACAGGATAATTTCCTGTGACAATATCGTATCTGATGCCAAAACTTGTGTTAGTGACGTACCATGCGTCATCGGCATCGTCTGCGCTACTTGCCATAGCAAACTTCGACTCTTCAAAAACCCTGCCAAAAATAAAAGACGCGATCCATGGTTAACCTTACATGTCTACTGTCAAACATGCTTGACAGCCCAAGCACTGAAGGTGCATGGTCAACAAGAAAGAATCAATTCCCTTTATACGTTGCCAGCATAAAATTACAAAAGCATTAAACATAGTACCAAGGAGGTTGGTATTGACATTAAAAAACAAAAAACAAATAGACCCGTGTCTATGCTTTAACGTCTTAGGGTTTGGCAAACACAGTCGCCTTTACTTGCGGAACCATAGACATCCCCTCTCATCAGACAGAGAGTTACTGTCTGTGGTGCCACAGGCACTATTTCTAAGTGAGATGACATCAGATATGTCATGTCACTTTGGCATGACAACTAAACTAATATTCTGAAGGAATATTAGTTTTACCTACCTATTTAAGCCGTGATAAGAATTCATGCTCTGAAAGAACATCAATCGTTATCTCCTATATTGATTTCTTTGTTTGTAGGTATTGACCTACTAACATAATGCTAAAATTTTATTACTAACTACAGCTATGCTAAGATATTTAATTACATGTCATTATATTAAAAAAACCATATATCAGTAGTACAGTTTGCGAACGTAAGCGTCGCCAGATGGCAGCTTAACTCAGCATCAGTACATGAAATTAATAAATACCATTAAAGACATCTGAAAACAAACAATTATACGGGGCCAAGCATCCAAGCTATCGAAGAGCTGGTGCCTATTAAAGGACAAGACATAATAGTTTGAAACAAAATCTCAACGATACGGCTCTACAGAAGGGACGGGCATGGTGCAGTCCAGACATCGGACTTCCTGTGCCTTCCACATCAAAGGCAGGATTGCATGCCAGTGTTCCTTCTGCTAACAGCAGCCGTCAGACTTCTTACATCAGTATTTTCCAACTCAGCAAATGCGCATGAAATAAAAACATAATTATACACATTAAATCAAATAAAGTACAGCTGCCCATAATAACATCATGAGAGCATGAATAAGCATCCAACCATATCGCCATCACATAACAAACGATATGAAATCCATGACTTGAGCACCATATAAAACATCTGTCAGGCGTTATGTGAGGTGAAACCCATACAGAGTTTCTTCCACACCTTACAGGCAAAGTGGAATTCTCATCATAAGACCAGACGTAATGTTCCCATGGAGACAAGCCTGCATCTCACTTTCCTCTCCCTTTTCATTGCTATTCACGCTTGCTCATGTGTTAGCGAACTGCAGACAAAAAAAAAAAAAATATTATACATGACTATACACAATTATATACACCCTTATAACTAAGCTCTAGCGTGAAATTTCTTTAACCTATTCCTATGAACAATAATACATTTTGTTACCGTACCGACTTTCCTGATCTTATAATTATTATTACAAAGCCTTGTAACAATTTCGAATGGTCCCTTGTATCTCCTAGCAAGTTTATTGCTTAATCCAGACTTGCGCTTCGGACAGTATAGCATTACGAAGTCCCCACTATCATAAGAGATATCTTTGGCCTTGATATCGTAGTAAAACTTCTCTTGCGGCAATACTAAGAGCTTTCTAGTTTCTTGTCCAACATCCCTTTTCCTATACAATAAATTATCCTGCAAAAAATAATTTTGAGTAACATTCGTATTGCTCTGTCGCATTTGATCCAAAATATGGCGGCAAAATGAATCAGTTCGTTGTGCCGTCCTCATACTATCGCTATTCAGCGCATATAAGACGAATCCGTCTTCTTGTTCGGGAATTCTCTCCATACACTCTGCACTCGGGTTCTCGATCAACGGATTTCTGCTCAAGAAGTCGGCTACGACATTATCCTTGCCACAGCAGTATACAATATCGAAGTCCCAGGACTGTATTGATAAAGCCCATCTGGCGAGTCTGCCGTTCATGTCACGCTTGCTTTTTAACCATATTAACGCTCTATGGTCAGTGACAACCTGAAATTTCATTCCCCACAAATAGTGCTTAAAATAATTTATCGCCCATATTAATCCTAGGCATTCTTTCTCTGTCACTGAATATCTTTGTTCAGCGGCACTTAATTTTCTTGAAGCGTATGCAACTGGCTTCATTTCACCTTCCTTGCCCTGACAAAGGCAACTTCCCAACGCCTTCTCGGAACTATCGACAAACACTCTCGTTATCACATCCTTATCATTAGAGAAATATGCCAATACCGGTGCGGAACACATTTTCTCCTTCAATTTGTCAAACGCTCTCTGTTCCTCTTCTGCCCAAACAAACCTTTTATTTTTCTTTGTAAGGCTCGTTATCGGTAATGCGATCTCCGCAAAATTATCGATAAATTTTCTGTAATAAGAGTACAAACCCAGCACTGATCTAACCTCCTTTACGTTTCTTGGGGTTTGTATCTGCCTCATTGCCTTTACTTTGTTCACATCGGGCCCAATTCCATTTGCTGACACCTCATGTCCCAAAACTGTCACTTTCTGGTACCCAAATTTGCATTTACTCGGTTTTAGGGTTAAGTTGGCCGATTTTAACCGCGATAAAACCTCTTCCAATGCCGACACAAATTCTTCAAACGTTTTTCCATAAACCAAAATATTATCGACATATACAACTACCTTTTTGTATTTCAACCCTGCAAGCACCTTGTCCATCACTCGCTGGAACATGGCTTGACTCGTTTTCAAACCAAACGGCAATACATTAAATTCATATAGCCCCGTATGCGTCACGAAGGCCGTCTTTTCTTTGCCTTCGCCCAGAGCTAACTGCCAATACCCTGAATTCATATCAAGGTCAGCAAAATATCTGGCTCCCTGTAAACAACCAAGCAAATCATCCGTCCTTGGAATCGGGTACGAATCCATCCTTATTTTTTTGTTTAGCGCTCTAAAATCGATACAAAATCTTGGTGGGCCCTCCGGCTTGTCCACCAACACAACGGGTGAAGCATAAGGACTTCTTGACTCCTGTATTATGCCATTTTCCAACATCTCCTGTACTTGCGCATCAATTATTTGCCTCTGTTTATTCGACACCCGATACGGTGCTTTATGAACTGGTTCATCATCCGTGGTATTCACTGAAATAAAAGTATCCTTATAACATCCCAATTCTCGGGTTGCAAAAGAAAAAGTGTCGCGGAACCCTTTCAAGCTTTATACTAGTTGAAGCTGGGCCTCGTTCTTGCATTGTTATGAGACCTATTGTTCTTAACTCGGCCGCCATTACTGTCAAGTTAATGAGAGCTATCAAAACGTTGACAATACGGAAACACGTCAAAAGGTTTTACAGTGTGTTTCTCAGCCCCGATAGAATGTAATGCGTGTTGGTTGTCGGTGTGCGGCAGAAGCTGGTGGAGACGGTGTCGACGGCGAGCGTGGCGGTGTCGGCGGGCGACAGCGGCGACATCCGCTCGCCGCCCGGCGCCTCGCCGCGCGCCGGCTCCGGCACCATGGGCGACTCCGCCGAGCCCATGGTAACCCACACACTACGCTCGCTGGACCACGGATGCGACCACTGCTATACTCCAGTTGTTTAGCGCCTTAACTAACGAAACTATATACCATCACCTATCAGTAACTACCTTTAATTACCATTTCATGATTTTATTTACATTTAAACATTTCGGACACACGCAGGCACGCACACATGCATGCACGCACACCAGCCCCCTATCCCACAAAAGTTTACAAGTGTACAATTTGACAAATTTGTAAGGTTTTCCATAGAAAAAGTTGACAATATTGTCAACTTGTACACTTGTAAAGTTTTGTGGGATAGGGGCCAGCACGCACGCAAACACACACACACAACAAATAATGAATTAGATAAAAATATCAATAGTATTGTGTACTTGATAGTTTTAACATTTTCAAACAAGTGATAAGTGGGTCTTACACACTCTCAAAAACAAAAGTTGTCTTTCCTGTGATCAATAGTTAAAAGCTTGTGTGCATATATGTTTCGCTTTTATATGTTAGGTTCACTTTGTCTAATGTTAGACCGGTAGAATCAAGCATAATTCTGAATAACGAGTATTTAAAAATGGTAGATTCTTAGGGATAACTATAGACAAAAACTTGCAATGGAGTCCCCATATAGCAGTACTAGCCGGTAAATTTAGTTCTCGCTTAGTTTATTATAGTCATTTTCATAGTGTTATGTCGTACGGTATTCTAGTTTTGGGAAAAGCGGCTGATATACAGACTATATTCGTGTTACAAAAAAGGGCCATTCGTTAAATATATAACTTAAACTCCTGTGATTCCTTAAGAGTACTATTTAAATAAAATAAAATAAAAATAATCACAGGACAATGTCACACAAATTGACCTAGTCCCAATTTAAGCTCTTGGCTTGTATTATGGGTACTAGACAACGCTAAACTTACTTATATAGAGAAATATATACTTAAATACATAGAAAACATCCTAGACTCAGGAACAAATACTCGTGCTCATCACACACAAATATCTGCCCTGCCCTTACCGGGATTTGAACCCAGGACCCCTAGCTTCGAAGGCAGGGTCACTCCCAACTAGGCTAGCGTGTCGTCAAAAAATTAAAAGAAAAAATAAAAATAATGAAAATAATGATGATTATTTAAAGAAATTAATATTTTGACTGTAGCGTCACAATTTATTTATGAGAATATTATTTATGTTATTAAGAACCGACTCTTTCATAAAAAATGTGATATTCATAATTTTAATACTAGAATTAAAAATAAAGTTGCCATTTGAAAATTTCATGTCCACAAAGTATATAAATCATTTGTAGGTCAATGCATTCTGTTCTATAATAAACTACCCGACGCAGTTTTAAAGTTACCATTTTCAGCACATAAAAATTACTTGAAAAAGTCTAAAGCTTACCGAAAATAACCAAAGAAAAAAAAGCGAACGTTTAAGCGAAGATTAACCATACAATTGTATGACTAATTTTCGTTACACAAAGGAAAAATATTTAGTTTCAATTAAACTTTGACATCAATTAGGTCCTTTAACTATGTACAATATTTTAACAATTCACCCATAAACTCCACACAAATTTGGCTGTTTTTACAACCACCCCGCTTATCATAATTATATTGAACACTTCGCTAACAATGTTTGGTATGTCAGCCGCCGCCTCCGCCTAAGGAGGACAAGTCGCTGCGGCACAAGAAGAAGGCGGCGGCGCCCGCGCTGGCGCCGGCGCGCGCGCGCGAGCCCGACTCCGGCCTGTTCCTGTACATCGACCTGCACGGACACGCCTCCAAGAAAGGTGCGCCACACCGCCCAGCGGACACTCATCTACGCACGTACCATTAGCGCTCTAAAATGCGTTCAGAAACCGTAAAAAATGACCAGCATTATTAAAACCAATTTTACTATGAGAACTTTCTTGTCTGTGGTAGTAGGTATGTTATTTTATTAGGTCTGTTGGCCTCTTTCCTTAATTGTTATGATGTAAAATTATAAATATTTATCTTATTTATGTAACCATAAGTATTTAACTGACTCAACTTCCCTGATCCTCATCCAAATTTCAAAATTCCGTGTATCTTGTATTTGTAAATCCTGCCCTGTTTCCTCACTTTTGACATTGGCATAGTGACATTCATTGTGCTTATTACTAAAAATAAAAATAAAAAATGTTATTAGGGTCTATTGTAGTATCCTAAGTAATCCTCTTCTTTAATAATATATGCTTATTATAATTGTCGCCCTAGTTGTCCAATAGGTTAAAGACTGCCCTGGCTGTATTAGTTCCTACTGCCATGTGAATAAAAGCAATCATGTCAACAATTTAGATTAAGAAACAGGCTAAATAAAGGAATAAAGGACATATGAGAACTTGAGAGTTTATAATGAATAAAATATGGATAGAACTAATAATTATTTTATTGTTCGTCACATAACATGCAGCCATTAGTCTAGTTGGAACGCCAAGGGCCGGAAGTATCAAATACCGGAAACTAGTACTTTTACTATTTTTAGACACAGATAACAAATATCTTAACAGGACAGACCGCCAAGCAGCAATGTTCGCATTGTTGTGATCCGGTGTTGGGATAAGACAACCGGTGAAATTACTAGCATAGAGGCATTCCATCTCAGTCCTCAGGGTTGGCAACGCATTTGGGGTCTTAGGATTGCAGTCTTAAGATTATAGTCTTGAGAATTCAAATGTTTAAGGGTCTCAGATTCTACTTACCATCAGTTGGTTTGAGTGCCAAATCTTTGCCATAAAAAAAAGATTTATTATTATTATGTGCGAGCGGGGTAAATTGTATTAAATATGTGTGCAGGTATCTTCATGTACGGCAACCACTTCGAGGACATGGACGCGTCCATCGAGTGCATGCTGCTGCCGCGCATCATGTCGCTCAACAACCTGCACTTCCACTTCTCCTCCTGCAACTTCACCGAGCGCAACATGTACTTAAAGTGAGCAACTTCTTGCACTCCTACTCCCTTACTTGTAAACATGGAATTACCGTGGGATAGCTTATGCCATGCTTTGTCCTTATCTGTAATTGTGACAATTGCATCTGGCAGAAAGAGACAAAGCATGGCATAAGCTACCCCACGGTTATTTCACGTTTACAAGTAAAGGGTTAGTATAGATTTGATACGTTGATTATGTTCTGGTGCTCCGAGAGAAGACTCCTCCATTGCGTGCATGCTGCTGCCGCGCATCATGTCGCAGTACAATTTTACAGCAAAAGTCCTTATTTATATTTTTTTCTTGGATTTTCGAAACCTGAATATGAGCCTGATAGTAAAAAAAAATGAAACTTATGATGCTACTTATTTTATTTACTTGAAGTAGTTGTGATTGGCGTAAAGGGGAATAAATGGACTTTTATACTTTGGTTAGGGGTCGAAATCAGTTTCACTAAATCATTGATCCATCTAAATCGTACTGCACCATTGTACTGGATTAAAACGATATTGCGTTTGATGTGTTCTATATTCTTTATTGACTGTACTGCCATTACTGGCAAGTAAATAAGAGTTTATTTTTTTATAATACAATAACACGTCAAAGGTAATATTGTTATCAGCACACACGCTCGGACTGGGTGTAATAACACGCAGGGGCATAGGGCAGTTATAGCCTATTTACATCCCAAGTTAGTTATAGGTTTAGTTTTAAAATATAAAACCCGCAAATGTGATGAAAAATATTGTGTGTATCGTGGGCAGTAAGGGGATAACAGAGTGTCATTAAAAGCCCTCCGCTTACGGCGTCGTACTTCTAAAGGTGGGTACGAATTAGAGCAGCCTCGGGTTGAGGCACGCACGGCTGATCTATTTTGCTCAATTTCGTACGCGCTCACGCGCTGTGCGCTCGCGGCGAGCCGTCGAGAATCGGTCTTTTGACCGTGCTCAAAGGCGCCTCGGTGTGCGTGCCTCGCGTAATTTGGACTTGTATCCAGTATTAAGTTCTAACTTGTCTGTGAGTGAGCCGCGTACAAATTTGATAAAGTTACTGAGCCGTTCCACCACCGAGGCGATTTCCTGTTCTTTTTGATAATAATTCGGTGAATTATGATAAACGTAGCCGCGGCTGTCCTCGTGTCAGACGCCATTTTGAAATGACAGCTCGCGTCAAGTACGCTGCCTCACTCGCGTATGTTGATGTGTAACAATTTAGGTCACGAGCAGCTAGCCGCGCAGGACGAGCATGCCTCAGGCTGAGCCGCTCAGATTCGTACCCAGCTTAATACTCTCGTTATTTACGGTCTTAGTTCGGTTGATGCACAGCGTAGAATGTGAGCGTTGTGTTGGCACAGGGACCGGCGCGACGGCATGTCGCGCGAGGGCTCGGGGCGCGTGGCCGTGCTGAAGGCCACGGGGCTGGTGCGCTCGTACACGCTGGAGTGCAACTACAACACGGGCCGCCTCGTCAACGTGCTGCCGCCGCCCGTGCGCGACGCGCCCGCGCCCGCGCCCGCCGCGCCGCCCGCGCCGCCCAAGTACACGCCGCACATATTCGAAGAGGTAAACCCCTTCCAGGTTTGTGCGGGCCCATCTGACTACTGACTAGCTCCACTCTCCCCGTTCCGTAGCTAGGGGGTGGGGTTGGCTTTGTGCGGGGAAACTGGGGCTTCTGATACTGTAGACCGTCGCGTTTTATAAAGTATTTAAATTAAATTGTTTTAGAATAACCCGACTGCAATACAAATATTGACTGAAAAGTGAAATAAAATCTCTACAATCTATAGAAATCTTCTCTTTGTCCAATACAAAATAATACAATTTATACTATCGTCGTTGCGCTTGCCAAAACTGGTATGTGAATTGATGTCACTTTTCAGGAGACGAAAAAAATTGTGTAGTTTACATTACGTTTTAGATTTTATTTTGCAAAAATATTGTATGCATGCAAAAAAAAGTGTTTTTTCAAGTAAGTAAGATTAAAAAGCTGAAAAGTTAACAATAGAGACGATACAATTTTTTTTGTCAAATTTGTACACATGTCAGATTTGGTTTGCCCCGTGAAATTGTATATGTGTAAAATGTTCACATGTCAGAATAATTTCTTTATTAGTCTAACTCATTTAGCTACATTATTATGTGCTACTTTTAAATTCAAATTTCGGTTATTTATTAATATGTGTTAATTAAAATGAGACAGCATATAATATTATTTAAGAAAAAATGTATTTCAACTTCTTATAACAGTTTTTGTAGTACAGTCATTTAGGAAAATCAAATTCACTTAGTACAAAAAATATAATATAAGGTATCAAAAGCAAAATATTATTTGAGCTTCTAGTAACAGTTTTTGTACCTCTAGCACTATCATTTAAGAAAATCAAATTAACTCAGTACAAAAAAAAAGGTATCAAAACCAAATTATTAAAGTTTCTAATATAACAGTTTAATAAAATCTAATTAAAAAACTCAAAATAAAAAAAAACAATAACATCAAATTAAATAAATTCAGTACAAACTCAGTACAAAAAAAGAACAATATCAAAAGCAAATATTATGTTTGGTTTCATTACAACCTTTTAATGGCCATTCAGAAAGACCACTATAATGAAGTGACTATTATGTGATAGTTAGTAGAACATTGAAAACTTAATAATTATTAGTCATGAAGTAAATTATCGTAGAAAGCATGGTAGTCTCGGTGCAAATATTTTTTCAATGACTGCAAGCTATTGTATTTTGACTTATCTAGTTTCCTTGGCGCATCATACAAGGAAGAAATTTGTACATTGTTGGGACGTAATCTTTGGGGCAACAATTGCCATTCGTCTGGGTGACGCAGTTTGTAAAAAAAATCGCCATTTTTATAAAGCAGTCCTCTTATGTCAGTTACAACAGGGTCTCCAGACTTTTTACCGGGTCTAATAGAGTCTAGCTCACATACCAATTCGTAGTCTTTAAAAAACGTATAATCTAAATAGTGTATAATGTATGGGTTAGACGGGCGTGCTTGTGCCATTAGATTGACATAATCGCTGGGGGCGTTTATTGGTGGATTGAAAAGGTTTTCTAAAGTGGAGTGCACGCTATCAACCTGCATCATTGTATGGCCTTTCTCAAGAATGCACTGTTCTATTTCCACCACTTTATATTTTGAAATATTAAGAAGAGCCGATGACAATATCTTGTTTCTGTTTTGGTAGCAACAACCATCTGATATTAGTATAATTTTCTTGAATCCTTCTTCGATTTTCGAATCAATAAAATCAATCAAGCAACTTGTGAAGTGATTAGCAGTGACGCCACCATCGCCTTCATGCCATACGTACAGGTGTACGTCCTTATTGTTGTTAATATAAATTGTGAAGTTATGTATTTGCAGTTTTTGCTTATAATAAATTTCGGAAACCAATAGTTTAGGTGCCAATAATATACTTTGTACGTCCATTGTTAGAACCAAAACTTCTGAAGAGCACAAAGATAGTGCCTTTTCTTTGGCACAATAGGCTTCCTCCTTCATTTGTATGTGTTGTTGATAGCTGTCTTGATCGATGTTGCCACTCTTGAACGCAGTACATGTGTCGCACTGGTCTTTCCGAGGCTTGTAAATAGATATCTTTTCCCTCTTCAATATGACACAAAATAACTTACGGTTTGCGATTGCTTTGTTATTTGCCTCACACCATTTCTTGTATTCTTTAAACATATGCGTTTTGCTTCTGAATAAGTTTTCAACATACACTCTAGTAGAACTAGACCTACAATAGTGGCTAGGCACTTTGGGTAACAGCTCTAACCACTCTTTAGCTGACACTGATCTTCCTGAGGTAGCAGTTACATTTTCTGAGGTTGAACGCGTGTTTTTCGTTGGTTTCTCATTAAGAATCTCCGTGTCGTCACTTATTGCCTTTATCCATTCTGTTAAGGTTTGATTGTTAATGTCAAGTGTTTTCAGTAAAAAGCTTTTACAAACCCTCACTAAATCGCTTTTATCATTTGGTAAGAGACAATCGAACCCACATTGTTTTTTAGGATTCGATTTAGAAGTACTCGTATTTCGTCTTCGAACAACTGGCCGAATACGAACCAAGTTTTTCAAATAGGCTTTTTTAGCTTCCCATGTTTTTAAACTCCAAAAATAATCGAAAACCACACGTCTTTGCTCTTCTTTGACTGCTGCGCAAACAAAAGTTCTCGGAGTTATGGCTACATCTGATTCGTGAGTGCAAGGCTTAGGTCTCATTTCCCTCTTTTGTTTTTCTACAAAATTTAATACTAGTTTATCATCCTCTCGGTTTTTTTCTGATTTTCTTCCCATATATTTCTTCCCGATAACTCTTTGGCTTTTATTAAACTGTCTGTCCTTCCTATGCTCATAAATATCTTCTTGAGATTCGACATCAATTATTTCACTTGAAAAGACAATCTCACAGGTTTGGTCATCCAATATAAAATTATTGCTCTGAATTCTTGTATCTACCTCAGCAGACCCGGCTATAAACAAACCAGTTGTCTCATCTAAATCCATGTTGTTATTTGATCCAACTTCGGGTAAATTTGGTTCAGAATTAAATATGGATAAATCTGTCCTAACGAAGTTAGTTGATGGTATTGTCAATTCTGGGATTATGGGTGTAACAGCACGTGGTTGATCAACGGGTAAGCTGATAACATCGAGTAGAATATTATTATTTGACTCCAACTCGGCATCGACACTCTCGGTAAAGTTTAAAGATCGAACTGGAGAACTGAACGAACTGTTATGCGGTGTTTGGGCTGAACTTTGATTAATCGTAATACTATTATCCATGTTGCTATTTGTAGGATTGTATGCATTCGATATAAATACGTCCGAGGTAAAATTTGGTTCATTGATGGTAATGTTGCCGGTACTCATATCCACTAGAAGTTTACCTCGCCGTCCTTTAAATCTAGATCTCATCTTGGCGTTTGAAGCACAAAAGCACTTTTGTTTAAAAATTACCTAAAATGCAATAAACAAGCAAAATTAAAGCCAAAACCGCAACCAGTAAAAAAGTGTACAGTCAACCTTATAAGTAGGTGCCATCATTTCAAACATGACGTTAATGTGACAGAGTACTAAAGTGTGCAGCTTCTTATAAGGCCGACCGTAGGTACTAAGATAGGAACAAAACTTTAAAGCATGGAACTCGGTAAGAATTATTATACCTACATTAAATAACATAAGAATTAGTAATGTTAGTACGAATAGGCGAGAAAGTTAACAAAAACAAGGAAACAAAACGGTAGGTACCAAAAACAATACAATATTATAGGTAGGTTAGTAGAAGGATTAAATAGTAGGTACCTTCTCAGTTTTTTTAAATTAGATTAAAGTATGATACAATATTGAAAAAAGTGTTTTAGGCGGAAACACTACCTCCTAATGTTTATATTTAATATTAAACATTATTTTATAAGTTAAGTTTAGTATACATGTTTCTATAGATTATAGATCTTGTCTTTCTCTTTTTAGCTTATATTTTTATTGCATTCGGGTTTTCTCACGCATCAAATTTTATAGTCTAAACATATACTTACTTTTTGATTTTCCTGTCAAAATAGTAGCATCAAAGTGACGAAAGACGCAAGATCAGTATTTGGCCGGTTCAGCCAAGTGAAGAAGTAGCGTAATGGTGGCATTACGCTAATTCTGTTGTTTTTTTTTTAAATTCGTCAATTGCATAATGTAACTTCTAAATTCGAATTTTAAAGTACCCTGGGCCCTTTGCCACAAGACTTTACAAGTGGACTAGTGGGCAAAAGACGAATATGGACAGGTTAGATCGGTTACTTTTTATTAAACTTCAAAGCAAGAACTGTTGCCAAATACGGTTGAGAAGTAACCGGGTGTTAGCGAATGGTGGTCGTCATCTCGAGATCCCTCCTGATATGCTTGGGTTTCCTAAAGTAGCTGTGCAGCTGTATGACGGGTGTAATTATAGCGAAACCTGGGCCGAGCTTCTACACGGTAAAAACAATATCGTATTTGACGTGTTTCCGTATTGTCAACGTTTTCATAACTCTTATGTCATTTACAATAATGGCGACTGTGACATGAACGATTCTAAAACACGTCAAACTCGATATCGTTATAACGCAGTTGAATAAAGACCCTGGGCCTCTATTCAGCTGCGTTATAACGATATCGTTTTTGACCTGTTTCCGTATTGTAAACGTTTTGATAACTCTTACTTATGTCATTTACAATAATGGCTGTGACATAAACGATTCTTAAACGTGTCAAACACGATATCGTTTTAACGCACCTGAATAGAGGCCCTGTACAGTTAACAAAGAGTTATTAATGATTATTTTATGACTCTCTGATTTATCATTTCAAACAACTCGGCATCTATCAATGAAATATTTAATATTACTGTACAAGAAACTAGCAGCCCGTGCAGAAGCGCTTCACGTTACTAGTGGTAGCGTAAGCTTAATTGCGTTACTTGTATTACGTTTTAAAGCCTAGCGAGCCGTAACTGTAACTGTTACACGTAACACCGTGTTGTGTACGCGGCTCGCGAGCTTGTTCTCCACTAGGAGCTCGTTACTGTAACTGCTACGACGTATGACGTCATTCAATTAAATTCGCCCGTTTTATACTGGGACCCGCTACTGCAACGTTTTGTGTAGTTTTAGGTTGGATCTTATCTCACTTAGTATGTAGGTATGTAAGGCCCGTAATAATAAACTGATCTCGGTTTAAATACCCGTCTCAAGATACGTCAAAAATTACAGCTTTCTATGGTTTGACGTTTATTTTGACGTATCTTGAGATGGGCATTTAAACCGAGACTAGTTTATTAATACGGCCATAAGAGGCCGAAGTAATTTGTGTAGTTAGTTAGTTAGGGTAGACTCTTATACCGTTTGTCGATGAATTTCAAAAGTAGTCCCCGCCTTTTTTGTACAATGATAAAAATTATCAGTTACATAATATTTTACTTGATGCCCTTTGCATTTTACATGAACAAATCGTGGAAAATAAATGTACATATCTTGAAGAGGATTTATCTGAAAGTGACCCAATTGTTATTTATCGGCATTTTAGTAAAAGTGCACAATAGTCTTTGGAATAACTTGTTACCTCCTGCGTTCATACAAAATATTTGTATTTGTTTGACTTAGGAATTGCCAACATAGCAAAGGCATTTAATTTCTAGTTAAATTAATGTCCCATGTTAATTTTAACCGACCCGTTTTACATAAACTTATTCTTACAGCCAACTACCAATATTTGCAAATGAAATGATAAATATTATGTGTTTTAACATTGCGAATCAGACGTTTCTAGTGGCGTGCCTTTACCACTGAGGCGCGTTTAGGTATTAATCGCAAAGTTTGCCATTTTCTAGAAGTGGTTCCCACTTTTCAGATAAGGCAACGCGGTAAGAGTCTGGAGTATTTCGAAGAGTTAGACCCCTGGCAGGTTGGTCGCTTACGAGCTTTCTGTTCTCGTAGACTAGAACGTCAGCCTGGCAACTTTGCCCTATGAAATTAAACTACTTTCAAGTCGTGGTCCCTCCCTGTAAGACGAAAATAGTTGAGCTATTTTAACAATGAATCGAATAAAGAATATTGTTAAGCGGCAATTACACTGAGCGGCAACCGCAACACTTTAAAGAACACATTAGTCGTCCGCATTCGGCGAGCGACAATCGACATCTGCAACCGCCTAATTGGATTTTAGGTTATCGTCTTTCAGGTGGACACACAAAGTTAACTTTTTAAGGCCTAATTTTCTGGATAAGCCCATTCCCGCATAAACATAAGTTATATGTACACAAGCTTTAAACTATTGACCACAGGAAAGACAACTTTTATTTTTAAAAGTGTGTATGAGCGAATTAGCTACCGGCAGTAGGCGGGCAGACTAATGTGAAAACGACGTTCGTTGGCCGAAATAGGTGAACGAAGTGGTGTAATTGCGGCTTTTCTTTTCACAACTCAAAAAGCCTCTCACAACTGTTTAACTGGAAAAATCGCAATAATGTTAATAATAATAATATCACAGGACAATGTCACACAAATTGACCTAGCCCCAAATTAAGCTCTAGGCTTGTACTATGGGTACTAGACAACGATAAACATACTTAGATAGAGAAATAAATACTTAAATACATATAAAACATCCAAGACTCGGGAACAAATACTAGTGCTCATCACACAAATATCTGCCCTTACCGGGATTTGAACCCGGGACCGCCGGCTTCAGTGGCAGGGTTACTCCCAACTAGGCCAACGTGTCGTCAAAATGTTTCGTTTTGTTGATGATAAAAGTGAAATTGAATGAAATTCTCAAATGTAGAATAACACTGAGCCATGCGGTGTTAGTTATTTACTAATTATATATATGTATGTTTGTATGTAAACTCTTATTGCGCATAACATGTTTGCATCGATATAGGTAATGTAGTACATAGGCGAATTTCCATATATATATATGTGTGCAATTTATTATTTTGTCATGATGCAGCTTTCTGTATTTACGCAGTATTTGTACCAAAAATATTAGTTAGTTTGCGATTGTAAAGTGAAAACTGATATTTACATTATGCCTAACCATAATTGACAGTTTTTTAGAATGGTTGTCTCTGTGAGTACTGAATTATCAACTGATATAGAAGAGTGGAACAAGAAAACATGTTGTGCTGACCATACCCGGTGTGGGACAAGAATACTTTCACTTCATTATCTTGCACGGTTCTGAAGATGAGAAGCGCTCGAAGTCGCTTAGTTAGTTAGTTTTAAATAAATCTCAACAAAATCATGTGTTCAAATTTTAATTGTTTTGGTAAAGCTTATATTCAAAGCGCCTAGGGGAGGAGTGGCTATGTCGTTTTGTAGAGTGACGTGATGTAAATATGTACGGGTTTAAGTTGCCAGGTCTGAAGGTATAGCAAACATTAAGGCTTTTAGCTGGTGCTTTATTACACAGATCTCTTCTAAATTCTCCAAATGACTCATTGGTAAACTTTAAGTAAACAGCCGGCTTATGCTGCGTTTCCACCAGAGCTGTGTGAGGTAGCGGAGCGGAGAGTGTGTGAGAAAAAATCCACCAATAGGAGAGCTGCGCTGAACGAGGCTGGGAATCGTATTGGCGAATATTTTCCTCGCAAACTCCGCTACCTCGCACAGCTCTGGTGGAAACGCGGCTGCGCCAAGAGGCCACTTGCAGCTGCGCCCACACATCCCCGCACCCCCTATTGGATAAATAAAATGGAATGTCTTTATGGACTTCCGCTCGAAAAACATGAGACGTAAATATTAACGAGTTTATTTACAATAATAGTGCAATGTCTTACACCAGTCTCATGTCTCATTTACTCGAGTCTAACTGACTACCAAAACCCGAAACTGTGGCTCTATTCTCGGTAAAACCATATCGCTTTTGACATGTCTACTGTCAAGTAAATAAGAGCTATCATGACGTTGACAATACGATGACATGTCGGCAAATGTTGTTGCCGAGGAGAATAGAATCTGTGTTGCATTGTACTATAAACCACTCCCCATGTGCCCTCTTCAAACATCCAATCAATTTTGAGCTTTATCGTGATGACATTGTTTACTGATAACTATTACTTATGTAAGAGGATTTTTATGTAAGCTTCCTTATTCATTTGTCCTCCTATCTATATTATTAATTTAAAAACAAAAACTATACGAGTTGGACTCAAACCATTTCAGGGCTGAGATTCTAGACTTTAAAAACTTGGTGTTTTTGACGTTTTTTCGTATTGATAACGTTATGATAGCTTTCATTTGCTTGACAGTAATGTCGGTCATGTTAAAAATCCATAACACGTCAATGACAATATTGGCTGCGTTCCGAATCACGCTCACGGTGCTCACAACGCTCACAATGCTGACGGCCGGTCCGATTCAGTTAGCGCGCTGAAGGCCGTGTAGTGTGTTTTTGTTTCGGACCGCTCGTTAGCGCGCTAAAATGTTTATAACCTAAAATTGGTCAACTGTCAAGTCAAAATAGGAAAGTCTGAAATTATTGTGTCACTGATGACATGGTATAAGTCAATGAGGTAACAAACATGTATGATGCTCTATACGTTGCGTGATTTTTCAAAACATCTTGAATATAATATGCGATCTCTTATCCAAACAGTACGTCAAACGCCAACTTGACGTTTGTGCTCACGGTGCCCACGCCTGGAAGTGTAAGCACCGTTAGCGCCATCCATGACGTTATCAATGACGTCATGGCATTTCTTGTAATCGCCGTAAGCGTTGGTGAGCGTGTTCGGTCCGATCGTGATCCCGCTCTGAGCACTTTAAGCGTGATTCGGAACGCAGCCATAGTTTTAACATATTGAATACACGCCCAAAAAAAAAATGCACTTTACTTGCAGCTATTTAACTTTAGTGACTTAAATTTCAAAGCTGAGGTGCGTGCGGTGATGGTAAAAATGTGGGGTATGGATGAGTCATCGTTGCGGTGTAACAGGTGGGACGGTCGCTGGGCGCGTCCATCCTGGACCTCACGGCGCAGCACCCCAACAGCCGCGTGCCCTGCTCCGAGCACCGCAACCTGGGCGCCGTGCGCGAGTGGCTGCGCGCGCACACGCGCACCATGCGCCCGCAGGTACACACGCACACACACACACACACACACACACAGGAGCTGACGGCGTAGTGGTCAACAGCCGCGCGCCCTGTGGCTGATAGTATTGCCACAGTATACATACAGATCGTCTTTAAACAAAGCTTACATGTGTGCGTGCCTCGACCGTACGCGCCGCGAGCAAATAAGCAAATTCAACAAGTCACGCCAACTCGGTTTAGTCGGGTCACGCTGTCAAGCGGCGACCCGCATCGACTCGACTCTAGCTCTCGAGTGGCAATGGGTATCAGAAACTAATAGAGGGTCGGAGATGAAGTACTTTTCTATTTATATTATGGTATTGCAGGAGACAATTAAAAGATTGGTCGATTGATTGATTGAGATGGTTATGGGTACGTGTAGCCCACCGTCGTATCGAATGTAATTATCACAATTACAACATACATACATACATACATACATTACCTTACGCCTTCATTCCCAGAGTGGAGCAGGCAGAGCTAAAGAAATACCAACAAGTCTAAAAAGACTTCTTGATATTTTGTAATCCATGGGAATACATGGAGTGGCACTATTCTAACCCGGCAACCACACGGCACAATCGCAATTACAATACAACACAAATACGCTTTATTGAACACCAAAAAAACAGAACACGGAATAGTACATTTTAACTATAGATATACAACAGGCTTGATGTGTTTCCACTAATCCAAGTTCAATTATGATACAGGCTTTTTTATGACTCGAAGAAGCACTGACCTCTACTTATAATATTTACAAGTACACTGGACTGGCATACACGTGATATATAAGCAATTTGAGTATCGCTATCTTGGCGCTTTTGCTGAAGCAGCATTTATCGTGCTTGGAAATAATACCAGTATAATAACGTAACTTAATTTTTAATTCCCGGTACTCTCGGTGGGGCGCTTTGAATCGGCACAATAAAGAACTGTTATGTTGTATGAGACAGCCTGTCGAGTCCAGCATGCGTACTTGTATTAGTAAAGGTCAGTGTGAAGTTGGCATATAAACACACAGGCCACAGTAGGTTTAAGTCGCATAAACATTTGTAAAATGCTTTGCCAACTTTGACGATTGAGATAGAATGCCTCTATGCTATACATATCACTTTATGCATGTACACATGTTTTATGGATCCGGTCCATAGAAGCAAGATTAAAAGCCCTATAGATCCATTCTGTTTCTGATTACTAGTGGCGCCATTAATCGATTTCAAAATAAATCGATTCATTCAATCATGATTCCATGTAATCGTGATTACAAATGGGAATCATAAATCACGATTGATTAAATCGTTAATCATGATTTAAGCACTCTTTCGATTAGGATGAGGACTGGGGCTCATAATAAATTTATCGCAGTTATGACCGCAATGGCTTGGATTTGGATGGCGGCCATGATGTTTTTAAAAAAAGTCGTCAGCGACATAATTTTCTTTTTTTTTGGGACGTTCGAAAGTGCTATCAAATCTGGGATAGAAAATGGCGGTCGAACCGATATAAAAAAATCAACAGGGATCGTTTTCTTAGTTTTTGGGAACGTAGATTTCGAAAATGATATCAGATTTACAATTCAAGATGGCGGCTGTCTTCGGGTATCTCCTCGAAAATATCGTATATACCTACTAATCTACCGCCATTTTAAATTCCAAAATTACTTTTACATATTATTTGCATTATTAATATTAAAAGCTTCCTTTTCTTGTCCTTCTCCTCCACCTTTACCAATACATATTTGTTTTCTTAAACTTTTGTTTGTATTTATTTTACCTTTTTCTTTAACTGTACCTCTTTAATTTTCAGTGCTAAAACCATCTTAAAATACAACCAGCACTTTATTTAAAATCGGGGTAAGAAATCTGTCCCAACTCGACAACTATAACATCCATCTCTCAATAGCTACTAAACATGAGTGTTTGGTGTGAGTGGCCGTCGCGGGCTGCGGAGACGAGCGTTTCGAGTTATAGGTTGCGTTTATTTCAGCTGACGATGTCGCGCCTGCGGCCCAAGACGTCGTCGCCGCCGCGCGCGCCGCTGTACGCGCGCGCGAAGGGCAAGGCGGTGGACGAGCGCAAGGAGAACACGTACGCCGGCGCCAAGGCCGACGAGCGGCGCCGCGCCGAGCCGCCCGCCGCGCCGCGCTACCTCGAGCCCGACAAGCCCAAGGCGCTCGCCGCCAAGCGCCGCAACGTGCTCGCCGTGCGCAAGCCCAACTCCAGCAAGACGCAGCTCGCGCTCCGGACCAAGCCGGCCCGCCGCTCCGCCGACGACACCGAGAGCCCGCGGCCCTCCATGCTCTCCACCAAGCTGTCCAGCAAGCGCAGCTTCTCGCGCTCGCTGCGCTCGGCGGCCCGCGTGTCGGCCACCCGCTGCCGCGCCATGGCGTCGTCGTCCTCGGACGACACGGTGGGCTGGGAGGAGGCGGCGCCGGCGCCCGCGCTGGCCGGCCGCCGCCGCCCGTTCCCCACGCCGCCGCCCGCGCGCCTCAAGAAGATCCGGCTCAAGACCGCCGCCTAGCAGGCCGCCCGGCCCGCCCGCCGAGTCCGCTCCATCTAAACCAGAAGCCATACAAATTACGTGTGCTCGATCGTTTGTCATAATTTAGCGTAGAAAGTATTATTACATATGTAATCGTGTTGTTTTTCACCGCGTCGTCGCCGGCCCGCGAGCCCGACAGGTAGCTCCGAGGAGCCCTGTCGATTAGAGGTCTCACTCGAACGAATTTAAAATCAAATCCGGCGGTTGCACGGTAAACGGTTCGAGACAGGACTTTTCAGATTATATAATTTGTTGTAAATTTACAGATTTTTACTTATAGTTGTGTTGCTGTCTGACGGAAATTTTATTGTGTTCTATATTTTATCAAAAGTATACAATTGTAATAGCTCAACACGGTGGTCCTATTTTAACTTATTCTATTAAATTTCTTATTCAAAATCACCCTACATTTTTTGCACTCTTAATAAGACTAAAAAGACATAAATATAGAAAAGCTATATTACCTAATAAATTGATAAAGTCGAGTAGCCCCGTCCGGGGAGTTGGGTCCTGGAGCGTTTAGAAAAATTAATTGATCTCTTAAAAAAATACAAGTAATGGCTGTACCTTGCCTGGAATATTCTATCACAAATTTCTGTTTAAGCTTTTGTTATTTGCGGTAGGCCGAGTAGCGAAGCGTGCCCGCCCGCCGCGGCGAGCAGCGCGGAGGAGTGTTGTGGGCGGCCCACAACCAGAACAGTGCAATATAATGTATAGAAATAAAAAGTTATTCATAATTGCTAATTAAATAGCTTTTTAGGTACTTTTAAAGTAAAAAAAAAAACGATTTATATGTATCTAGTTTGAAATTCATAGCGTGTATAATAAGCAGTGTTTATCATAGAAAGTATTGTATGTATATTTTAAAATAGCTATTATTTATTATTTGACATATTAATAAACAAATATAATAACATACGATGTTATCATGCTGAGGTCGTTTTATTTTTCACCCTTGACCAATTGGGATACACCATAATTTATTTACCAAGTACATTCATTGTAACACGACTGAAATGCTCGCGAACGCACACATTTTTTGGCTAGCTTTGTAGCCGAAGTGTTGTGGAGTGGTGCGTTAGTGACCTAAAAAAATATCGAAGACTATACTAAAATGGAAGAAAACTGAGTAAAAATATTACTCATTCGTTTAGATCGTCACTACTTTGAAAAAACTCGTATCTCATATTTCGTGATGCACGATTTTAAACTTATGTTTCTTCAGTTTTAACGAGGTTACGAGGTTTTTCAAAGTAGTGACTAGATGTTTTTTTTGTAATGCCGGCTGTACACACTCGCCGAGACAGCTAGGTCAAGAGCGTGTGTGTACATACTAGAGGGCTAGGACAAGTGTCCCGCGACTTGTTTCCCGCTCGGATCTCCCTTTCCATCTAGTCTGTAACGATAGAGATGCACTGAGCGACAAGCGAGAAAATACAACTTGTTTTAAGCGTACTGGTCTCGTCTTATCTCCCTCGCTCATGTCTCGTCTCGCCATGTTCCGGTCTCGTGGGTTTCAGCCCGAGTCTCGGTGACAGGCTCTTGACGAGTGTGTAAAGCCGGCATAAGATACCGTCCCATGTCTTATGGAAAAGTTACCGGTTTTTATTTTGATCCTTAACAGGATCACTTTTTGAAAACCGCTCATATACGAAACCTCTTATTAGGTAATAAAAACTCCCCGGCTTGATAAATCTATTATTTTAAGGCAAGAAGTCACACAAACACGCAGACCACTACAGTAAGTGAACGAGGTAGGAAGTGGCAGTTTTTTTTTAAATGGATGATTGGCCAATTTTACACCTCAGCTGCGCTATGCTAGTAATAAAAAAAACTTCTTATAACAAAAACGGCGATCGGCAATACCGCTCCTTGTTATTTTCTAAACATAAAAATAGCATATCTCGAGGATCCTATCCGAGGGAGACCTGCCTCTTGGCAGGGCTCCTTTTACTTGGCGGTTTTGCCCTTCGGGCATCTAAAGATACCTAACGAACGTAATCTACCTACTTTTGCGGAATAAATAAATATTTCTGACGATAACTAATATGATCGAATAGCAGTGGCTCCTCGAGTCAGTCGCTAAAAATCGATTTCTGTATGTTCTCTATGGACTTTAAAACCATTGGACTGATTTTTATGAAAGTTTTAGGCTGCAATCTTCAGATTAGCCCTGATCCTGTGAAGTTTAGTAGCGATCTGATCGGCATAAATAATATAGATGTGAAAACTTTGTCTGTTTGTTGTTTGTTAACTTTCAAGGCTAAACCAGTGATCCGCTTGGTATGGAGATAGTTTGAACCCTGAACATAGGGGTACTTGCTTCCCGCGAGTGGCGATAAACGACTTCTGCGCGGAAGGAATTGCGGGCAACAGCTTGTTTTCTATAAAGCACTAACGTACCCGACAGACGTTTTCCTGCCCAATCGCAGTACCACCTAGGTACTGGATCCAATAGTGGATCAAAACCTTTCAGGGACTCTTAACACAAACAATAATTAAAATCGGCCTAATCGTTCAGGAGTTCAGTGACATACCCAAATACTGAAGAATGTTTATATACTCGACGTCAAAAAAATGCGCCTTATGAAATTGTCATGAAGCAGAATAAACCATATTTCATCTAAGGTAGGTATTACTTTTGAAAATTTCATAGGTGCCATTATATTGACGCCAAGTTTATATAAAGACTAGCTTCCGACCGCGACTTCTTTCACATCGATTTCGATTATCATTTTTCCTTCAGGAACTTTTATATTTTACAGGATAAAAAGTAGCCATGACCAGGGTAAAAGCTATCTCCATTACAAATTTCATTCAAATCCGTCCAGCCGTTGCAAGGTGAAAGCGAAAAAAATACCAAGTTCCAGTCTCTTCGGATTATGATACAGAGCTATCCTTTTGGGCACAGATCTGTGACAGACAGACAGGGGATAATGCGTAGATACTACACTACTGACTCGACCCTCGGCGACGCTTACGCACTTAAAAGACAATGTGCACATGCATCAACACTAGACCCCGTTATCGGAGGTGCAATTTGGTAGCCAGACGTTCTTAGGCATGGGTAAAAATAATTTTGAAATATGGCTATGTCAATACTTTTTCTCTATCATAATAATTGTCTTAGACAAAAATTAAACGATTTTGTTTATGTCATGCACTGGCTTGCACCTCGAAACATTCAAAAAGTTCAATTGTAACTTTGAACAATTGTGAAATAGCAACCGTGTTTTTGTTCTACTGATAGCGGATTTTGCTTCTGATGACATTATCTTATCATGGGTAATAAAGAATAAAGTGTTACTTTTTTGTCAATTTTTTTTTATATAAAACTAGTTTGTAAACAAAAACTAAGAGCATCAATATTGACATTATAAATATTTTTACCCATGCCCAAGAACGTCCACCTACCAAATTGCACCTCTCATAACAGGGTTTAATCAATACACAAGTTTGACGACACACTGACTTAACTAGTAGTAACTCTGCCTTCGAAGGACCTGGGTTCAAATCCCGGTAAGGGCAGACATTTGTGTGATGAGGGAGTGTTTATTCATGAATGTTGGATGTTTTCTATGTATTGAAGTATATATTTCTCTATATAAGCAAGGTTATCGTTGTCTAATACCCATAGTACAAGGCTAGAGCTTGGTTTGGGATTGGGACTAGGTCAATTTGTATGACAATGTCCTGGGATGTTTATTTTATTTGTTCAAGTATGGCCCACGCTCTTTTGCGAGATAAAACTGTATTGGATTATCTCGTCTCATTCTGTATTATTCACTCTTTTTTGTCTTGTTTGCCATCTGTCACTATCTTATTGGTCAAACTGTGTAACTTGTCTCTTTTAATAAGTCCTATTCGTTTTTCGTCACAGTCTTGGACACATTCTTTGTTATTCTCCTTCGTTTATAGTATCATTCGCAATATTTCTTTAGTCACATTTGTTGGCTTGGCTTGGCTTCATTAGCAATTAATTTCATTACTTCTTACCGTCTTACATACCTTCCGGAAGCATACAGTTTCTTTCACATTTATATTAAAAACTATAAGCAACTATAACTATTTATAAGGTTGTGGTCGTGTGAATAGACCTAAGTGTGACGAGAATAGATAGTCACAAACAGCAAATGAGACAAAAAACTAGTCAGGTACTTAGGACCAAAAACGAAAGTCAAATTACAAATGTTTTGAAATATTTTAGCCAATGAGACAAAAAACAAGGGAGATTGACAAGGAAGACTGTTAGGAAGTTACATTATGTCTCTTTCACTCAGCTGCACCACTATCTATCTAAAAGTATCAGAGTTTAGTATACAAGAAGTGCTAAAGAAATGGTTACATACTGGGTATGAAAGGAAACACAAGAGTTACCGCATACTTTATATTAAAAGTCCACAGTAAGCTTACACTAACAGATTACAGCCTGCGTCCTCGTCGGCCTCCCTTCCTGCGGGTTGAGTCTGAGGGCACTGGAGTTACATCCTCAATGCGACCAATCTTCATGCTGGAACGAGCCAGGGCACGGAGAGCAGACTGGGCTCCAGGGCCAGGAGTCTTGGTCTTGTTGCCACCAGTGGCACGGAGCTTGATGTGTAGAGCAGTGATGCCTAGGAGTTTGCACTTTTCAGCAACATCCTAGTGACAGTAAAAAAGTAATTAGTCTACCAGCTTTTAGAAAAACTCATCAAATTAAGATTGTATTGAATTAATTCAAGAAATTGTAAGGTGTCCTTAACCCTTGAACCTTAGTCTAGGGATCAAATCAGCTTGAATTTAAGAAAAATATTATTTGCTTTTAAATAAATTTGCAATAAGTAAATAACTTGGATATTGGATATGTATTGTATTTTTGTTAGCCATCTAGATTTGTCCGGCCTGAAAAAGGGTTAATAACAATTTAAAATGTCACCTAGTCCTAAAGTCAGCAGTGTTGTGCCTACAATGCCATTGAAGCTATGGTTGATGTGTATATGGAAATTTTATTTTTTCATCTAGATTAAGATAGTTTAGCATAGCATTTGAAACATGCACTTTGTACAAGTGACTGTCCTAACTGCTTCTTCTCTACTTTCCAAAACCTGTATAATTCTGGTAATAGAAATTGCTGATACAATAGAGGAAGGTGTGATATTAGGGTTTTTTACCTTTTACTAAGGTAATTTTAATTAAAATAGGAAAAGTGACATGAGGTCTGTTGAGTATAATATGCTACAAAACTGTTTCTAGATCTAAACCTTAACTTTTATGATAGAAATACTGATAACCAGGAAAACAGAGCCGGAATGCAATTGCAACAATCCAGCAGACTAATCATCATTATCATGATTTACCCACTTGGCTATTGACGCTTGTGGTACATGTTTACAAGTGAAGAGTGAGCATAACCTCAAAATGAAAGTGGCCTCTGAACAACAATATTAAGTAAGGCACATAAACCTACCTGAGCGGCCAACATAGCGGCGTAGGGAGAAGCCTCATCACGATCGGCCTTCACTTTCATGCCACCGGTCACCCTGGCGATAGTTTCCCGACCGGATAAGTCGGTAACGTGCACGAATGTGTCGTTGAAGGAAGCGAAGATGTGGGCAACGCCGAACACCGTCTCACCCACCAAGTGCTGGGGGCCCAGGGTCACCTGGACCTCCTCTTTTGCAACTTTGTTTTTCCTCGGGGCCATGGCTCAGCCTGAAAACGACACAACACTTAGCACTTTTTTAACCTGAAATTATCACAGTGATCCACTTATAAACGAACTCCAGACGAACAAGAGGGACGTAGCATCAAATGTTCTACGAGAATTTTGTTTTATTTCTGTGATTATTACATATTTATTGGACAATTCATACGAAACTCGAAAATACCTTTTGCTTTGAAAGCTGTCAAACACTAGAAAGAATAGCGGATGCTGGTGTTTCCAGCTTCAGGAGCTAAAACTCCCTGACCAGATAAATGTTTAAATAATTATATAAATTTTTAGATTGTGATGCTTTTTTTGTAGAATTTGCGTCAAAATTTTAACATTTTAGTGGTGGATAAAGTAATAATTTACCTGTAACTAACAACAGTTTAGAATGTATGCTAAAAGCAACAACAAAAAGAATAATTAACTACGAACACAGATTAGGAGTGATATTTGCTCATGGCAACACCGTTTCATGCTGAATTTAGAGACTCGTTCAATTTACATTATCATGTTTAAGTTGTTCCATTTCAGTTTACGACAAAAAAATCTTACGACGAGAAATAAGCATCAGTGATCAACGCATTTTTAAGACTTTTTAATAACGCTTCGAGGATCTTTATTTTGGATCGCAACTACATCACTAGACAACCGGAAGTAGCGTACGTCATTGCCAACAGATTCATCGCATAATCTGAGAGCTAAGAGCTAAGTTCCAACATACATTTACCATCAATCAGGACACAAATCGTCGATTTTAGCGACGTAATATATTGGAATTAAGTGTGAAATATTGTGATAAACTTTCCCTAGCTTTAGTTAATCTAGTTAAATTTTAATAAGTGAGTATTATGTTTGATTTGTGCTGGGAAATGTGTTCAAAGTTCCTAGTACGCGAGTGACGTTCTGTCAGTCTTATTACTCAATTCGATATTGCATTCAATCTTTTGCGTATGCTCTAAACGAGTCTAACGACTCCAATGCTGTTTGCAGAGTTTGGTCTGTGTTATACGGACGTCAGATGATACTACACAATTCCTATCAATTTGATTTGCAAGTCACTCAATTGTGTTTTCTTTGTGAAGAAACGGATTTGCTAATCGTCTTCGTACGTTCCAGATTCACAATGTTCATCTTGGACTGGTTCACTGGTGTCCTCGGCTTCCTAGGTAAATGGTTTTGCAACTGACATTTTTATAAGATAATATTTTGCGATTTTCTAGCATTTTAGTTTTTTTTTTTATTGCATGGTTCTCAAGATTTAATTGGTAAATCCAATTTATCACATATACAAATATAATGAATATTAAAAAAAAAAAAGGACGATATCACACAAATTGGCCTAGTCCCAAACTAAGCTCTAGGCTTGTACTATGGGTACTAGACAATGATAAACTTACTTATATAGAGAAATATATACTTAAATACATAACTAATATACTAGTAAACTTCTTGGCCTGATTGTGCAAAATGTGGTTACAGAATTATCAACAAGTTGTTGGTATTTCTGTAGCTCTGCCTACCCCACTCTGGGAATAAAGGAGTGATGTTATGTATGTATGTAAATACATAGAAAACATCCAAGACTCAGGAACAGATACTAGCACTCACCTCACAAATATCGGCCCTTACTGGGATTTGAACCCAGGACCCCTAGCTTCGAAGACAGGGTCACTCCCAACTAGGCTAACGTGTCGTCAATTGATTTATTTCGTATATTGGATGAATATAGCCTGATTTAGTTTTGATAAATAAATGAATGATGATAAATATAAGTGGACACTCGCAAAAATTGACCTATTCCCTAACTGAGCTCTAGGCTTGTACTATTGGTACTAGACAATGATAAACATACTCATATAGATAAATAAATACTTAAATGCATAGAAAACACCCAAGGCCCAGACCAAATACTTGTGCTTGTCACATAAATATTTGTGTGTACCTGAAACAAATTCAGGATTGCTAGTTTTGTAGACAGCGTCACTACTAACTAACTAGGCTAAAGGTGCAGTTAACAATATTTACTCAATATTGTGTTCTAATTGTATTGTCAATTTATAAACCCAATACCGATGCATTTGTCAATTAAAAATAAATAAGAGTACTAACTAAATCATGCACAATGTCTAAGGCCGCTTCCTGACTTGTCGGTATGCATGCAGTAAAACTTACAAGCCGCATAAGCGCATTGGTAGATGCCACTGGTTGCATAGAAACCATTGCCAATTCTGTGTTTTACTGCAAGTATACCAACAAGTCAGGAAGCGGCCTAAACATGAACAACTGCATTGATTTCTTTCTCATTGACATAGAATGCTATTGGATTCTATAGGGAAGATAAGGAATTTAAACAATTTCATTTCAATAAATCAAATTTAAATTACAATGTTTGCATAATTATGTACTTTTCCTTGAATTAATAGAGGTTGCATAGTTTACCTTGATTTTTATTTTGCACACTACTTTAGTTGCCGTACAGTTGTAATAAAGGCTAAGTGTGACCATCAAAGATATTAATTGGAAAAAAACATATTTGACGTTCTAGCAATGTAATGGTATGGTCAGATCTGTCCCGAGACATATAATAAGTCTGGGATTACTAGGAAACCCCCAATAAGCTATTAATGAAGAGAAATGTGACTAAGAAGACTGAGTTGCAGGAGATGGTGACAGTGATGAATGAGGGATTTGAACAAAAGGGTATGAAAGTAAATGTTGCTGTTGGTCATGGTGATAGAAAAGGAAGAGATTACTGAGTGCATGATAAATATAAATGGTGAACTAGTAGAGCAAGTGAGTGAATTTATCTACCTGGGAAGTATGTTTACAAGAGATTGTAAGTGTGAGAAGGATGTTGAGAGGAGGGTGAATGGAAGCAATCAGATAAATGGAGCCCTGCACTCCTTTGTGAGCAGAAGGGGCATTTCACAAAAAGCCCAACTTTTTTGTTCACAATGGAGTGTTGGCTCTTACTCTGATGTATGGTAGTCAATGTTGGGTGTGGCATCAGTGGAAATGCGCGTGCATAGTATGTGTGGTGTGAAACTGTTTGATAGAGTAAGGAATGAAAAAATCAGTGACAAGTGTGGCTGAAAGAAGATGTAGTGACTAAGATTGAAAAGGGCAGGCTTCGATGGTTCGGTCATTCGGAAAGGATGGATGAAAAACGATTGACGAAAGAAATATACAGTGCAATAGTGAGTGGAAGGGTCCGAAGGGGCCGCCCTAGGCGTACTTTTTTTAATCAAATCAGGGAAATACTGGAAAAGGAGCGAATCTTAAGTACCCAAAACTAACGTGCATGCATGACTCGATGTATGAATGTGGAAGAAGCAAAGAAGTTTTATCAGGATCGTAGCAGGTGGAAAGAAATGGCCTCTACCTTTCCCCTCTGGGAAACAGGCGTGATTTAATGCATGCATGGAAATTCCAGATACTGCATTTCAATTCTTAAAATAGCAAGTTAGGTTTGAGAGTTTACTTTTAATTCCTCATTATAATTTATAAACAAAAACAATGTTTGCCCAGCTTGGTTAGATGGAATTCCTGGAATTATTAAAGTAGTAAGGTAAGGTAGGTAAAAAAAAAGTTAATTTGAATTAAATTCTAATTGAATTTCTAAAATGTACTGTAAATTATTACTCTAACCTTATCACACCATATGTATATTTCATTAAACATAGTTATGGCGGCATATCGCAGGTGAAGTATAATAATGAGGTACATGCAGCAATCTAAGTGATGATGAAATTATTACCTAATGTATCTATTGTTACACCTGATTGAAACATTTATTCAGACTTAACAGAACATTGAAACCAGAAAGCATTGCAATGTTATATATTGTACATACATGAATCCTGAAAGCATTACACTCCTTTTTTCGGCAGTTGTGTAACGTGTTCATTTAATTCTTACACTTCAATCACTTTAATTCTTCCATGCTATAGGTATCCATAGTAGTGCAGCCCTTTAATCAATAAATTTAGTTATGAAATGTTCACATTTCGGGTTGAAATTAAATACTTTATTTGCTTTAGACATGGTACATATAGGATAACATTAAATATTGTAGGAATCACATGTCTCACCTGATCGGTATGCAAAATCTTAATCATAATCTAAGAGTCACAATAAATTAAATGATAGTATAATAGAAATTAAATTGTCAATGCTTAAAATTTACATTCTTAATTTTAAATATGTTGACTTATATCTACCGTACATTATCCCAAATCATTGAGAAATTATTTAATAGAGGAATATGTTTTTATTATTTAGCCACTGGAATACTTTATTTTAAATCTTTTTACTGTCAGTTCTTTTAAACCGTTTGACAGTTTGTTGAAAATTGGTACTGCGGTACAAATCAGTTCTACTTTTAGGGCATATAAGCCTTGCTGGGTATCTGGTATTAAAGTGGCAAATTTGATTATTTGTTGTAAATAAAGAATGGTGGGTTTTTACAAAGCATGCCATTTCAAAAATATACATGCAGGGGACAGTCAAGATATTAAGCTTTTTAAATAATGGTCTGCAAGATGTAACAGTTGTGACGTCACATATACCACGAATGTACTGTTTTTGTCCTATGAAATCTATTAATTTTGGCCGAATTTCCCCACAGCGGAATTCCATACCACAGGATAGACCTAACATACCCATGGTATGGTTTTAGTGCTGTCTTTTCACTCGTGATCTTAGTAAGACGCCAAAGTGCGTATGCAAAGCGGTTTATTCTATTGCAAATACTTTGAGTATGCGGTCTCCATGAGCATTTGCTATCTACAATAATACCCAGAAATTTAACTTCATCTGACTCTGTTATTATTTGGTTCTCATATGTTACTCGTATGTTTTCTTCAATTTTATGTCTATTGGTAAATTGTATGAAAGTTGTTTTATTGAGGTTTACTCTTAAATTATTTTCTTTAAGCCAATTAATTATATCTTTAACGATACTATTAATATCGTCTTAATAAGTTTCTTTTTTTTTTAACATTCTATTACAATTGAAATATCATCCGCAAATAGAGTACAATGATGGAGAGTAACAAGAGGTAGGTCATTTATGTAAAGAAGGAATAATAATGGCCCTAAGATGCTACCCTGCGGAACGCCCACGTTATTGGGTTTCGTGTTAGACTGATAAGTTGATTCTGCTCCATATATATCAATCATATTGATTTCAACTAGTTCGTGCCTTCCGCTAAGGTAGCTTCTTATACAGTTTATTACATTTCCTCGAATGCCATATATTTCACATTTTTGCAATAAAAGGTTGTGGCAGACAAAGTCAAATGCTTTGTTCATGTCGAAACATACTGCACAAGTAGCCATTTAAATTTCAAAGATTGGAAATTATTTGTGTTACTAAATTAAAAGCTGCTACGGTGGTAAATTTTTCTTTTTGAAAGCTGTATTGATGAGGTGAAAGTATTTGAAATTTTGTAAGGTAGTCAATGATTCTTTTATACATAACTTTCTCAAAGACTTGAAAGTACTGGAACAAGCGAGATGGGTCTATAGTTACCAACTAAGTTTCTATCTCCTTTTTTATAAATAGGCTTTATTACTGATAGTTTTAATCGCTCCGGAAATGATCCCTCGGCAAAAGATAGGTTATTTAGATAGTTAAGAATAAGTGCTAAGGCATCTGCCGTTGCTTTGAGGATATTTGTACCTATACCGTCAAAACCTACTGATAGTGTGTTATTTAATGACATTATAACTTTGTATATTTCTAGCACATCAGGTGGAAACAGGGACATGTTTGATATTTGATGATTAATCGTTTGTTTATATTTGTCATTTACATTAATACTGTGCTGGTTATATTCCTTTATTAATTCTATAAATTATTCAATAAAACTTTCTGCAATTTCCTTAGGATTGCAAATAATTTTGTTTTTGTATGTTTTTTTATCTATTTGTTTCGTTTCACGTGTTAGGGTTGATACCTAGTGTGAGAATTTGTTCCTGAATCTTGGATGTTTTCTATGTATTTATCTATGTAATTATGTTTATCATTATTAGTATTGCCCTAGAGCTTAGTTTGGGACTAGATTGATTTGTGTCAGATTGTCCTACTGATACTACTAATACTGATTAACCTGGTTATGTGAGGAAAATTCTAGTGCTTTCCTTACATGACCAGCTGTGGCAGCTGTAGTCCGCATAACGTGAAATATCGCGATCTATTGGGACAAACCGCTCATCATATTGCAATCTAGAGTGGTCTCGGCAATGACATAATATAATATAAACTCTTGCTTATAAGTAGCAGTAACACATGTATTTGTTTTACATAATTTTGTAAGGTTAGATCAGTCTAAAATGTCAAAGAATCAAGGTTATTGATTTAGTATTTTATCTATCTATATTTAAGCAAGTATAAACATTAATTTATGCCCTGTTATAGGAATGATCCTGGATTTATGCACCCTAGGTGTGCATACAACCTATTATTTCCTACTTGTTACCACACTGCACATTTTTTATCATGTTAATCTTCATTAATAAGTTACAAGGTTACAAAGGTGATTGAAGGGTTACAAAGGGGATTCTCTCTATATTGACTAAATTAAACTGTGCTTCAGACGCTAAAGTTTTAATCGTGTTGAATATTTTGCACCTCAGAACAATAGTGAACTAATTCAGCAATTTTAAAGTTCGTTTTAGGTCTCTATAGACTTTACGACTTGAACTTAACTTTATGACTTGAAGTTTAAAAGCTGAAATTTTGAATTTGGTCACTATTGTTCTGAAGCTGCGATTTGTCCATAATGGCTGACGGTGGTGTGCGCAGGGCTATGGAAGAAGTCTGGCAAACTGCTGTTCCTGGGTCTGGACAATGCCGGCAAAACCACCCTGCTGCACATGCTCAAGGACGACCGGCTGGCGCAACACGTGCCCACGCTGCATCCGAGTACGTGCACTCATGCTTTATTAATATATTTATTTGAATACCTGCTTCCTAAAAAAAACAATTTTAGTACAAAGGCAAACTTAATGCTACAAAAATATAAACAAAATGCATTAAGTGTACTGATGATTGACTGAATGAGAGCATTGTACCATGAACTTTAAATATACTACAGATATATGAGTTTTCGGTTATATTATTCATTCGTTTTGTTGTTTTTATTCTGTCCCATAAGCCAAGAGACAACAGTGATAGTTTATTAGAAAAACCGGGCAAGAGCATGTCGGACCATGCTCAGTGTAGGGTTCCGAAGCCGTTAAGTACTACAAACATGAAAAACAATAAGTAATAACTAATTTTCAATTTAAAGTCAATTGGTGCCGTCTTAGATGATTTTAGTAGGTATAAAAACTTCAATCGCCTGTATCTCAAGAACCAATGACACAACTTACTTACTTAGTCGCAATAGTTTTTCTTTAAAACTCGTTATATGCTCTTTCTTTCGTCTACCCTAGTGCGGGGTAGGGTTACGTGTAGGGGAGGTACCCAAAAATTTTTACATTTTATTGTACCACTTTGTTGGCGTGACTAATATGTATATTCATGCCAAATTACAGCTTTCTAGTGCTAAGAGTCTCTGCGCTAGAATGCGGACGGACGGACGGACATGGCGAAACTATAAGGGTTCCTAGTTCGACTTAAATTTGCTTGAACGAAAACCCATAAAAAAGGGCCTATAATTGCCACAAAACGGATGCTTGGTGATTTCATATTCTTTTAAATCATGGTTTTAAAAGACTGACCCAAGAGACGTCATCTTTGTTTGAGGTTTGAGGTTACAATTTTTACTGGAATGACAGGTGTCAAGATTTACTTCATATCAGCCGAGCACTGTATTGACCAAAAACTGCTGCTTTACAATGTGGTTCCGCCAGTGAAACTTTTTGCCAATGTATAAGACTGTATGTTAGCAATCGTTAGTATATTATGTCATGTTGCAGCATCGGAAGAGCTCTCGATAGGCTCGATGCGGTTCACGACGTTCGACCTGGGCGGGCACGCGCAGGCGCGGCGCGTGTGGCGCGACTACTTCCCCGCCGTCGACGCCATCGTGTTCCTGGTCGACGCCTGCGACCGCTTGCGGCTGCCTGAGTCCAAGGTGAGCCCAACACTGCTGAATGCTGAGCACAGTATACATACAAAAGTAGTTCATCTTCGGCCATTTAGGAGATTCTGATACTTAATACGCACGCAACCAAACACGGCGACGGCGCGGCCCTGACTAAACCTGCTAGTTCAGTTTGCTTGTGGTAGCTCGCGGCTCGTACGGTCGAGGCACGCACACATGCAAGCCGCGCGATTTATCTTTGTTTGAAGACGAACTGACGGCTATATGAGTGTCATGTCAAAGCAGTTTCTTTTGATGAAGAGTTAGAACGTTAGTAAGCTTGGAGTTTTGCTTGGAGTTCTTGACGCGCGATTTTTTGACATTTACCTAAATACCTTTCAAACGGACCACAATATGTGGTGTGTGCTGCAACACAATGCTGAGTGGGGGACCCATATTGGTGTCACATTCCACCAATTACATTATTAGGTTAAGCCTTATCTTAGTTTCTCCTTATGTTGGTGGTGTGTTGTCAATTAAATGTTTTTCTTTTTTTATTTCTTTCTTTACTGTATTTTTTGTACATTTTTGTAAAAGTTTAGAGTAACTCATTTCAGGGAAAAATCAAAACGCCTCCATTTTGCAGTTTTTTTTTTATTGTCCTCGGCAATGACTTCCTGTTTACTATCTATCCTCTAAAAAACTACCGGACTTGCTTTTCTTACTGTGTTCCATTTGAAAGATATTAGGGAAAATATCAGAAAACCGCACGGGGTCCCTTGGGCCATCGGCCTTGACATCGGTGTTGTTTTAACAAAGTTGAATAGAGGCCCAGCTAAGCCAAAAGGAGCTATATTGCTGCAACTTCCCATTTGCATGCGTGTGTTATAACATGTTGAACTAGATTACAATTACAACTATTAAAGATTTCACATACAGTCCAAAATCTGATAGTCTGTTCGTGTCTGTGACGGACTGACAGGCCAATATCGGCCGGCGACTGTTAGACTATTGCTGTAATAACAAATTGAAGTGCCGCATGTTTTGTTCCAGGCGGAGCTGGACTCGCTACTGACGGACGAGACCCTCAGCAACTGCCCCGTGCTCATCCTGGGCAACAAGATCGACAAACCCGGCGCCGCCAGCGAAGACGAGCTGCGCCAGTTCTTCAACCTGTACCAGCAGACCACGGGCAAGGTCAGTCGCACCCTCTACCGGCAGATCTCGGACAAGTGCGAGTCGGACTTGCGCACCGAGTTTGTATTATTTGTTATATTTTTAAGCACTTGGTGAGAACCAAGTATGACGCGTATGTTTTATCGTTTTGACGATAAAACAATAACAAAATTTATTCTTGTATTGGGATTTGAAACTTGTTATTTAATTTGATTGTGACTGCCGCACAGAGCGTCTCACACACTTGTTGCGGACTGTACTTCTAACACTGGGGAGTTCCTATGCCTTCTGCTTCCATCATAAATCCAGCTTGATTGTATTGTCATCAGCACGGCTAGCACATGACGGCGCGCGAGCTATGGCGCCCGCGAGATAGACTACCTGTCTTTTTCTGACCGTTCTAATTAGACAGTGACGGGTAGTCTATAACGCGCGCGACGTAACTCGTGCACCGTCATGTGCTAGCCGAGCAGAGCATAAGCATTCCAAATTTCAAGACAAATCTAATGAGTATAACAGTGGGTTAACCTTTTGCTGGCAGAGGCTCTATTTTGACGACATAATTATGTTTAGTTACAATTTCAACCTTATTACCTTATTTTAGAGTTCAAATCGAATACAATTTAAGTGAAATATTACTCGCTCACAATTTAATTACCAATCTTTTGATGACATGTATTGTATCCTTTGTTAAACTATCTAGAATGGTGCGACCTGAAAAATGGTTAAGATGGATTTCCTAGACTTGTTTACATTGTTAGTTACAAGCGAAGCTAATATAAGTGTGTTGATAAAATGTGTTTGTCGCAGGGCAAGGTGTCCCGGTCGGAGCTGCCCGGGCGGCCGCTGGAGCTGTTCATGTGCTCGGTGCTGAAGCGCCAGGGCTACGGCGAGGGCTTCCGCTGGCTCGCGCAGTACATCGACTGAGCGCCCCGCCCGCCGCGTCTGTTACTACTTCATCAATACATTTACATGGAATTACAACTCAAACCAACGTTATACTGAAGCTACGATACGTTAATAGATACTTTCCCGCTGGGCCTCTATTAGAATAGATTGATTATAGTAGACTGGGATAAACCATATTATCGGATTGTTTTTAACTCGGCCGCTATTACTGTCGAATAAGAACTATCGTAACGTTGACAATACAATGGCACGTCAAAAACACCGAGTTTTACCGAGGAGTATATATAGAGGCCCTGTACCGAAGCTATGAAAAATTGTATGCTATAGATACATATAATTAATAAAATAATGAAAGCAGTCCTATCGCACAAATGTACAATCTGACAAAATTGTACAGTTTTACAAAGGAAAAGTTGTCGATTTATGTCCATTCCCAACATTCACACTGCAGATAGATTTGGTTACATTTTTCTTTGTATTTACTTTCCATGCTGTTATTGTATGTGGTGTTCAATAAATAATATTTGTATGGTATTTTATTGTTACTTAAAATTTGACATTTGCCACATACAAGATCTGTCAAATTGAAAGTAACCTAATCTGTCCACGGTCTGAATACAGGAACCGGACATTAGACAACTTGTACACTTGTAAAATTTTGTGTAATGGGGCCATGATAGAATTTTGAATTGAAATCGCAACTATTTGTTTTACGTTTTGGCGTAACGAATCATTAATGTATCGTAGCGCCGCGGCGGCCGCGCGAGGGCAGGCGTCGGCGACGATGAAGTTCCGGAACGAGCCGCGGTCGCTCTCTCGCTAGTACACAACATTAAAGTACAGTTCTGTATCACCTGCTCGCTTTATAAAAGACATTACGTAAATTATAACAGGATCATTATTAGAATGAAATATCTCATTTATTTAAACTCGTGACGCAGTTCAAATAATGTATTTGAACTTACTTGATCAGTAGATAGTACAAAACTTGTATGGACGTTTCACGCGTTACTAGTGAGAGAGGAAGCTTATGTAAAGCGGTTCTATCGCTATTCGCAAGGCTCTTAGCGTAATTGTTTAAAGTTTTTTTGCTCCGCCGACTAGGTTTGGCAAGTCTAAAAAATGTATCAGCCTCCCTGAAGATATATTTTTTAAGATTGTGCCAAACAAACTCTTGTATCTATTTAATTAATAAGGGAATGGTGCAAAGCATTATAATTTGATATTATGATTTTTGGTTAATGGTATATCCATCCACAATTGGCGTCTTGTCATTAAGCTCTGCATATTTATTTTTATACTTTACAGTTCTTTCTTGTAGGTATCGTAATTTTAATTCAAATGTCGTATTTATTTCTTATTCTCATTCCAACTTGGTATTCAATTATAATGTGGACTCTACTTCTATTTATCATTGTGTTGTATATTTCAACATTGAGGATTGTTATATTTTTGTATCTCGTTTCAATCGCTTGATTATGTTATGGATGAGATCGCCACCCCGCTGCGTTCCGCCGGAACGGCTAGTCTACAAACTCGGTAGATCAGTCTTTTGATGAATTTAAGTATTTCCCTCCAGTGTCAACTTAATTTATAATGAGAATTAACTTCCATTTACTCATGACGGATGGATTCAAGCGAATATGATGGGAGATGGCGCTAGATTTGGTTGAGCCGCGCGGCACCACCGACTTGCTGCAATTTATTTATAATTAAAGTACTATCAATAGCACAAAATAGATGAATTCAGTACACACATATTTTTCCCTAATATGGCCTGAGTTTATCTGACAGAATAGTGTGGAAGTACTTTTTGTGATTGAAATGTAAAGCGATCGGGCCAACTAGGTTATACCTCTGGGATAACGGTTTTTGTGCGGGCGACGATTCCGGTTTGGCGACGTCACAATGTGAAGCCGCCCCAAATAGTCCCGTGAACTCGGCGTGGTTGTTCCAGTCGTTGCCCGCTAGCCGCGGGGACGAGCCGTTTCCAGTAATAAGTTGTGATCAACATGGCTGGCTCTCAGTCGTAATTAGAAAATGTTTTCGGTATATTATTTGCAGTAAGTCCAAAAAAAACTAAGTTTGTAATAAAATTTATACAAAATACATTAGTCTTTTACTATACAAACACAAATGTTTACATGTCAAGTGCTTTAGTAGATCCGAGATGTTTCTCAGGGTGTTATTGATTGAAAATAAAAGTGATAACTTTTACTAATTAAGGTTTAATGATAGGAAAATAATGCAATAAAAATAGTTTTGTATAGAAATATTTATACAGTAATAATTTTACAAATATTGTCAAAAACTTTGGAAACAACAAACATCAGTGAATCCTTAATTCAGTGCAAATGTATGGGAATGCTTTTAATAAATATATTAATAGAAAGCAATGAGAATATAATTGAAACGATTAATATAACTTAAAAAAAGCTGTTTCGCGATTACAATGTAAGAAAGATAATTCTAGCGGACATTATTTACAAACTGTATACAAGATACACGATATTGCACATTTAACACTTAAAATTACATTGCATGAGTTCATAACATTGGTAGATGGCAACTTCGTGTCAAAATAAACATTTATTTAATATTTGTATTGTGCTAACCCGAGTCCGAGAACGCGGCAGCGCCCGGCCGCGGCGTGCGGGCGGGGCTGCGCGCCTAAGGCTGATATTTATTATCACTTCAAAGGAGACCATTACAGTTTCTATGCAATAACTAGCTAACACTACACTAAGTCGAGTCGCCACTACGAAATGAACATGTGACGCCTTGTGAGGTAATATCACATTTGGAAAACCTATTTCTATAAATTACGCTACCTAATGCTCGCGAGCAAATTCATTAGTGTCTGTCGGATCATTTGGAATTTACAAAGTTTTACGACTGGTGTATAAAGATAAAAATAAAGACCAGATAACGTAAAATACATGACTATGTTGGTTAGTATAGTATTTCATATTTACTACAATCGTGTTAAAAAAATATTTGTGATCTGTCACGCGAGCGCTACACTATATAAATACTCGTACAACTAGGTAGATTAGGTTGGGTCGCGCGGACCAAGGCGAGCCGCGGCGCGGCAAATACATCATTCATACAAATATACTCGTGCTCTATATGTACTAAATGCAAATTCACTATCCCGTACCTAACGTAGTTCATCAGTTTCGTCACTGTGAGATTATCAAAACTATTCTAAGATTCCATTATTATTGTATAAGATTCAACAACAATTTAGAAAGTCATGAAAAAATATAATTTAAATTAAAATCAATAAAATGTCAATAGAAAACAGCGGCCACGCTGAACAATGATCGTAGCATTATTTCGACAATACATCGAAATGTCAAATAAAAGTTCGACTCGGCGTGTTCGGCAATGTCACATTTAAAACATTAAAATTCAATAACAACGTTTTATATACTGATTTTATATTATGTACAAAAAAGTGTCGGGGCACGAACACTTGATATAAAATTATAGATTATCTGTAAACATTAAAGATATAGCCTTATAATTAGATCACACTTGCCAGCCGGGGGGTCCGCTGGGCGCTTGGCGCTTACAGCTGGGGAGGAATCACTTTGGTAGGGGTCGGCGCGGCGCTCAGTTCATCCACTTGCGGCAGTTGGGCGCGCCGCACATGCACATGATCTTGTGCGCGTCGTCCTCGATGTCGAACTTGTAATCGTACGCCAGCTGCGGACAGAAGGCAGCTGATAGCACGCAACACAAGTACGCAGTCCTAACTATACATTAGTCTTACTGGCGTTAGCAAAAGGATGAGCCTTTTCGTTTTTCCTGTTTCAATTCGGCAAAATATGTCGTCTAGCATAGTAAAATTTCATTCAGTCCGTTAGGAACGAAACGATAAGGGCGTTTTCCAATAAAATACCTGTAGTTAGGGAGTACAATTAACAACGGTAACTTTTCCATTACGAAAAGTAACTATTACTGTTTTAAGAGTTCAAGTTCAACCATATTACTAACAGGTGAGGTTTGAATCTACTATGTTTATTTAATTTGAAATACCGTCTATTGGCTTATAAGGGCAGCATATATAAATATGACTAATTTTCGTGACGTAATGTAAAAATAAAGATGTTAGTTTTTGTCTTTAACTAAATAGGTACTTTTTTTTGGAAAACGCCCATAAAATCAATGAGAGATCGATAAGATGCGTCTGTCAATTTGAACGGTCTACTTAAGCGACAATAGCGGTATTAGTTTCATAGGACGTTGTATCAATTTGAAAGGATTATTACAGTTATTACAGTTATTGGCTGTTTGCTTATTTCAATTCAGAGGAATAGAAAAATAATAGTTGCATTCAGCTATTACTTACTAAATACATACATAACATCATGCCTTCAATCCCAGATTGAGGTAGGCAGAGCTAAAGAAATACCAATTACTCTTAAAAGACTAAGTTAATAATTCTGTAACCACATTTTGTACAAACAGGCAAGTTTTTTACCAGTGTATTAGTGACAGGTTGCAAGCCCATCGCCTAACAGTACAACAAGCCCTTATTCCCTTAGTCGCCTCTTACGACATGCACGGGAAGACATGGAGTGGCAGTACTCTAATCTAACCCGGCAACCACACAGGCAGCTACTTTTGGCGTTAAAAATGGATATGTTCTTTAAGATCTCAAAAAATCTTTCGAAATCTTTTGGAAAAAGTTAACTTCAGTGTTCCGCACCACCCTTTGCGTCCTAGACCTTTATTTCATGTGCGCTTTGCCCGCACTAATTACTCTCGACATACCTTTTTCAGACGAGTTCCTAGATATTATAATAAACATCTGTGTAACATTGATCCTTTCCATGTTTCTCTTACTAGCCTTAAAAGGTTATTAAAATGTAAATTGTGTTAGTATCCTAATTTATTTTTTGTTCACCAGTATCTTATATTGTCATCTTTAGTGTTTCTTCACTTCATTTCACTTCTATTGTAAATTTAAACATGCGCATTTTTTATTATGTGTATTTATTAATGAACCTCCAGGTCTTTTTGATACTTATATTGTTTAGTACAAAGTACTTCTATATCGCATTCGTATATGACTGTATGTGTTCTAAATAAATAAAAAAATAAAAAAAAAAGATATCGTAAATTATGTCTAGTAATATTGGCTACTGTATTTTAACGCGAAGGGGTTATCATGATCAGTTGATAAATTGACAGTAATTTAATTTTTCGGCTATAGGTAAATTGAATGTCAGTACTTACTCAGATATGTGGAGCATAAACGGTGAGCTTCTGTTTATCCCTAGTCGGTATAACTAATTGGGTGTTTATACTAAGCGGTTAGATGATCGAGCTAGTAGGACCGGATGGAATAACTAATTAGGTGTAAGACGCGAGGTGCAGTTACCTCCTCCCCGCGCGCGAGGCGGCGCTTGGCGAAGATGATGATGCGCAGCTGGCGGTCCACCTCCACGGTCTCGGCCACGCAGTTGGGCTGGCACGAGTGGTTGATGTAGCGCGCCAGCCCGCCGCTCAGCGTGGCGTCCACCACGCGCCGCTCGTCCAGCCGGAACATGTAGATGCCGCGGTTCTGAGGGGGACGCGCGTTAACACACCTACACTCACCATTCATTATGAGTGGATAATCCTTGAACTACGGATAGAGGGCACTTAGGACGTTATGAAAAAGCTAAAATAGGTCTAGTAAAAGTCGCACGGTTTTCGAGATATTTGGACTTTTAATCGGATTTTTTGTCATTTTTCCTTACGTCCGTGTTACGAAAAACCCTCAATTTCATGTATTAATTCAATTTTCTTTTCGTTGTTTCTTGCATGGTTAGAATCACTATGAACTAAGGAAGTTTTTAAAGCTACATGCCCAGTTTTTTTTCATGACAACTTTTTGAGTAAACGCACAAAGTTTGTTTTTGCATACTACGTGAAAAACAAACGCGGGGATTTTTTAGTATGGAAAAAGTAACTTAGTGAGTTTACTCAAAAAGTTGTCATGAAAAAAACTTGGCATGTAGCTTTAAAAACTTCCTTAGTTCATAGTGATTCTAACTATGCAAGAAAAAAGTGAAAAAAATTATGAATTAATACATGAAATTAAGGGTTTTTCGTAACATGGACACAAGGGAAAATAACAAAAAATCCGATTAAAAGTCCAAATATCTCGAAAACCGTGCGACTTTTACTAGACCTATTTTAGCTTTTTCATAACGTCCTAAGTGCCCTCTATCCGTAGTTCAAGGATTATCCACTCATTACCTAACACCCTGTATATTATACTAAATTTACTCAAAAATATCTGACACGTCTTTATTACTGGAGGCATAAGTGCGTGTCTGATATTTTTAGGCGCAATGTTGTATAATATACTATTGCTGGTACTATATTATACTGTACAGCCGGTAGCCGCGGCCTCGCCACGCATCCTCGGACTGACAACGTCTGCGACTGTGAGGCAACATCGGCCCGACGTGAGTGGGACGAGAAAATTTGCAATGCGCTGGCATCGCATCCCGACCGCTAGGTGCTAAACCAACTAAATCTTTTATCTGACTTCAACTAAAATGCTTACTCATTTTACCAGGGTATTTATGTAAAAAAGCTCAGTCGTTATCGCGATGTCGTCCAATAGTTTGAAAATGCATTGAGAGCTGCTCCCCGTTTCAATGTAGTTTAACGAATTATCACAACACATTTACACAGTTCTTTAAGATTAAGAAAACAATATGCGTTGTAAAACCAGTGCTACCAGGCCGGGCGCACTCCGCGCTATATCCTAGAAGATGTGCGGCCTGGCATGCGCGGCCAATCAATTGCGTTCACGCGCGCGCTCGTCCTGACGCGCAACGTACGCTGATACAGGAATTTAAGTTTTTTTTAATTAGGTACCTATATGGCCACTCGAAAAGCGAGTACTGCATACGGATGCTTAAATGACACTTATAATGTTTGTAAAGGTTTTCGATTTTTGACAAAGTTGCGTTCGGCGCTCGAGGACACAAACTTGGATTATTCATTGGGCCAACTTCATAAATAATTCTGCGACAAATCGCAACTACCGGATTTGACGCAAGCTGTGATGTATAAGGTACTGAACTAATTAGTATCAAAGGTTAATAAAATCAATTTGTTTTCTCACCACTTTCTGTCCTACGAACTAAGCAGTCTGTAAAGTTCACGATGAGCGAAATAATACATATTCGCAGCGCGGATTTAAGGTGCATTATGCCTCGTTACGAGCGCACCCACTGTCAATAGGAGAAATATTACCAAGGTCACCTCCGTGCAAGGTATTATTAACTTTAACACGTAAAAAGTTGGTAAAAATTTGCATGTTTGCAGTCGCAGAGTTCTTGTATTATTGCTTATTTTATACTGATACTAAGGTGATGGAACCAGTAATGGACAGGGACCTATAATGGACATTTAATTCTTATTATACAGAAGATAACGGTTTTTCATTCATTTGCAATCAACCAACTTACAATCGTATATTCTTTGAATTAAGAGTTAAATGTCTACCTTAGCCTCGTACTGCTTCTCGCGTATCTCGGAGAGCTCGGAACGGATGATCTCGCCGATGTACTCTATGACCATCGTGTGCTTCTCAATGTCACGCGCCGCGTACAGACCCAGGCCCTGGATTTTTGACCTGCGGGGACGAAAACAACGTTACATCTTGGTAATTACTAATTACACATGGTGAAACAAATGATTTAGTAAAAGTGGTCACGAACAACCGAAAGTAACGTTTGTTCTCAGCAAAAGGGATTTTGATACCACCGTCAAATATGCTCAATATTTAGTGGCCGATTTGCAGTCGCTGCCGCGACAGCATAAACGACAATCTGCCGCTGCAATGTTTACCCCTAAAATGTCGCATTACGGTAGTGTGTGTGTGATGGTACCTGGCGAGGTAGACGTTGTTGCGCCACTCGAGCTTCATCTTCTTGTACTGCGAGCTCTTGGTGTGCACGAACTGCTTGCTGTAGGGGCAGAAGGGCGTGTCGGTGGCGGCGGGCGCGGGCGCGGAGACGGCGCGCACGGTGCGCCGCCACGCGCCGCGCCGCAGCGCCTCGCTGCGTGTGTGTGTGTGTGTGTGATGGTACCTGGCGAGGTAGACGTTGTTGCGCCACTCGAGCTTCATCTTCTTGTACTGCGAGCTCTTGGTGTGCACGAACTGCTTGCTGTAGGGGCAGAAGGGCGTGTCGGTGGCGGCGGGCGCGGGCGCGGAGACGGCGCGCACGGTGCGCCGCCTCGCGCCGCGCCGCAGCGCCTCGCTGCGTGTGTGTGTGTGTGTGTGTGTGTGTGTGTGTGTGTGTGATGGTACCTGGCGAGGTAGACGTTGTTGCGCCACTCGAGCTTCATCTTCTTGTACTGCGAGCTCTTGGTGTGCACGAACTGCTTGCTGTAGGGGCAGAAGGGCGTGTCGGTGGCGGCGGGCGCGGGCGCGGAGACGGCGCGCACGGTACGCCGCCACGCGCCGCGCAGCAGCGCCTAGCTGCGTGTGTGTGTGTGTGTGTGTGTGTGTGTGTGTGATGGTACCTGGCGAGGTAGACGTTGTTGCGCCACTCGAGCTTCATCTTCTTGTACTGCGAGCTCTTGGTGTGCACGAACTGCTTGCTGTAGGGGCAGAAGGGCGTGTCGGTGGCGGCGGGCGCGGGCGCGGAGACGGCGCGCACGGTACGCCACCACGCGCCGCGCCGCAGCGCCTCGCTGCGTGTGTGTGTGTGTGTGTGTGTGTGTGTGTGTGTGTGTGTGTGTGTGTGTGTGTGATGGTACCTGGCGAGGTAGACGTTGTTGCGCCACTCTTGCTTCATCTTCTTGTACTGCGAGCTCTTGGTGTGCACGAACTGCTTGCTGTAGGGGCAGAAGGGCGTGTCGGTGGCGGCGGGCGCGGGCGCGGAGACGGCGCGCACGGTACGCCGCCACGCGCCGCGCCGCAGCGCCTCGCTGCGTGTGTGTGTGTGTGTGTGTGTGTGTGTGATGGTACCTGGCGAGGTAGACGTTGTTGCGCCACTCGAGCTTCATCTTCTTGTACTGCGAGCTCTTGGTGTGCACGAACTGCTTGCTGTAGGGGCAGAAGGGCGTGTCGGTGGCGGCGGGCGCGGGCGCGGAGACGGCGCGCACGGTGCGCCGCCACGCGCCGCGCCGCAGCGCCTCGCTGCGTGTGTGTGTGTGTGTGTGTGTGTGTGTGTGTGATGGTACCTGGCGAGGTAGACGTTGTTGCGCTACTCGAGCTTCATCTTCTTGTACTGCGAGCTCTTGGTGTGCACGAACTGCTTGCTGTAGGGGCAGAAGGGCGTGTCGGTGGCGGCGGGCGCGGGCGCGGAGACGGCGCGCACGGTACGCCGCCACGCGCCGCGCCGCAGCGCCTCGCTGCGTGTGTGTGTGTGTGTGTGTGTGTGTGTGTGATGGTACCTGGCGAGGTAGACGTTGTTGCGCCACTCGAGCTTCATCTTCTTGTACTGCGAGCTCTTAGTGTGCACGAACTGCTTGCTGTAGGGGCAGAAGGGCGTGTCGGTGGCGGCGGGCGCGGGCGCGGAGACGGCGCGCACGGTACGCCGCCACGCGCCGCGCCGCAGCGCCTCGCTGCGTGTGTGTGTGTGTGTGTGTGTGTGTGTGTGTGTGTGATGGTACCTGGCGAGGTAGACGTTGTTGCGCCACTCGAGCTTCATCTTCTTGTACTGCGAGCTCTTGGTGTGCACGAACTGCTTGCTGTAGGGGCAGAAGGGCGTGTCGGTGGCGGCGGGCGCGGGCGCGGAGACGGCGCGCACGGTACGCCGCCACGCGCCGCGCCGCAGCGCCTCGCTGCGTGTGTGTGTGTGTGTGTGTGTGTGATGGTACCTGGCGAGGTAGACGTTGTTGCGCCACTCGAGCTTCATCTTCTTGTACTGCGAGCTCTTGGTGTGCACGAACTGCTTGCTGTAGGGGCAGAAGGGCGTGTCGGTGGCGGCGGGCGCGGGCGCGGAGACGGCGCGCACGGTACGCCGCCACGCGCCGCGCCGCAGCGCCTCGCTGCGTGTGTGTGTGTGTGTGTGTGTGTGTGTGTGATGGTACCTGGCGAGGTAGACGTTGTTGCGCCACTCGAGCTTCATCTTCTTGTACTGCGAGCTCTTGGTGTGCACGAACTGCTTGCTGTAGGGGCAGAAGGGCGTGTCGGTGGCGGCGGGCGCGGGCGCGGAGACGGCGCGCACGGTACGCCGCCACGCGCCGCGCCGCAGCGCCTCGCTGCGTGTGTGTGTGTGTGTGTGTGTGTGTGTGTGATGGTACCTGGCGAGGTAGACGTTGTTGCGCCACTCGAGCTTCATCTTCTTGTACTGCGAGCTCTTGGTGTGCACGAACTGCTTGCTGTAGGGGCAGAAGGGCGTGTCGGTGGCGGCGGGCGCGGGCGCGGAGACGGCGCGCACGGTACGCCGCCACGCGCCGCGCCGCAGCGCCTCGCTGCGTGTGTGTGTGTGTGTGTGTGTGTGTGTGTGATGGTACCTGGCGAGGTAGACGTTGTTGCGCCACTCGAGCTTCATCTTCTTGTACTGCGAGCTCTTGGTGTGCACGAACTGCTTGCTGTAGGGGCAGAAGGGCGTGTCGGTGGCGGCGGGCGCGGGCGCGGAGACGGCGCGCACGGTACGCCGCCACGCGCCGCGCCGCAGCGCCTCGCTGCGCGCGCAGCCCGACGGGTTCACCGCCAGCCCGCCCTCCAGCAGGGCCGACCGCCCGAACTTGAACCGGTAGTCGGTTAGGGTTTCTATGCCTGGAGGGAAATATATTTTTCATCACACATGCTCGAAAAGGGTGGTATAACACGTAGGCGTATAGGGCAGTTATAGCCTATTTACCTCCCAAGGGAGTTGTGGGTTTAATTTTAAAATATAGAACCACTAGTACATCAACTCAGACGAAGGAGGTGTAAAATCAGCCAAGGTTTATTCCCTATATTCGAAACTTGACTAGAAACCAATTTTACTGTATATAAAACTTATACGGTACATTTAACTGCAATATATTTAAGGTCAACCGGGGTACAAGCCACTATAGGGTTATTGCGTTTATTCGAATTATTTTTTAAACAACGTGAGTTACAACTGCTCCCGCCATCTAGTGATAGACACTTGAACTACTTAGAAGAAAACGCGTAACATAGAGGGCGTTTTAACAGATCGTATTCGAGTCGTGGACCATTTTGAAATTAAGTGTCAATCCAGACCAACGCAAAGTGTGAGGTAAGTGTTCAAAATCCATTTACATCCTTTTTTTTCTTTAGGTTTCGGTATTATTTTTTATTAAAACATGACCAGTTTTAGGTAACTCACACGTACGAACTCCAATTTGTATTTAAAATGCTTAATTTTTAAATTTAATTCCATATAAAGTGTTCGGAGGTTATTTTTCAAACTTGGCTAAATGCGTCGGTTCCTTTGGGGTAATTGCGATAGTGTAACGCTTTTGCCCCAATGTCAGTGGTGAGCAACCTTTTCCTTGATACGTAATTTTAACAGTTAATTACATTTTTCATGCCTTTTTTACGTAAACGTTTTTCAAGCACGTATTTTATTTTCAAAACGTAATTATTTAAGTATATACTTAACCGTTTCTTTATTTATTTTTTTAGTTTATTTACTGGACAGATAAAGTAAAGGCTGAATATTCATCCGCTTTCAATGAGCACGTTCAATTAATATGTTAAAAACCAAATAGTTTTTCTAAGTAACCGGCATTATTCTTATTTTCAAATTAATTTCTGATTTTTATTTTCTAGCTACTTGTGTATTAGATAAATACTTAAGCACATTTAGATTATACTTAAATACACAATCAGTACCTTATCTTAAAAAAGTTTCTTGTATTTCAGGTACTAAATAGACTAAAATTAACTGCAATGGTAGTTTTTAATAACATGGATATTGATAAGTATCTGACCAAAATGGATTTTTATAATTATATTAATAATAATCTTACGTGGCCGTGGCAAAACACACATTTTATAAAGTCAAAAAATGTTTAATATCAGAATAAGTACTTGCATACATAGAAGTGACAGAAATGAAACAGAATAGAAAGAAGGAAAACCTTTAATATTAACCGTTTTTATTAAAAATCAAACATCATCTGTCGAAAAACTCTATTTTATTTACCCGCAATCGGTCACAAGATGAAAATAACATCTCTTTCATAATTTATTTTCAATCGACGAAAAATGTTTACGAAATCTGGTATTAAGGTTTGGATAAATGCGTCTACAAATTGAAAACGCATTTTCCCCAATTATATTATTTTCTGTATCAGCTTGTTAATAGCTGTTTTTGGGTCCATCTAATTATAAAACCTTCTAGAAAACTGTATTACAGAAACGTGTCATGAAGTTTTAAAGGCCTAATTGCAATATTTTAACAATTATTTTAAAAAGATGCATTTTCCCAACCTGGGGCAAAAGCGTCTAAAATCTCGTTTTATAAAAAAAATCCTATATATCTTTTAGTTATAGTGCGGCGAAAAATTAAACACATGAATTAAATTCCCAAAGAGTTGTAAAAATAACAGAACGAATGAGTATTTCAATATAGTAGAACATATATCGTAATTTAGGTCTTAAAAAAATGTAAAAAAACAGTGACTCTTTACCCCGGTTGACCTTATATTTCTTCTATTTTAGAGACATTTGCAATTTATTAAATGTTATATTGAAAACCAATATAACATTTAATAAAATATGATAAAAAGTACCCAAAATGTTTTACGTCTCAGTGGTGTCCTTGACAAATCTCTAATCAGTTAAAAGGTGCAGTTTTAAATAAAACGCTTATCCGGTATTCGTATCAGTGACGTAATAGTACTAATTATATATACCAAGAGCGAATCGCAATTTTTTACTGTAGTCTTTTAAAACAAGTATTGTTAAACCTGAACAAAAAGTACACAGGTGAATAATTTTTTTTTTTTTTTTTTATTAGCCTATTTTGGTGTCCCACTGCTGGGCAAAGGCCTCCCCTCTTTTTCGCCATTCCTCTCGGTTAAGTGCATGCTCCCGCCATTCGCTTTGAAACGCGTCCAAGTCGTCCCGCCATCTCCTTTTTGGTCTGCCTCTGCTCCGGTAGCCATCTTGCGGAGTCCATTCGGTGGCAACCCTGGCCCACCGTTCCGGATGCATACGGCAGACGTGTCCAGCCCAGTCCCACTTAAGCCTAGCGGTCTTGTCACCCACATCAGCAATGCCAGTTTTGGAGCGCAGTTCGGTGTTTTTGATCTTGTCAGTTCTACGAACCCCGAGTATGCTGCGCTCCATTGCTCGCTGGCAAATCTTGAGTCGGGATTTTTGGGCTTCAGTCAATGACCAAGTTTGGGCACCGTAGGTTAGGATGGGAAGAATACAGACGTCGACGAGTTTGCGCTTTAGTGAAAGTGGAAGGTTGCCCTTCATTAGCGCCTTCATGGACCAGAAGCTCTTCCAGGCGTTTTGGATCCGTCGATCAATTTCCTTAGCCTGTCTGTTGTCGAAAGATACTATCTGGCCCAAGTAGATATACTCGTCAACATATTGTATATCTTGCCCATCTACCGTGACCCTACGTTTCGTGCCATTGGTCATCAGCTGGGTCTTCATCCTATTTATTTTGAGTCCGACTTCAAGACTTGCCGTGCTCAGTTCTTGGAGCATTCGTTCAAGTTGGGTTGCTGTGTGAGAGAATAGGACGACGTCGTCAGCAAAGCGGAGGTTTGTTAACCATTTTCCGTCGACGTCGATGCCCATAGTCTCCCACGAAACCGCTAGCTGTCTGAAAATTTCTTGAAGGCAACTGGTGAACAACTTTGGAGATAGCGGGTCGCCCTGTTTAACGCCTTTCTCGATGCGGAATTTTGGGCCGGGAGCATGCAGCTTGATGCTGGCTGTACTGTGCTGGTAGATAGCACCAACGAGCTCAACATAGGTGTTATCGATGCTCTGATTACGCATTGCAGAAAATACAGCAGAGTGCTTGACGCTGTCAAACGCTTTGCTGTAATCCACGAATGCGAGGTAGAGTGGTCTGTTGAACTCGTTGGACTTTTCAATTATTTGATTGATCGTGACCGGGTCGAAATCCAGCTTGTTCTTGAGGTTGATGTTTGTCCAGCAGTGGAGCAATACGGTTTTCGATGACCTTAATAAATAATTTATAAACATGAGATATTAAACTGATTGGTCTATAGTTCCCAATGTCGGATTTGTCGCCTTTTTTGTGCAGAAGTATTATATTTGAGTGGCAGAAGTCTCGAGGAAATTGGCCAGTATGGAGAATGGAATTGAACAGATTTGTAATATGGGGCAATAGAACTTGTTTTCCTGTTTTGAGGACTTCGGTTGTAATACCATCTTCTCCGGGACTTTTTTGGTATTTTAAATCTTTAAGGGCAATATTGGTTTCGTACCCAGTTATAGGAGAGATGGTATCGGGACAAGAGTACTGCTCGCTAGAGGGTGATGATGACAGAGAAGGGTCCGAATAGAGTGATGTATAAAACTTAGTGCAGATTTCGCTGACTTTGTCTCTGCTACAATATTTTTTCCCATCCTCGTCTCGCAAGCTTGTAATCCAGGTCTTTTGTGTTGTAGTCCCATGTTTGGCTGCTCTCAGAGAAGTATGTTTTTTTAAGGCTATTTCGACTAGTTTAGTATTGAAGTTTCGAATATCTCGTCGGATGCTACGTTTAACTTGTTTGTCTAAAATTGAGTATTGTTGTTTGTTACATTTATTTTCTTCTCTGGATTCTATGAGATTAATTGTTGCTTTGGTTAGTTTATTGTTGTTTCTTCTCGGTTGTCTGATTTTACTGCTTGCTATTTTGATATTGCTAATAATATTGTCATATTGAGTCTGTACGTCAGTGTCTGTGTCGAGGATGCTGAATTGATTGTGAAGTTCTAGATTAAATTGCTCATGATTGGTTATTAATGTTTCCCTGTTAAGATGTTTGATTTGTTTTAAGAAAAGTTGTTGTCTGTGAAGTTTCCGATTAAATTTAATTTTTGCTCGTAAGGGTCTGTGGTCGGAACTGAATTTTATTTTGTTAAGAATGGATATATCTTTTACTATGTACTTGCTTGATGAAAGAATGAAATCTACTTCGTTTTTTGCATTTCCTGAAGGCGAAACCCACGTCCAGCGACGCTGTGGTTTTTTCAGAAAGAAGGTGTTACAAATTCTTAGACTTTGTCCGAAAGAGAATTGGATTAGGCGGGTACCACGGTCGTTCCGGTCGCCATAGCCATGCGGTCCGATCACATCACCATTATCCAATTCGGTTCTCTTTCCAACCTTTGCATTGAAGTCGCCGAGAATCATGTTCCATGATCCACGGTTCTCTTCGCAAGCTGTATTAAGAAGGACATAAAAAACTTCAATTTCTTCGTCGCAATGTGCTGATGTAGGAGCATAAATCTGGACTAGGGTTAGGGTATGATTTTGGTCAATTTGGAATTTTAATACAGCAATTCTCTCAGAGTAGCCTCGAAATTCAATAATGTTGTTTTTCCACTTCTTGTTTACGAGAAAACCTACTCCGTACAGCCCGCCTGCTATTCCGAAGTGGTAAAACACACTATTGTCTCTCTCTACAGTCTGTTCTCCTTCTCTACGAACTTCCGACAACCCCACTACGTCCCATTTGATATCCTTCAAAGCGTGCTCCAGCTCGACGAGTCGTTCTTCTTTCATCAAAGTGCGGACGTTGTAGGTGAGAACGTTCAGCAAATCAGATTCCTTTTTCTTAGCCTTGGTCGTTTGACGGGGGATCGAATACGCCCGGGGATTCTTAGCACCCCGTGCTCCAGGGCTGACCCGGATATATTTGTGAATAATATATTTATTTAATTCTTTCATTATTTACGCTCTTTACTTAATGTGTTTGTTACAAATAATAAATAAAAATTCAAACTTCGTTGATATCGTCCTACGATTATCGTAAAGCACGTGGTCAAATACGGAACTAACAATTTCAACCACTGCGTAGACAGTGGCGTCTTTGAGAGCTTCATTTGAAATATTGTTGCACGTTTACTTCAAGCTCCGATTCTGGGTGGCAACCCGCTAGTGTTTGCTGCGATAAGTAGTCCTGGACTGTTGACAGGCCACGCGGGAGCGCGCGAGGTGGGGATGAAGTTTCGCTTCTAATAGTACTTATCGTTATGGTTGCGTCACTGACCGGGTAGGCTCTCGAGCACGCGCACGACGGCCGGCTCGGTGAGCCCGAACAAGTCCTCTCCGGTGACGTAGTGCGGCCACAGCTTCAACACGCCGGGCTCGCCGCGCGCCGTGCGCAGTGCGCCCACCGCGTCCAGAACCTATACACATATTACCTTGAAATACACAAACCTTTTTTTTTAATTTTTGATGTGTTTATGAAAAAGGAACGCGGCGTGGTTAACTGCGAAAGAGAGACAAACAAACAGGCCGACAGCCTACCTGAAAATATTTATCGAAGTTTATTTGTAGGAAAGGAATAAAAATAAGGAAATGTGATGAGAAAGTACATTCCCATTTAATTCTTTGTGCTTACAAAAACCGCTGCGTACTTTGCTTTCAGAGAAGCGACGAAATAGGTAATATTACTTTTTCACCTCAGCACCTAAAAGGGTGGTTTTGCTGTTTAAAGAGTGAGCTATATTCGATTTGGCTACGACCCTGAGACAAAGTTCACAATATAAAGGTGGTCGTGGTGCAGCGCGCAGGCGGCTGAGGGTTGTCGTTTTATTTTTACCATATTGTTTTTTTTTTACCTTAAGGTTATATTTTCTCGCTGCTGAGGTGAAAAATTGTATGTGCAACACGAGACCAAAGTTATTTGCATCTTGTGTCTTTGATTCCCTCGGTGCACTCAGGATTCTAACCTAGAATCCTTCGCTTGCTCGGGATTCAAAACCAACACCCGCAGCAAAAACCAACTTTGGTCTCTTGTTGCACGAATAAGTATTGAGATAGTGAAAGAGAAATGAGTACCTTAGCCCAGGCGGCGCGCGGCGTGGGCGCGCTGCTCTCGTGCGGCGTCTCGTCCTGCACGCGCACGTGGAAGCGCGGCCGGCCCGCGTCCTCCGAGATCCAGCACACGTAGCGGCAGCGGCTGTTGGCGCGCGTCATCGACCAGTAGAACCGCACCTAGCGGACGAACGCACATTATATTTAAACGGCGGTGGGCGCGCACATTGCTGCTAGAATTATCACCGTTGGGGGGATAAGGTTCAAGGGTGGCGACCGTGGGCTGGAAAGCGAAATTGGTAGGCCTTTCAGAAGGTGGAGCGACGACCTGGTGAAGATGACGAGACGTGGAGATCAGAATAATTTATTTTTATTTTTTCACTAATGCTACGTAACAAATAACTCAGTTGGGGTCCTCCTATTAAGTATATTAGGATATCCTTGAGAAATACCTATGTCCAGCATTGGCCATCTTTCGCCTGATTACTATGTATAGGTACACCTACACACATAAAGACCATACACATAAAGAAACATCCCTTTGCATTTGTACTTGTTATTTCTGTTAAATTGATAGTATTCTTTCATTTTTCATACAAACCATATTTACATAGGCAACCTGCACAAATGCAGTTGTGATGCAATTTCAACTTCGACCACAACACAACCAACCTGCCCTTCCCAAAAACCAAAGAAAAGAAGAAGTGTCGATCAGTCAAGGCAGCAGCAGTTTATTTATGGATAGAGATGTACTCTATTGCCGGCAGACGGCGCGACATCGCAGGCAGACTGCCTTCGGGGACAGGTGTTTTACCCATCGAGAAATGTGTGTTGAACCTGGTTAACCCTAGATGCCGTGACCGTTGGTAGCTCGGTCAAAGTACTCACGATCTTGTATCCTATGGGGTAGATGTAGTGTGGCGTGTGGAAGGCGTGCAGCTGGTGCGGCAGCAGGTGGCCGGGGGCGAGGAAGATGACGCCGCCCACGCGGATCAGGTGGTTGGTGTCCGAGTGCAGCATCACCGACGCGACCTGCCGCTGCTCGTCGCGCGACACGTACACGCGCCGCTGCACGCTCAGTGTGGTAAGCTCGTTGTCTTTTTCGCTCTGAGAAATATAATTATCATGTTAACCTTTTGAACGCCAAGCAGCAAAGTAATACGACGGGTCTCAGACGCCACAGTCTTTGATCAATGAAGTTTGACGGCAATTACCGACGTTTGGCGTCAGTGTTTGAATTTCCAATGACGTAATTTGCCGGCTTTGGCGTTGAGGAAGTCAACAGGGATTCATTGTGGGGAGATATTAACAAGGGTCACAATAACGGCAGTGGCGCTGTGGGTGTGACTATGTCGGATGAATAATAAAGAACAGCTTTTATTTAAATAATGTATTACCACCCGATTGATTTATTGATTGAGTATGATCATTGTTAACATAAATACATCATATACATACATAATAATAAAAAAATAAAAAAATACATTATTTTTTATTTTTTATAAAAACTACATTGATGCGAACTTTGCGATGGTGTTCAGTAATTTATTTGTAATTTCTAGTTTCCGTCATCATCCTACATCGGCCGGTATATTTAAATATAGGAATTATCTGAGCAGAATGAACAATATTAGATGCAAAGAAACCCACCTTAGGAGCATGCGAAGCGCAGAAGGCAGTCTTGTTCTTGTAGAAGACGCAATTGTCCTTGACCGCGCAGCCGAGATGGTAGACGCTGCCGCAGCGCACCTTGAAGCAGCGCACGGTGGCGCCGAGCTTGCGGCACGCGGCGCACGCGGCGCTGGAGCCGGCCGCCAGCGCCGAGTCCACGTTCATCAGCGCCCCGCTCACCGTCTCGTACACGCCCTCCGACCAGAGCGCGCAGTTCAGGTGCACCCAGCGGTCCACGTCGCAGTTGAGAAGCCTCGACACTCCGTCGGCCACTCCGTCGCCCTGTATCCCGCAGAGTTCGCACCTCCGAGTATCTTCGGTCGTCACCGGCATTATAGCGACACCTGTGCGGAACACGAGTTCAGTCAGCTCACGATCCGTCGGACGCTTATACTTGACCGGCGGCCCGATGCACCCCGGCGACCACAATTTATACCGAACCCCGCGATACTTTTCTTTCTCGACGCTTTGGTTGCTCTTCTCGTCGGATTCGTTCTTCAGATCTTCGTCTAAAGCGCTGACGTCTTCTCCGACTTCTTTCATTAATTCGTCGTTGTCGAGTGAATCTATAAAGGAAAGATCCATTTTTTCGTCCTTGATGTCGGGTTTCATGTCTAAATCGTCAGTTTCCATACTTTCTGTTGAAGCCGTGTCGAAATCGTCGCGATCTTTCGATAAATTGGTCTCATTATCTGACTTAACGTCTTCTTTGACGGTCTTTTTCGTTTTCCCATCTAATATGATATTCGTTGGTCGCCACGCGAATCTCTCGTAGCACTGCGTGCTGCAGAAGTATAACTCTGAGTCGCTGTCACATAGAATGTCCTCAGCCTTGCCCTTGTTAGCTGAAAGCAGCGGAAACTCGGATGCTTTAGCTCTAACAACCGAGTTTAATATGACTACATCACAGTGTCGACAAAATTTAGCAGCTCCGTTTAGTATACTTTGAATATCAATTGGTGCGCCCTCTTTACCGTCTTTGCCTTTAGATCTGTACAGTCCTAGTTTATGAGAGGGTGGCGTTGCAGTTCTTTCTACAATTTGGTATGCTGTCGGTGGTGGTATGTGTAAAATTCCCGCAAGTTCTTTCAACACGCCTAGAATATCTTCAGCCGCGCCTGAAGTCAGCGTCAGCGTCACAGTCACGTTTTCATTGCTTTCAGATCCACTAGGTGAATCCACGGTCTTCATGGGTAAGTCAGAGTCGAAGCATTTCAATGCCTTTGAGCAGTCTTCGTCCTTCAAATGGAACAGTGAGACTGGCTTCACTCGTATGGGAACAGGGGCGATTAGAGGTATTATCGGCGACACTTTTCCAGACATCGCCGAGTCGCTATCCTCGTCTTCCTCTTCGTCGTCAATAAGCTTGAGCCCAGGGAAGCGGTTGACCGGCTCCATGTCAAGGCATTCAGGACTAGAACAACTAACGATACTATCAGGCGTGTCCGTGTCCCGCTCTTTGCAAATGAACTCAAGTTTCTTTTCTTCTGGGTCATCTTCGAAAACGATCGGCTGAAACTCTTGGTCGTAGAATCCTCTTTGCGTGGAGGCCTGTGGTTTCTCGGGCAGGGGTTCATCATCCCCGAAAGGCTTCGTGTTATAGTAATCGGCTACGTTTGGTATTTTCGCGTTGCCGAACTCACCGACCAAGTCACCTTTCATGATGTCATAATCTTTGTTCTTCAGCTTGGTCAAATCCCCAGAACCGAATAGCGGACAGACTGCAAAGTTAGTGGTCAGAGACGGCTCCTGAATTTGCATTGGCGGCAAGGGCTTCAGCTGAGCCATCAAGTTATCGATAAAGGTATCATAATCTTCGACGTAGCGCGAACCTTTCGGCCTCTTATGTTTGTCGGTCGGTTTTATGCTATTTAGCTGCTGGTGTTGGTTCTGCTGCTGCTTTCGTTTCCTTTGCTGGTATTCGCGTCGTTTGCGCTTTTTAGCTTCAGCGGGTGTTTCGGATGAAGGCTCCGACGATGGATCCATGTTGACGCTTTCAGGATACTCTTCCTTCATCGGGTGGTCGAGTTTGCCTTGATCCGACGCCGTGGACACTCCGGATGTAGCTGACTGTTGAGAACTTTCGTCAAGCAATTCTTTTTTAATCGGAGTAAATGGTCTCATAACGGGACTCTGCTGCGGGGGCGTCACTTCTTTCTTTATGGTCTGATGGAGGTGCTGATTCTCCATACTTATCGGGTACATCTGCATCGTTTTAACCGTTGGTGACGTCTCCGGTAGCGGCGTTGTTTCTTCTTTGGTCATGACTTTCATAGGTGGTTTTCGCACGTCCATTAGAGATTGCGTCGAAGTATGCATCAGCGGTGACATGGAAGACGTGGGAATCGACGTCTGCATGGGCATACCTTGCATACTCTGCATACCCTGCACGCTCTGCATGCCCTGGATGCCTTGCATATTCTGCATCCCCTGTATCGTCTGCATACCTTGCATCGAATGCTGTATAGGCCGATTGGTAAAGGGCGAATTCACTTGCGATGTCATTTGCGACATGATTTGTCGCGGAGAGTTTTTAGGCATTTCCACTTCTTGTGACAAAGATAGTGTTGGTGGCGGTATGGAGGGCCTGGCCAGCTGGGCTTCTAGGGACGGTATGGTGCCTAGAGCGGGCGCGGTCCTCTGCATCGTCATCGTCCGCTGCGGCACAACATTCGCGGCAGTAGTGGTGGTTTGTAGCAACTGTTTCAATAACACATTTTGAGATTCGTCATTTCTTTGATTTGAAGAATTTTGGTGTATAATTTTATTTCCAGCATTATCAGTGACAATAGTGGAAGACGCATTGGGTTCGTCGGTTTCCATCGGCTCTGATTTCACTATGACTGACTCTACGCTGTGTCTTTTTGTGGGCTGTATGTGGCCGACAATGACCTCGGATTTAGGTTCATCGGTTGATTTCGATCTTTTTAAAGGTGAGGTTAGTTGCGTGTGGAGAAGTTTGGAGGATGTGATAAAATTTATGGAACCCGGTGTTGTTTTGACCTGTATTTGAGTCATCGCTGGACTGACTGTGGTATGGGTGCGGACAGTCACGTTTGGTGGCGGTTCCTTGCTGCCTATCATAGGCCTAGAGGTCATTACTAGAGCCGGCGGCTGGCTGGTGCTTATGCTTTGCGGATTAAAAGGATGATTACTCGTGCTAATCTGCCTGGTAGGCTGAAGCAACGTGTGCCCTAAAATACTAGTGGGCAAAGGCTGTCCTTTCTGAAAACCACTTACAGTAGTCGTAATAGTGCTACTTGTGTGCATTATTGATTGCGGTGCGGTAGAACTATGAATTTTAGACAACGCAGGCATTTGAATGATCTGATTCGCTACGGAAGTCGCATTCAAGTCTTCGTTCGAGGGAAAGCTTTGGTTAGTTATTAGAGGTGGCTGCGCGGGTGATTTCATTAGAGTATTCTGCATGGTCACGGGCGAATTCATAGGGGACACTGTAGGGGATTTTCTATTCTGTCCCATGGAAGACAAAGTGTTGACTCGAGAGCCTACCAGCTGCGCTACGCTCATCGGCAAACTATCAGAGCTAGGGATGACCGGCATGGGTTTCTCTATCCGTTGCACCGGCGAGGGGCGCGGAGCAGCCACCTCCACCTTAGACGACGGCAGAAGGTTCTCGAAGTTCACTTGAGTAGGCGTACTTGCGTCACTGTTCTTTCTGATTATCGAGGACACGGTTTGCGAGTCCGCTTTGGCGTTTGCCGTGTTGAGCGAAGACATGATAGAACGCAGCTGTTGGGACACGTTTGCCATATTGGATTGTAACTCGGCCGGTTGCGATAGCGGAGACAGCTGTGGCACGGTCGCGGACTGCAACCCCAGTCTTTCTGCATCGCGTTTGGGGATGTCTTGCTTTGACGGCGGGTTGACGTTAGGATTTTGCGGCGCCGGATTTGGTTTAGGATTCGGCTGCTTCATAGCGAACTGCTTTGCTTCATCGGTTATATTCTCCAACATACAAAGCATATCCTCGAAGTATTCTACACGTTTCGGATTTCCTTCTACCGCTTCAGCGTGTTCTTGCATCGTGATATCATTGAGGTATCTCTCCTGTGAAGGTGTCGGGGACGGTATGGATATCTGGACCGAGTCTTGCGCCATGTCCGACGTGATCTGCATATTAGAATCTATAACCATCTCTTTGGTTTGGTTTGCAATAGCTTTAATAGTCTTAACAACATTTTCTTGCGCCTTGCTTTCAGCAGTAGACTGATTTTGCGACTGCGTTTCGGACATATTTTTATTATATGACATGAGTAAGCTACTCTGGATATTGTCTTCTGGTTTGTCTTCGTCGTCGCCTTCCATTATATTGTCAGGAATCTTTTCAGGTATCGGGTCGGGACTCTTTATATCTGCTTTGCCTAATAACAGAGGTGTTCTGTCCGTAATGCACAATGAATGAGGCAACTCAGTTTGTTGACTAATTTCCGTTTCTATGTCAATATCTTTATTAGTTTCTTTAATAATAGGGGGCGGTTTGTGATCCAAATGGGCTAGTCCTTGAGAACCCATAGCACCCATATGATGTATAGTCGTAGTTATATGATGAACTTCTTTGTCCGTATGAGTATCTGAAGCGACCGTACTGTCGGGTGACGCCGCCTCGTCTTGAAATATCTTTGCAGGCAAAGTAGCATCGTGAGTTACAGAGAGACTCGAGAGTTTAGTATTCGAGAGTGACAAAGCCATTGGTTTTTCAATGGTCTTAAGAATCTTTTGTTTTACGTGATGTTGCGTTAATATGGATACGGGTACTCTGGAAGCCCCGGCCGCTGAATTAGACGTAGCGAGCGTGATCGACGTTGCCGTTTTCGGAAGGTTCGACGATATCACACTTATAACTGAACTGATAGGTTTCGAATGAGCTAGTGTCGACATGTTTATTGTTAATGGCGGATTGTTTAAATTGAGAGGCATTTTCTTTAGGTGAGGTTTCGCCCCGGCGCCATGGCCTGTAATAGGAACCGAAAGATTCTTCAACACCGGAACTGAAATCGTTTGATTCGCGATAGACACTGAAGCTACGGTGGCTTGGGACACTTCATTTAGAATTTTATTGTTAGAGTGTTGGGATAGCATAGTAGCGCTGAGAACGGGGAGCCTCGACAGGCCTCCGGTTTGAGACGGATTGACTAGTTTATACTGCTGCAAGTTGGACGGCGCCTGCTTGGCGGTGGATAAGCTGATGACCGCTACAGTTTTAGTGGTCGTTTCCGTTCTAGTCGTCGTCTTCTCCGGTATAGCTTCCTCCTCCATGTCATCTTCCGGCTTCCCGCTGTCGATCAGTTCCTCGAAATCTTCCTCGGTCGCGATTCGCTCCTCGGGCGATATCGCTCCGGGTTCCACCACAACAATATCCGCGTCGTCCAAATGCTCCTCAACTATTTCCTCGATGTCGTCGTCGTCGTCCTTCGCGAACCCCATTCGCGCGGCGTCGTCGGAGAGCGCGGAATACTCGACTCCGTCGGGGGCGTAGAGCACGAACTCGCGCGCCTCGTTCGAGCTCTGGCTGGAGGATTCTTCGGGGCGGTCGTCGGAGGTGCCGGGCGCGCTCTTCCCGGCGAACCTCGGCGTCGGCGGGGTGCGGCGCTTGAGGATGGAGACCTTGTTGATGTGCGGCGGGCGGCGGCGCTCGTCGTCCTTGGGCGGCCACACGGGCGCGCCGCCCAGCAGGCCGGCCCTGAAGTACCGGTAGCCGGGCGGGATGGGCGCGGCGTGGTGCGCGCCGCCGCCGTGCTCGGCCGCGGCGGGCGCGGGCGCGGGCGCGGGCGACGCGGCGGGCGACGCGGACGGCGTGGGCGTGCGCGCCACGTGCGGCGAGCGCGACAGGGACGGCGACACCGGCGCGCCGCCCATCGGGCTGTACTGCTGCCGCTGCAGCATCTGTTGCCGCTGGAACAGTAAGTGGGACCGACGCTCAACTTCAACTACTGCTTTTGGTGTTTGATCGCGCCTATTCACTTATGTATACAGGGTGTTTGGTACATGGATGGACATACGTATATAGGAGATAGCTGGGACCATCTGCTACGCGGTCCGCCACAAAAAAATTACCTGGGCCATAACTTTTTTTTTTTTTTGAAAATATTCTGTTGTTAAGATTTAAAACCTCAATAACTTTTTAAAAATGATAAAAGGGGCAACATTTTTATTTTATTTCTTGCCGAACGACGATTTGACGTTTTTATTCGGACTAGTTGTCCGTTGCATGTAAATTATTGCCACGTTTGTGGAACACTTTACTCACCCCGCGTGCTCAAAACTTCATTTAACCTGATTTATTTATTCATTCAAATCGTAAACAATCTGGATCACGTAAACAAAATAAAAATTTGAAACCAGGGTTTAGTTAAAATCGAATGTAATATCAATACCTGTAAAAGAAAACAGTTTGTTGACAGTTAGAATACTTACAGCCATCTCGTTAGCAGGATTGCCTGGTGAGGGTAACGGCTGTGGGCTGCCCAACGGTGAAGTTTGCTGGCGACCACCGAACGGCACGCCAACTCTCATTCCTGCCACA